>JAUPFT010000023.1:7068838-7411338 GCA_036936625.1 Parnassius smintheus behrii
AGACCGAAAACACTGGGACTTTCAAGAAAAGAGTCTACGTCTTTTTAAAAGGCCAGTTACGCATATACTATTCCCCTGGTGTTGCAAATGTACATGGACGATGATAACTGGTAAGTTACGACTGAACTTAATGCGTACCTGATGGTAATAAGGTGCAAAGTGTTCGTTTTCCTTAAAAAAAAAACGTCACGCCAGCAAAACGAAACGGTTTTTTAAATATACTTGGATTTGAAGTTTATTTTTACAGATCATTTAATACGTGAATGCATAATCGACTTGCTCACGTTTTTACGCAATTAATCAAGAACAGCAATAAAATAGCCGCATATAACTTAATCACAATCCGACTGTACCGTTACACATACCACACGCACTGTAGTATCCAGTACAACGTGATCATGTAATGACGTCAAACATGTTTACATCAAACTAGATTAAATATGTAAACCATTAGCCACACTGTTTATCATAATGTGACGGAAATACCCTGGTACGTCGCCTATGGTAAACGTTTTGCTGTTGTAACAATACCCCATGTATTTGGTTCTGTCTTTACGTTTATTTGTTTCTTTACTAGTTTTTTTCAGAGGTTTCGGCTGCATTTCGTAGTTTTCGGAAGAAATAAAACTACATAATTGCGAAAAATCAGGGTGAAATCAATTTGTTATTTCAAGACCTAAAACAGTATAAAGAGGTGTTTACAAAATTACGCTTTTACAGAATCGCGTATTTTTTCTCACGATCCAGGAAAAGTAGTCCCTCGCCGGTCCATAAACTGTCTCTATGCAAAAAATGATGACGGTCAGATGCACGGTAAAGGAAGGCAAACTAACAGAAACACTTTCGCATTTATATTTTTAGCAGGGATATCTACTGCCCCATATCTCCGACATATATATTTAATATTACGTGGTAGAGCCGTGCTGAAGCTATATTGTGGTTGCAGCATGAACGGGTCGGCTCAACCTGGGTAGGAGCACGCTCTTACAGAATACGTAAAATAGCAGCTTAATGTTGCTGTGTTTCGTATGGTGAGTGTAGAGAACCACAGACCCTTTTTACTGGAAACGAGGCATTTCATCTCAGTCCTCAGGGCTGGCGAGGCATCTGCATGTTGATTCTTAATTGAAAATTAATGTAGATGTCTATGGGCCACAGCATTCACTTACCATCAGGTGGACTGTGTGCTCATTTGTCATCCATATTCTATATAAAAAAAGGTTTTCTGCCATTTAACAGTATGTAGCGATTTTTATGAATAATAAGCTACTTGTTACTTTTCAATGCCGTACAAAATTGATCAAGTAACATCTTTTTACACAAGACAGAAAACATATTTATACTATTCATATTCTTTTTATGTGGAATATAATAACGAAACCATATAAAGTAATAACAGGCAAAATTCGTTTTCTGTTCTACAATAGCAATTGTTATAAAAAGAAACTAAAAATCAACCGGCAAGGCACATTGTAAAAAATAAATTGGTTTTCTTTTGTAACTTCGCTCTTCCTGCCATAGCAGGAAAATACTTGTGATTCGGAAACATATCGCTTATATTTAAAAAAATTAGACATGAACCTCGACAATAACTTAAAATTACAATGAAGAAATGTATTAAAAGTTTTTGTTAGTGGCCTATAGTTACAAAATGTTTTGAAAATACAGTAAGTTAAATTCTTTACCTCTCTTCACCTTACTTTCTTCTTCTTACAACAAAATCTGTATTTCAGTTCACGTCACCGAGTTTTATGGTAACAGTTCACGGTAACTCCTTGACCGATGACATCAGATAAGCTCCCAATAAGTATGCTTTTACAAATTTGTACGTTAACATATAGTAAAGACAACGCTTCTCACACGAATCTCATTTAAATTGCAATCAGACATATTTATTCATAGTTTTTAGTATGTACTAATATATATTCATATGTTCATATATGTATTTATGCATATACATAATTGTATATATGTATGTATAAATTATATTTGTATAGTTTATTTATTAATAAAATGTATATATAACGTAGTTAATTATTATATTTATTTTGTTTTTGTTCTATATTACGTAGGTGTAATATAGAACAAAAACAAAATAAAACAACAAACCAACCATCCATAGGTTGACTATAGAGAACTCCTCAAGGCATTAAGTCCGCCCTTTGTATTCTTTTGTTTTAAGGAATTCAATAAGAATAAATAAATAAATATATAAATGTCGTCAAACTCTTTAATAATTTGTTGGAATAAAAAACTGTTGCGATTTTTAAGCTTTCGCCTTAAAACGCGGCCAAACCAAGTTCGACCCCTGACAGCATAATATAAATTGTTCTCCCATTTCATCCGGTGGTAAAGGAAAATATTGAGAGTATAGTTACCTGCTCCTCGCGCTGCCGGCAATACTTCGCTAAATACTGCCGTAGCAGGATCGCGGGAAGTGTGTATTTACACTCTGCCCTAGCCCTACCACTCACATCACTTTCGGCTTTCGACTATGGCAGACGTCAAAATAATTACAGCGTCCGCGCTGTGTCTTCCTGCAATACAAAATTATGTTAATAATTTAAAATGATCAAGTTCACAAGAAGATAGATAGATAGATTTATTTGCTTAAAAACATGGTACATAAGATAATCAATGACGTGGAACTGACATGTTTTGCCATAATTGGCATGCAAAGATGACATGAAATACAGCTAATTACACAAACCCTATGTTATATTTTAAAATTATTGCATTGCTTAAAAGTTAGGTACAAACATTCTTTTTGAATTCAAATAATATGTGAAATTAAATACTTATACAGATCCACTCTATTTGAATTCTTATACATACATACATACATATAATCACGCCTCTTTCCCGTAGGGGTAGGCAGAGACCACTTCTTTCCACTTGCTATGATCCTTACATACTTGTTTCGCTTCGTCCACTTTCATTATTCCCTTCATACATGCTCTACGGTTTAGGGTACTGTTAACCTGGCCTTTTTTCAAGACATCCCTAATTTGGTCTAGAAAAGTCCGCCTAGGTCTACCCCTTCCAGCACTTCCATTCACACTCGCCTTATACACTTTTTTCGTCAATCGTTCTTCATTCATTCTCTCGATGTGGTCAAACCATCTCAGCATACCTTTCTCAATTTTTGTCACTACATCTTCTTTCAGACCACAACGTTTCCTTATCTCACTATTTCTTATCCTGTCACTCAGTTTAACTCCTATCATACTTCTTAATGCTCTCATCTCAACTGCATTTATTCTACTTTCATGTTTCTTCTGCCATACCCAACTTTCATTTCCGTACATGAGTGTCGGAACCAACACCCCCTCATGCACAGCCAAACGAGCTTTGTTAGACACCTTCCGACTGCTCATAAAGGAGTGCAAAGCTCCATTCACCATGTTTCATGCATTCTATCTTCTTTCGATATCACTCTCACACTTTCCATCTCTTGTAAACTTTGACCCCAGATACACAAACTCTTTCACCTGTTCAACTTGTTCATCTTCAATCACGATATTGCAGTCTGTCACTGCCTCATCTTTTTCAAACACCATCACTTTCGTTTTCCTTACATTCATCTTCATTCCCTTTCTAACAAAAGCTTCACTCATAGCAGTTACCATCTCCTGCAACTCCTCGGCCGAAGACGCAAGTAATACTTGGTCATCAGCATAGAGAAGACATTTGACGAGTAACTCATTCATTCTCAACCCACTTTCATTCTCTTTTAAATCTGTCAAACAATTGTCCATGAACAGATTAAACAGCCACGGTGACGCTACACATCCCTGTGTAACACCTTTTTCGATATTAAACCATTCAGTGTATGCCCCGTTTATCCTTTCACAAGCACTAGAATCCCTATAAAGAGATTGCAATGCTCGTATGAGGACACTGCTCACACCGTACACGGACAGTGCTGACCACAATTCATTCCTCACCACTCTATCATAGGCCTTTTCTAGATCTACGAAAGCGCAGTAGACTTTCTTGTTTTTAGCCAAACACTTTTCGGCTATGCACCGCAAAGAAAAGACCTGATCCGTACATCCTATTCCCTTTCTAAATCCCGCTTGTACATCCCATATTTTCTCGTCTGTTTCATTCACAACCCTTTCAATCAATACTTTCGCATACAATTTACCGACGACGCTAAGAAAGCTTATACCACGGTAATTTATGCAGTCCTGCCGTGACCCTTTTCCCTTATACAATGGCACGATTACGGTTTTGCACCAGTCTCCCGGCACTTGCCCATTTCGCCAGCACAGATTGAAAAGGCAGTACAGCTGACTAGCCACCAGGCCCTGTCCAGCCCTTAGCATCTCGACGGTGATCCTGTCATACCCTGCAGCCTTACCTAATCTCATACTTTTCAACGCTTTCACTATTTCATCCATGCTTATCTCATTTTCATCAACATTTATATTCGTTTCCGTGGAAGGTGGCAGATGCTGTACCTGCACTTCCTTTCTTTCAAACAAACTTTCAAAATACTCTTTCCATCTCTTTAACACACATTCTTCTCCTTTTATAATGCTCCCATCTTGACTCCTGATCGTACTCAGCTCCGAGGTAGAAGTTTTTCCTCTGACTGTTTTGATGGTTTTCCAGAAAAACTTAATGTTTGACTGGAAATCTTCAGTGAGCCTCCTATCGAAATCATCTTTTCGTTCTTCTTTCTTTCTAGACACAGTTTCTTTCGCTGCTGTTTTCAATCTTTTATACTTCGTTCTTGCTTCCTTTATCTCGTCATCCGTTGCCTTTTGAACTTTTTGGTTAGCTTTTGTTGCTAACCAACCCAACCACGCTTTCTTCTTTTATTGCACAACCCTTTGTACATCTTTATCCATCCACACGTTATCATTTTTTCTCCCTTTCCTTCTTTTAGCTACCCCGCATACCTCAATCGCAACATTTACAACCCCTTTCTTAAATGTCTCCCACAAATATTCAATCATTCCTGTCTATTCTATCCCTTTAAAACTTTCTTTTTTTTATATAGAAGAGGGGGCAAACGAGCATGCGGCTCACCTGATGTTAAGTGACTACCGCCGCCCATGATCAACCGCAACACCAGGAGAATTGCGGGTGCGTTGCCGGCCCTTTAGAAAGGAGTAAGCTCTTTTCTTGAAGGTCCCCAGGTCGTATCGGTCCGGAAAAATCGCCGGTGGTAAACTATTCCACAGAGAGGTTGTACGTGGAAGAAAACTCCTTGTGAAACATACAGTGGTGGACCGCCAAGCATCCAGATGGTGTGGATGGTATCGGGACGTTTGCCGTGTAGTGCGTTCACGAAATTTGGCGGCTGGGATTAATCCGAACAATTCCTCAGAGCACTCCCCGTGACAGATGCGATAAAATACGCAAAGAGATGCAACATCTCTTCGCAGCGCCAGTGAATCGAGCCGATCGGAAAGCACTCGGTCGTCGACGATTCGAGCCGCTCTGCGCTGGATGCGGTCAAGTGGAAGGAGCTGGTACTGGGGAGCCCCAGCCCAGAGATGGGAACAGTATTCCATGTGCGGCCGAACCTGCGCCTTGTAAAGTTGCAGGCGGTGTGCCGGCATGAAATACTGTCCCGCTCTGCTGAGCACGCCAAGCTTTTTAGAGGCCAATTTGGCCTTCCCTTCCAAGTGACCACGAAACTGCACGTCACTCGATATGTCGACGCCGAGGATCCCGATACCGGCTGAGGTAACAAGGGGAGTGCCTTGAAACTGAGGGGATACGACAAAGGGGTTCTTTTTAGCGGTTAACGCGCAAATTTGTGTCTTCTGAGGGTTAAACTGGACTAGGTTTAGTCGTCCCCAATCCGAGACTCTGTTCAGCAAAGACTCGACTTCAGACACAAGTTTGTCCCGGCACTCGGAGACGTTTTCCCGAGAAATATTGGCTCGGCCGGTGTAAAGAGCATCAACAGTGCTGTCATCCGCATAGCAATGTATGTTACGGGTATGCAACATATCATTGATATGCAGAAGAAACAGCGTTGGCGATAGCATGCAGCCCTGTGGAACACCAGCATTAATAGGCTTGCAATCGGAGCTTGCACCGTCTACAACGACCTTGATGCTCCGATCTGCAAGAAAGCTGGTGATCCAATCGCACAATTTCTCGGGAAGCCCATAGGAAGGGAGCTTCGAAAGAAGCGCTTTGTGCCAAACCCGATCGAAGGCCTTCGCAATGTCCAAACTAACGGGCAATGCCTCCCCTTTGAACTCTACTGCCTCCGCCCATCTGTGAGTGAGGTAGACCAGAAGATCACCAGCTGACGGACCACGGCGAAAACCGTATTGGCGGTCACTAATCAGCTGGTGATCCTCAAGGTACCTCATGAGCTGGCAGTTTACAATGGACTCCATTGTTTTGGAGAACAAGGAGGTGATGGCGATTGGCCGGTAGTTGGACGGGTCTGAGCGGTCGCCTTTTTTAGGGATCGGGTGGACGAAAGCCGTCTTCCATGATTTTGGGACTACGCCTAGGGAGTAGGAGTACCGGTGCCAACTCTGGAGCACACGTCCTCAGCACAATTGGGGGGATTCCGTCAGGCTCACTCGACTTGTGGATGTCCAGGGAGAGGAGTGCTTTGCGAACCGAGCGCTGTGTGAACTGCACTTCCGGCATGAAGCACTCACACCGCGGGATGGTCGGCGGCGTACTCCCCCCGTCATCGAGAGTCGAGTTAGACGCAAAGAAAGAGCCTAGAAGATCGGCTTTCTCCTTTGCAGTATGGGCCAGTGAGTCGTCCTCCCTGTGCAGAGATGGAAGAGATGGCTGACAGAAATTCCCCTGGACAGCCTTGGCGAGAGACCAGAATGCACGGGTTCCAGAAAGAAGGCGAACTCGTTTCTCGCCAATTCTGCCTATGTGCTCTGACTTTGCCTTGGCAATGACTCTTTTGAAGGACCTAGAGGCGGAATTATACTTCTTTTTTAGAGCGCTGGTGTTTACATCCCGGGACGCTGATGCATCAACCCAGGCTTGGTAGCACTCCTGCTTATAGCATGATGCTATTTTAGAGGAGCGACCAAACCATGGCTGAGATTTGCCTCCAATGGGCACCACAGAGGAAGGAATAAAAAGTTCCATACCCTGAAGTACCACATCGGTAACAGAATCCGCAACAACGTTGGGATCATCCGGCGAGAAGCAAACCCGCCCCCAAGGGTAGGATGCAAAGAAAGACCGCATCCCATCCCAATCGGCTGACCTATAGTACCAAACACGGCGGCAGCCTGCAGAATGCAACCGCGATTTCAGCGTGAATGGCACAACACTCCGGACCAGACAATAGTCCGAGGAGCCTAAAGGGGCGTCGACGGAAATCTGATATCCGTCCGGGTGAGAGGTCAGTAGAAGGTCCTACAGGGAAGGTGCATGATCCTCCACATCTGGAATCCGCGTAGGCGAAGTAACCAGTTGTGTCAGACCATATGCCAAGGCAAAATCATGAACAGATCTCCCCGCATGATCGGTTAAACGTGAACCAAGCCATTCGGCGTGATGGGCGTTAAAGTCGCCGAGGATCACGATCTCTGCGGAGGGGATCTGCTGTAGCAACGAATCTGCAGCCATTTGGACGTGGTCGAAGAGTCGGTCTGTTTCATCATTACCGCTATGGGACCTATAGAGGCACCCGTAGACGCGCGGATGGTCGTCGCTGTCTACGCGTAGCTAAAAGATGGACAGGTCCGGCACAAAGGAGTGTTCCAGTTTGTACCCCGGGTAGGAGAGATACGAGACATCAGCCGGAGCCGTCTCGGTCAGAAAGAGCAGAGCGGGCCTCGCCGTCTCGAGATGGTAGTGGACGGCGTTTAGGTTAGAGTGAAGTCCCCTGATATTGCAGAAATTCACGGACAGCGTCGCAGGGGTCTCTTTCAGTTTCTCTACATACTCGTCTTTCTTTTCTTTTTCTTGTAGATTTTCCACTTTTACTCTGTCCAAAACACTCGTAGGCTCGGCCCCTCGGTGTCGCCACCGTTTAAAGAGGCCACGCATTCGGGCTATGACCAGGAAGTGGTCTGTGTCGAGGCCTACACCGCGGTATGCCCGAGTGTCTAGCACTTTCTTCTTCAGTCTTTCAGCCACAATTACAAAATCAATCATACTTCTAGACTCACCCTCATCTCTTGTATACAAATGGATCTTTTTGTGGTCAAACATTGTGTTGGCCACGCACAGATTCCATTCCAAGCTACTTCAGCCAGCGTTTCCAGCGTACTTCAAGCAGGCTTCTCCCATTGTCATTCACTCTCTCGTCCCCAAACATACCCAGAACTCCTTCATACCCATCACGCTTTACTCCAACCCATCCATTAAAGTCCCCTAACATCACGATCCGTTCATTTTCTCCGCATTTATTCAAGACCTCTCTCATGCTATCCCAAAATTCGTCTCTCTCTTGTTGTGATTTTAGTGACCCACCTCCACGCAGATCCGTCGGTGCATAGACCCCAAGGATAAACAAGCGGGTGAGTCCGACTTTTAACCTAATCCAGAGGAGTCTTGGGCTTACACATTCATGCTCCATCACACATTCAACCATTCGAGATGAAAGAATCACACCAATTCCCTGACAGCCTCGGCTGGTTTGGGGGACTCCCGACCAGTATGCCGTGTAGGGGCCATGAACCGTGGTGTCACATCCTTTCCTCTTGGTTTCGTTCACGCACAGAATATCAATGCAACGTTCATCCATCATCTGACACACTCCATCTACCTTTCCGTCCATCCCTCCTCTTACATTCAACGTAGCGAAGCGGCTCTCCGTGGGCCGCTTTTCGCCCCCGCGAGAAACGAGACGTGATGGGTGGCGAACCACATCGCCGCCATTTTGGTTAATTTTTTGATTATCCATTGCGTTCCCACGAATAGCGAAGGAAAGGTTTGTCCCCCCCCCCCCCCCCAGCAGAGCCCCGCATGCCACGGTAAGGCTAGCCTAATTCTGGGGTCGCCCGGTCCCAGGGCAGTGTGGCACGCTAACGACTAGGCTCGCCCCTAGCCATGCATCCATCCGCACGGCCGACGTTGGATTGGCGGAGGGTAGGAATAGGAAAACGGGAAGGATAGGTGGTGTGAAAAGGAAGAGTAAGGTAAGTTAGGGTTATAAATAGGAAATGTAGGATATTACCGTCCATGAGGGCAAGGGATAGGACAGTAATAGCTAGGGTAGCCGGGGTCGCATACCCGTATACCATACCACAACTACCGGACAGGTAAATTGGGATGAGTATCCCTCAACTTTATTCTTATACAGTATACATACACAAATTAGTTTATTATAATATTAGTAGTAATAGTTCATAAATTATTAATTTGTTACATAAGTAATATTAAATATTATGTGAGATTAGTTAAGCTATTATTATTTTAATAATTACACTACAGTATAAATTAATTCATAATTTCAATTACAATAAAATTATAATTTAAAAATCTCAGGCTATTATGCAAATATTACCATTTAACTTATTTTACATTTTAGTGAATAAATAATCAATATGAGTTATTAATCGTTTTTAGAAATAAAATGTCAATGTTCATTTATTCCTTAAACTAAATTTTATATTAATATAATAAATTTGACGAATTTATAATTAATTATGTACATAGGTACTATGGTATCTCAAAAAGAAAATTCGTATTCGTATAGTTTTTTCTGATTCCAGCAGTTATAAAAACTTTATTGTATTTTCATTATTCCACTCGAAAGGCATTTTGGTAGATCGTACTTATTTAATAATAAGACGGCATGCACGTCCGTTCATCCAGGCGCTTGGCGCGAAGTGAGCGATGGACCGATGGAGCTGAACGTGAACACTCACTGCCGCTCGCGCTGCCCGTCCTTTGACTTCCGTACGAAAAACCGACATTTGAGGGATCGTCGGGCAGTGGCTGCAGCAGCGGCAGTGTCGGCGCGAGTAGCCTGTTTACATACTGCCCTGCTCACTGCCCTGCTCACTTCCCTGCCCAACAGGGCTGAATGTAAATGGGGCAATCATCATCATCATCATTACAGCCTTTCACAAGTCCACTGCTGAACATAGGCCTCCCCCAAGTAATGCCACAAAGCACGGTCCTGAGCCACCTGCATCCATCGACTTCCTGCATGTCTTACCAGGTCGTCACTCCATCTAGTGGGGGGTCGCCCTACACTACGCCTACCGGTACGAGGCTGCCACTCGAGAACCTTTCTTCCAAGAATGGGGCAATAGACTCAACAAAATAAATATATTGTGAATATCACCTCGCTCAGTCCATCGTTCAGAAGTTACGCGATCACTATTGTCAACAATTATGATATAATTATAATAAATATATACTGATGTGTCTTTTGTATAAGGCAAATCTTAATAGGTTTTTTTTTAAATTCATATTACAGCCTTTAAGGTGGCACAAGTCGCGGGTTCGTTCTCATTGGTGGGCGCGGCCAAAAAGCACGTTGTCTCACCTGGCATCGTGCCCGACAGAGATAGTATCAGTGAAGAGCAGTTAGAACGCACGTCTTGTTCGTACGGCGTTCCGAACCGTTAGAACAAAAACGAAGTTACACGAACACGATGCACACATACATACCACCCTATTCTGTGCCGCTCGACGCTTGCTGAGAAATCAGCAGTACCTACCTACAAACTCGTACTAAATTATTAGGCGCTGCGTTATCGCTTTATACTATACCTCTATGGCTCTATAGATACCTAATATAGATTGCTTATTTTATTATGTTTTGTTTTCCCCGGGTGGTCATGCAGCGATCACTCAAGAGTTCACGACGCCGAAGCATGAACTGGAACAGTCATCGCAGTTTATATCCGTACTAGCTGTTGCCAGCGGCTTCAAACGCGTGAACTCGAAAATTATCCCACAGGAACGAAATACCTGAATAAACGGTATCAAAAGTGTTATTTCAGACCAGGTATAACCTATCTCTGAGCTAAATATCATCCAGATCCCTTCAGCTGTTCTGGCGTGATTGAGTAACATACATCTATCCATCCAAACTTTCGCATTTATAATATTTAGATAATAATTGTAATTAGTTCTGCCTACCTATAAATTGTTTTCAAAAATACTTAGGTACCTGTCTTCTTACTTTTTTTATATAGGTACACACAGTATCACTAGATGTAAACACATGTTTTTATCAAGACAAATGACCCGTCAAGACTGTTTCCTTAGTACCGACGTACTTAGGCAGGTAGGTAGGCAGTTTAGATTTTAGTGTCCACGACGCAGCGACAGTTTGTCAAATTTTGTTGTATAGTAGGTTGTGGGTATCTAGGTAATAACAGTAGGTAGGTACCTATCCACATTTAAAATGACACATTTAAAATGACACCAATATGAATAATATCTTATATCTATATCTACAAAAAAATAAAATTGAAGTATCTATTTGTAATGTTAAAATAACAGCTTTTATTAAATGCATATGAAAGTACTAGTAACAAAAACACAATTTTTAAAATTTTTGTCTGTCTGTCGGTCTGTCTGTCTGTCTGTTTGTTCCAGCTAATCTCCGAAAAAGCTGGATCTATTTTGACGGGACTTTCACTGGCAGATAGCTGATGATATAAGGAATAACTTGAACTACTTTTGTTTTAGAAAAAGAATTAGGGTTCCGCGCAAAAAAATTAAAACCCATGAAATCCATATTCCACGCGGGCGAGATCGCGGGGAAAAACTAGTTCTCAATAAAGATAAATGTATATTTATTTTTATTTATTTATTATTTTAATAAATAAATAAAAATAAGTATTAATAATTTATAGACACATCTCAACAGATATTTCGTTTATAAATTGCTATCAATACTGAAGCATTCTTTTATATTTAGCATCCATTTAACACAAAGCTGATAGGAATACTTTTTAAACAACATAATATAATCAATAAACAATAATCGCGTATAGTGAATTTCGAGGTAAATTATTATATGTAAACGTTTTTGAATCGTCGTAATAAAACATATTTCCTTAAGAAAATATCTTCACAATTAATTTGATGTAAAATAACATTAGAAATAATGTATAAAAACAGAAAAAATATCAAATTTTTGATCGAGCTCCTAACCAGTACACAAACAAAAATGGCGAAATGTCATTTTCACATTTTTTTCTATATAGTTATTTGTTACAGAGTACACAGATAAAATTCACTCTCACAGATGACAAATTTCAAACACCACAATCTCTAATTTTTTACTCTGCTATCTTCAGCGCTGTACACGAACGGAACGATGTCGTTGAGAGCCGTGGTAGCTCACGTGGTTAGCGCTCGTTATAGGTATCACAGTACGGGAGCTACCCGGGTTCGATCCCCACTGGCACCAATGAAATTGTTGCGTGCTGATTTAGCTATCAGTTGGAAAGTCTGTTTTTCTGGGCCGTTTTGTTTTGTTACACTGACATCTCGCAAGTCACCTAGGGACCTAGGAGGTTGTCGGTTGCTTATTTTTTATTTTTCTTTAAAATTTTCGTCGGTAAAATAACATATTTATAAAAGTAAAAAAAAGTAAAGTTTCAGCCTATATACGTCCCACTGCTGGGCACAGGCCTCCTCTTATTTCTGAGAGGCTAATAATAATAAGGAAATGTCCGCCACGCTGCCTCAATGCGTGTTGACAAACTTCACATTTCTTCGAAATACATACTTTTTAATTTCTCAGACATGCAGACCCGAGTTCGATCCCCGCCGGCACCTATGAAATTGTTAATTGCAATTGTGCTGATTTACCACGTGCTCGGCGGTGAAGGAAAACATATTGAGGAAACCTGCACGTCTGAGAATATAATT
Source organism: Parnassius smintheus behrii (assembly GCA_036936625.1). Taxonomy (NCBI): domain Eukaryota; kingdom Metazoa; phylum Arthropoda; class Insecta; order Lepidoptera; family Papilionidae; genus Parnassius; species Parnassius smintheus. The sequence goes on from JAUPFT010000023.1 coordinate 7,081,643, forward strand.
ATAATCGAATGTAAATCAAATTGACATAGGTAAGTACAGATAAAATTAGCGGAACATTAATAAAATTTTGAGATCGTTTTTTTTTTCAAAATTTTATTTATATTCCTCTATTTTTGTCTGTGCTTATATCAATTTGATTTAATCCAAAGTTCAAGCAGGGGTCAATGTAGCGTAGTAATTTAGAGCGCAGGTATAGCTATAGTCATACGAACGTCACAGGCCGCAGCTGACGAATAAAACTAGAATAAGCGCGCGTCACCGCGCATGCATGTGTGTGTAAGTGTCGTCCTCCCGCACCGCACCGGGGGAAACATTATTCAGTGAGATGCACGATAATTCATATAAATACGCGCGCGTAAAAAAAAATACGTAAAGGCCTTTGGAAGAAGGGGTTTTATGAAAAAACCACTGCATGAATCAATTACCAATAAAATTTATTGAATTCTTCGATAACTGTGCTGTGTCGGTACCGACTTTGTTTTGGAAATTTTACACTGCTTTTATTACTAATTTACGCCCAAAGTTATGTTAAAGTTGGCAATAAAAACGAATCTTTGGTAGCTCGTAACTTTTTAATGACTTTTTATTTTACTATTCTGTTTCGGTACAGACAAAATTAATAATGAGACAAAACGATATCATGTTTAACTTTGGATGTACACTGTCAAACAGCGGAGTAAAACCCCTCCGTTTCTATGGGAATAATGTCGACTAGAGTCACCTTAAGCTTGTTGGTGCAACGAAGCGTTACTTTGTTTCTAACATACGGTATTCCATGCGTCAATAAAGGTTTCACTCTGTTCAGGAATCGTCTGCTGCATACATAATATGCATTTATACAGATACACTGTTATACGTAAATTTATTGTTATTTTATAACAACCGTTATCTAATTTATAACTAGGTATATTTGGAAACAAACGAAACCTTTTGCTAATTATAATGTTAAAACGCAATTCCATTAAAAGTTTTAAAATTATGGTTTTCAAAATTATAAAAGTGTTGTCGAAAGTTATTATCAATAAAGTGTTTATTGATAGTAAACTATCAATAAACCATACACTACACTTACAAAGTAAAAAATACTATCAATAGGAGTCTTTCTGCATTGGTACGAGCATCCCTAATTTTGTTTTTTATATATTTTCTGGAAAATGCTGGCGTAACATCTCTGGAAAATATATAAAAAAATAAAAAATTATACAGCTGAATCGAGAACCTCCTATTTGAAATCGCTTGAACAGGCAAGTATCTAATTTTTTACATTTAATAATTTTTCTCTTTTTAAATTGGTTCTAATTCAGAGCAGGTCCCACATAAATGTTAAGAAAAATTACATCCCTGAGGGTAAAAAACAGGGGATGAAGATTATAATGTAACTATTTAGAGGATATTCTAGTTTTACCTTAACACTTTCACAGTCCGATTTACGGTCACAATAGTAAGACTATAGCAATGACCCATAAGTGGGACAATGAAAGTTTTGAAATTGTGATATTCCTTATTCCACTCAAAAATATTAACAAATAAACTTCATAAAGAAGTAAAAACCAACTATGGCAAATATCTCCCCTATGAGGCTATCTGTTCTATGGGGGCCCTACGTTCAGCAGTGGACTTTAATAAGCTGTAACGGTAAGTGATGGAAAAAAAATCTGCAAAACTAAATGGACTAAAATTATTTCCTAGAAGCTACTACAGTTTTTGAATTCGGGGCCTTAATAACTCGATGCAGTATGTTTTAGTACCGGCTTCAACTGTAATGGTAAAATTATCTCCTTAGAGCAAAGAAAATTAAAAATTAGGAAAAAAATCGCTAATTTGAGCGATGATTTTCGTTTTCTAATATTCTGTTTCCAGCTGCCGTCATTGGTCTGTGCATGTATATTCATGTTCATGTTGCGCGTCACAATTAATGCCTGCTACATGGCGACACTAGTTACCCACTAGCGCTTTCTAGTATCGAGCATTGATTTATATATTACACTAGATCAGTAATTACCGCGCCAAAGCGTTGCCACTGCACATATGGCCATAGCCATATGCCTAGCTGACGTCAGTTCAATGTTCAATGTGACGCCGACAGAGTTGAGCCGCGACAAAAAATGGGTAAACGCGTAGTGAAAAAATACTATTTAAGGCCACAAAAATGTAATAAATCAAGCGGAATCACTTTCAATACATAATTTTTAGTTCTTGTTTTCATATAAACGTAAAAAACCGCAAATAATTAAATAAAATTATCGAATATTGCCATTTTGGTTCAATGTTGCCACTTTTCCGCATTCGTGATTATCCTACATTAGTGAGAGACCATATAACTAATGAAATAAGTTTATTTGTTACCTCTGTATTTAAATATTTTGGAAATTATAATAAAAACTACGTTTTAACTTTCATACAAAATAATTAATTATTCTTATTTTAGTTCATTCATGAATTATGTTACATTAATAATTTTAAATTAATTATAATTTCACACAATTTTTATATTAATAATATTTTATTACCTATTTTATATTGTTTGATTTATTAGTACAATGAAAATACTTATAAAAATATGTTTTATTTCATCATTATGTTTACTTCTATTCAGCTGATAAGCTTTGTATCCTTTTTTCTAAGAGGACGCAATAAAGATTTTAAAATAAAATATACTTTTTAATACAAAAACAATTAACTGCAGATTAAAAAAACTCATTTTTATTGCGTATTTTAGGTAAAATTTGATATATTAAGCCACACAAACCCGCCATTGCATGTTTGTGTGTCTATCTTTATCTAATCTTAGCGACGATATTGTTTTCGCAACTTGTGTAAGTGAGATAGATATATGTTTATTTAAAATTGTTATTAGTTTCAAAGCTACGTCGTCGCGTTTGGATAGTGGTTACACTTTTTTCGACGCGCGGTAATGCGGTTTGCTCCTTTAGTGTTGTATAACTCAATGGTATCGAGTAGCAGAACTAGCAGATTCAAGATACTTTTAGAAATTTCGAGAACTATCGACACTTAGTCAGTCGGGACCGATATCTACACGAATATTCTAGTTGTTTCTGAAATAGAAGGTTCTGGAACTAAATGAGGCCATATATAAGGCCGGTATAGACCGCGACCCGGGTTGCGCCCTCCTTTCTGCCAAGGAGGGTCGCGTTCGTATACGGCTTAGAGATCTCTAGTCAGATCGTTAAGCCAATTCCTAAAAGTTTGGGTTTAGTGGGTAAAAGTCACCACATAACCACGCAGCCTGCTGCGTGGTATGCTATGAGCATTCCCAACCTCCCTCCCCCGCTTTCCGGAGGGTTGCCCATATTTGCTTCGGGCGCAAAAAAAAAAGCGACCCGGGTTAGTATCGAATTGGTGATCAAGCGAATACATTAAAGCGATGCAATTCTACGATTTAAAGTGATCAATCGTACAATAATTGTGTTTGGTTATTAGTTTGGTTTTAAATTTGAATTAGTTTTCTGTAATTGAATTGTCAATTTTGGTAATTCATTCGGCATTTTTTTGTCTCGAACCCCAAACTCGTTACAATACGCTCATTTCTCGACCCAGTCACCTCATCGTCTCTTTCATTTCAAAGGTGCGATATTTGGCTTATCTTAATCTTATTTCTTAGAGGTGGCCTTTTTGTTTTGTGGTGTTTGTGTTCACGGGCTACAGCAGCAACTTACTAGCAGGTTACTAGCATGCAGTCTAATGGAATGGCCTATGTATTTTTTTTTTGCGCCCGAACCAATTAAAGGGCTACCCTATACGTAGGGAGGCGGAAAATGCATTACGCATACCACGATAGCCGGTCTATCGTGGTTATGAGGGACTCACTGTCCTACCGGGGACCCTAAGTGATACCCTCTAAAAACCGCCTTTGGGGACAGGCAACTGGCTGATTAAGCTGTATTGTGCCTTATCATGAGCGACCTTCTTTTGGGAAAAGAGGGCGCGGGCGGCTAAGAGCCGCTGAGGGAGTGCCTACGAAGGCAAAATAATATTAGTTAATATAATAATAATTAATTTAATTAGAACTGGCCTGAGCCGCCAGGAGGCAGTTCAGGTCGTTTGACAGTTTATTAGGCGGGTCCGAGAGAGAGTTTCTCGGCCTGCGGACACGATAGCGAGAGGGGGGTGGGGCTGCATAAGAAGCTGCCTCACGAATTAATTGATTTGGGTGCGACTCTGAGGCTTTGAAGAAGTTCTCAGAGAGTTTTTTAAGGAATTGTTGAATTGTTGGGAGCTCTAAGTCCCGATGAAGGTCGGCATTACGGACGTACCAAGGTGCGTTCGCAGCTCGACGACAGAAAAGGTTTTGAACTATTTGGAGTTCATTAATAATTTTGGGGTTTGCGTGGGCAAAGACGGGGCCCGCGTAGGACATGACTGGTCGTATACAGACCTTATAAAGGGTACGCTTGTTTCAAAGGGACATTTTACTGTGTCTGCCCAACATACTGTTGAGCCTACTCAGATAAAACCGTGCGTGACGGGTGACTCGTTTGACGTGGGGCCTAAAAGTGAGCCCTGTGTCTAGAGTGACACCTAAATATTTGGTGGTCGTATGCCAGGGGACAGGGGTCCCTAGCATACGTATTGGAGGGATTGTTTTTAAGACGGCGTCGTTTATAGTCGAAGTGAACGGCGGAGCTCTTCTCCGGGTTCACATCGATGCGCCATTTTTTGAACCAAGCTCCTAGGTCATCGACTGACTTTTGGATCTTGTTCCGTATGAGGGGCAGTGAGACGCCTTTGCAGTAGATAGCAGTGTCGTCTGCGAAGAGGGAGAGCTGAACACCTTTCGACGGGATGGGAATGTCGTTGGTGAACAGGATGTACAGCAGAGGAGCAAGTACTGAGCCCTGAGGGACACCAGCCTTGATAGTTCGCTGTGAGAATAGCGTGCCTTCGTGTCTAAAACGAAAGGTACGATACTCTAGGTAAGAGGCCACGAGACGTACTAGGCGATCGGGGAGACCTATCTTGTATAGTTTGTAGATAAGGCCTGTATGCCAGACTCTATCGAAAGCTTTAGCTATGTGGAAAAAGACCGCGATGGTCTTATGACGACGAGGATAGAAACCGCTGAGGATATATTCCACAATACGGTGAACTTGTTGGGGGCATGAGTGTTGGGTTCGGAAACCGAATTGGTGGGGAATGATGAGAGGGTCACCGTCTGTGGGATACAGATAGCGCCTCATCCGTGTTTGGATGACTCTTTCGAAGAGCTTGCCCATTGCCTTGAGGAGGCTAATGGGGCGATGGCTGGAGGGGAGGTTGAGAGGCTTGCCTGGCTTGGGAATTCCAATCACAGTTGCCTCTTTCCACGTAGTGGGAAAGTAACTAAGGTTGAAGCAGGCGTTGAAGATAATAGATAAAAAGGTTAACACCTGCTCAGGAAAGTGTTTCAGGGCTTGGTTGGAGATGCCATCCGCGCCTGGAGCCTTTTTAGGCTTAAGTCCTTTGATGAGGGATGAAATCTCACACACTCAAGACACAGAGATAGGTTCGGAGGTCCTGGGGGTGAGTTCCGGCGGCGGACCTCATCCTCCGCTGCCTGGACGTGTGAGGGGTCGACAGGTTGAGAGCTAGGCGAGCATTGAGCGGCAATGCTATCTGCAAAGCACTCAGCCTTTTCCTCGTCCTCGAAGGCAACCGTGCCGTCGGGACGGGAGAGAGGGGGAGTGTGGGTGATAGCGTCTATGCGGAGGGCTCTGGCCATCTGATAGTACGCTGTATGAGATGGAGAGATATTCTCCATAAGTTCACTCTTTTCGAGGTCTCGAAATTCAGAGAGGCGGAAGCGGAGTTCTCGTTGAAGACGATTTGCCGCGCGCCTATATTCGGGGGTGGGATATTTTGCTGCTCTCCGGAAAGCAGCTTTTTTGGCTTTTAATAGGTTGCTAATATGTAGAGGAAGCCCACTATTGTTAGCAACCGGGACGACCTTTTCGTTCTCCTTAAGGGAGGTTTTAATAAGGGTGGAGAGTGAATCGACCGCGGTGTCGATTTTTTCGGGACTGTCTAAGTCCGACGGTAGGGAGATGGTAGAGTCCTGTGAGTCCAGAGCTTTAGCTAGGGACTCCTTGAATCCCTTCCAGTTGGTGAAGGTTTTCGTATGTGTTGGGGGAGGTGGCTGATGGCCAAGAATGAGGGAGACCGGTCGGTGATAGGATCCCAGATCGTCTAGAGTCTCGATTGCTCTGAGGTTGAGAGAAACTCCTTGGAGTAACGCAAAATCTAGTACATCGGGGGCGTGATCGGTGTTATCGGGAAAGTGAGTAACACCGAGGGGGGAATGGTCTATGTTCAACAATGAACTTAAATAGGCTGTAACGGTAACGGACTATGCACTCGTTTGTCAAACTTATATTTATAAAAAAATATCCACGACTTTAAAGCGTTTGAATTTAATCTTTGATATCTTCATTATACGTTCAGATTACATTTATGATAACTACCCTCGCTCATTATCGTGAAAAATAATCGTTTAGGTTACGAAAAATTATTTTGTTTGTTTAAAAGTTTTGTTCCCAGGCTCTTTCTAGAAAGGTAGTACCCGGATGACCGAGCTTTGCTCGGCTTTTTAAGTTACATTTATATACAACTTACATGAATAATAGTTTTTGATCTTATTGACATAATAGAAAAAACTAACTGGTTATTTGAATAAAAAACCATGAGTGCAATTAGATTAATTAAAATTTTCGTATTTTTAAAAAAATACTAAAAAAGGGCTCGAAATAATAGATTTTCTCACAAAAGAAGTGAACTTGAAAAAAAAGGGGAAAAAAGTCGGACTCAAGACGGAACGCGTACCACGAAACACGGATATCACGCCCGAACAACATCCCATCTGAGCTATTACGATCGTTAGTAACCTGTTAATGTATATATATATATATATATATATATATATATATATATATATATATATATATATATATATATATATATATATATATATATATATATTATATACAAGAATTGATCGTTTAAAGGTATAGGATATAAATATATATACGTTTCTAGAACGAGTATAGAGTATTGTAAAATTGTAGAGTATTATATAAAAGTCTAGCGTTAAACATAGACCTCCTCAATAGGGGGATATTGCCACAGTTTTTGTTGGAGTTGTCATCAGGAAGATGCTGCTACCCATCTCCTGGTTTGTTACTCTCTTTCGCCTCTTACAGCACCCATGGGATTATATGAGGTAGTGGATATTCTTACACCGCTATTTCATGGGAGTACGAGTAGAGAGAGTATTGTAAACGTAGAGACGTTATGTATATTATAATAATAATGATATAGTAAACGCAATTTTTATGGTTATAAGTTTATTGTGAATTGACTTTGAATTTTGTATGTACATATTGATTAAGTTAACAACAGTAATGTTATGTAAACCGATTGTTCACAAGTCGTCTTATGCGTCTCCGACTGAATATCAGCGCTGTGGTAACCCTGTTGCTGTAGCAATGCTGAGTCGGTAGCTTTTCGCCGATGGAATCCAAAGAGAATATTTCTTTCTAAGCTTAGTTGCATCTTGAAAATAAGTAATTAGTATTATTTTGTTATCAATGCATTTTTAAGTGTTTAAAATAACGTACAACTATGATTTCTTTTATAAATTTACTGACTTACGTAATGGTAAGGAAAACAAACGTTTAATTTGAACATGAACTTTTGAAGAAAAATTTTGTTGCGGCTTTGTTTAAATGTATTTGAAATAAGTAATCTATTCCATAAAATATTTACACCAATAATGAAACAAAAATGCATTGTAAATCTTATAAAAATTCCATGAATTTAATATTATGTGAGACATTTAAAACTTAGATATACCTTCACATAATAAAAATTTTGTATAAATAACCAGGAAGAAGTTATTTTTTTAAATTAATAAACAATCTGATACCTAAATGACTTTTTTCATAGTAATGTTAAGTAAATTACAACCTATATACGCCTCACTGCTGGGCCTGGGCCCTGGCCTGGGCCCTGGCCTGGGCGTTACCATTTCTTAGAAGGTTTTATGGCAAGGAAATGTCCACCGCACTGCCCCAACGTGTGTTGGTGGACTCCACATACCTTCGAAATATTTTTATTTTATTAGACATGCAGGTTGTTTTCCTTCACCACCGAGCACGTGTTAAATCAGCACTGAACATTTAAATTAACAATTACCTACATTAGTGCCGGCGGTGATTGTACGCGGTTTGCTCGCGTAATGTAACAATGGAAAAACGTAAATGGCTTATTTAATGTTTTTGTTAATTATTTATAAAGCAAAGGAATTAAGTGCAGTACATACTTTAATTTTGAAGCGTTAATTATTTAGCCATTTTAAAAAGCACCCAATGCGACTTATTTCAAGGATGCTCGAAGTGATTCTCAAGGCATCATTTTGCATAAACGTTAATGGATCAAACGTTATTGGCCCTGGAATATCAGATCATGGCTAATTTTAGAACGAAAATAAACCAACTTTTACTTTTATAGGTCAAAACATTATACACTGCAGTCTACCATCTAGGTACATTGATGGCCTAAAAATGGCCGAATGAAATAAAGTTGCCCTCCGTCGCCTCTTATGAGACCTTCAGGATGGCTAGGGTTAGTATATTGTACTGTAGTAACTGTTACAGCAGACGAGTTAGTATATTGTACTGTAGTAACTGTTACAGGATATGAGCAGCAACATCATCCTGATAGCAACCAAAATTAAAAAAACTTTTCGGTTTCCAATTCATCTGCCAAACGTGGCAACTATCGCAAAATTCTTCTATGAGACACTCTATGGGGTATTCCTATCTTCAGCAGTGCACTTATATAGTCTGTAATAGATGGAAATAATTAATTTTGTTATAGTTTTTTTTTGTTTTTAAGATTGAAATTATTTAAGCTATCAACTATTTTGCCTGCAAAATAATTTGTTATTTAGGAAGTTACCTGTCATAAAGGGGTGCAAAAAATTGAAGAATAGGTTTTTACACATCTAACAACCAGAATGCTAGACCACCGAGACAGACAACTGCATCTAGAACTAATCGTATTAAATAACAATTGATCAAATCATCACTCCGTTTCCGTATTCCTCTTGTTTCTCCAAAACGGCTTCACCCCCGGTCAATATCCACTCATTGTCGGCTTTTTCTTACAGAATGCGCCACCAGGCTCTGCCTAAGCCCCTCAGGGCTTGTCTCAGCCCCCTCAGGGTCCCCCTAGGCCCCCTCAGGGTATTTCCCAGCTCCCATCGCCCCCTGGTATCCCTTGAGGCCCCAAAAGGGCTGGGCCCCCGCAGATTTCCACCGCCCTACACCAGGCACAAGCCTCCTTGGCCGACGACCTGAATACAGTTTATACTGCTATTTTGAGCATCGACATAGGAGAGATGGCCATCTTAGCACGCAAGCTGCACGCTGTTTAGTCCCCTCAGGACGATCTTGCTGAGCATCACAACCTCTTGTGTTCATTGTAGTTAACATTATGTCAGAGCCACACACGCTCGTATCAATTCTTTTTCGATTCTTATTTAAGAACAATAGAAGAACTTTTTTTAATTATTTTGTTCGCGAAATTTGGTTTTCTAATGAAAGTTATGAAACTGAACAGTTTTGTTTAGGATAAATATGTTAAAAACTCGCTGTCCGTGGTGCAATAAAATGGGGAAACAGGACGCCGCCTGTTGCGCTCTCTGTCACACTTACGGGCCTTACGGTAGGCATAGTGACGCACAACTGTCTTGTCGATGTGTATATTATGAAAAAGTAAATAATGAAAAAAACTATTTAACAGTTACATTTATTGTAAGCTGTTTAATATTTGTATCTCAGATCGACCAATAGATTCCGCATAGAACTATGACTACAGACGCATACTAAAACGTAACTATAAAAGTATATTAAAACATAAAATAATTAGTTGAAGCGACAGTAGTCGAATGGCAGTGTACTGAACCGCAAAACTCAAAATTATGCGCATATGATCCGCCATTCAGCTATTGTCGTGAACCACTTCTAACACAAGCATTCTAATCTTACCAGGAGTGGTTACGGGGAACATTAGTAATTTTAATAACATTGCTAGTATTAAAAACCAACTGGTTTTTATATTCCCTTAACGTTAACAATATTTATTAAATTGTCGTTGCGGAGTAGATTATTACATTATTCGCGCTCATTAATAAACTACCGCGCGCCAGCATACTTTATTCTGCATCCTTCTAGGAATCAATAAGCAGTTATCGATAAGTGACGCACCACACTCGTCTATCCCTAGGGTAACGATGATTTACGGCACCGTGGGCAGCGAGTGTTTATTATTAGTATAGTAATATAAGTTTACTAGATTTATAAACGTACCGGTAGGTGTAGTGTAGGGCGACCTCCCACTAGATGGAGTGACGACCTGGTAAGACGTGCAGGAAGTCGTTGGATGCAGGTGGCTCAGGACCGTGCTTTGTGGCGTTACTTGGGGGAGGCCTATGTTCAGCAGTGGACTTGTGAATGGCTGTAATGATGATAATGATGAGATTTATAAATAATTTTTAAACTTATCGAACAAAGAAGTTACTACAGTATTTGTACAGTTACTACATTGTACTGTATCAAATATTGGCTCTTACGTCATTATCTAGGGAGAAAACAAAGAAAAACTTTTGTGTGTACAAAACGCCACCGGATAGCTTCAGCGATAAAACGGTATTTTCAAAAATAATGGATGAATATGTCTGACAGCCTTCCAGACTATGAGAAAAAGTTGTTTTTTAATTAGTATCATCTTCTAATTTGCTTCGTATTTTTTTGCGTTTGTACTGTTTATTATTGCTTGATATTGCTAATTATTGTTTATTTTCTTGTGTTTTATTTTATATTGGAATACCTAATATTGTTTCTGTTACAGAGCATAGATAACAAATGATGTGGTCTACTATAATTAATGAGCTACGCAAGTTTAAATTCCCTATATTAATCCACGTTAGATTTTATTGTATAAATTAGTTTAATTAGCTAATTAGTTGTCTTGTTGGAGGTCCTTATTAGATAAATAAATTTAGGAAATGAAAATGTCTAAATTTTTGTTACTTAATATTTAGTTGAGCAGCTTTTGTTTTACAAAGATATTTAATAATATTGATATGGGGAACATAAGTATGAATTACGTGGATAAACATTTACAGATTTATGTCTGAATCACGAAGAAATTAATACCCGAGTGAAAAGCGTGGCACCGCTTGGCGTGTTCAGCTGTAGAAATCCATCAATCCAAGCAATAAATGGGGAGCTTGTGTTCTGTGGAGTACTTTTGATAATCTGTTAAGGTAACAGTTACACTACTTTATCAGAAACATTCAAGACCTCATTATAGTTATTTACTAAGCCAAATTATAAGCCTGCATATTAAATTTACAGTATAATGTTACTCTATATAAACAGCTCATTAGGTTTATTATAATGAAATTTAAGTGTGACTTAATTAGGAATATGTTACCACGTTTATACATTTTATTATGTATAAAATGACGTAATATAAAAGTTATTATTTAACAAACATTTGTTTATGCGTAAAATACCTATCTCATTAAAATCATTTTAGCCTATAGTATAGAATAGTATATAATGTAGCAGGTAGCTGTAAATTAAGAAAAATAACATCATACGATATAAAGATAATGTCCCCCAGACCTTATTTCCGTCACGTCTACCAGTCTTAACTAAGTCCAGGGCAGGATTATGATCAGGTGCACTCTCTAATTAGTCCCTCTTATAGTCCAATGAGATGGCAATCCTATACGAACTGAGAAAGATCAAGCGCAGAACCAATGGTATTTCTTGATAGAAATACTCAGTAACTTAATTTTTGACCCAACCCAGGAGTCTAATCCAATGCCTTAGGATCACCAGCCGCGTTTTAGACCACTAGACTAACGAGGCAGTCAATTTGACAAATAATAGAACACCCTCAGCTCGTGAACAATGCGTCTTATTCAAATTTAAACCTCTAATATATTTTTTATAGAATGACGGTGACAAACGAACACACAGTACCTGATGCTAAATGGGTACTGTGACCCATAGATATCTACATCTATCCTCGGTTAAGAATCAAAATGCAAATGTTAGGAAAAAAAATCTATTTGTTGTCACGGTGAAAAGAATCTCCAATTTTCTACACTCACCATACGAAATAGAGGATTTAATCTGCTGTTTTAGGCTGATATTCTGTAAGTGCGTGGTCCTTCCTCGGTGGAACCGACCCATTTAAACTATAACACAATATGGCGGTAGTTTGACTCTCTCACATATAAATTTAACTACATATATTTTATTCAATACGAGGATAGATGTAGATGTCTATGGGCCACGGCAACCACTTACCATTAGGTGGAGTGTGTGCTCCTTTGTCACCCTATCCTATAAAAAAAATTACTTTAATTAATTACATACAAGTAAATTATATACTAAATTCAGCAAACAAATTATCCTCTAAATTAAAAAGGCAAAACGTTTACCGCACTTCGTCTTTGCGGGCAAAAAAAAAATCATTAGGAAGGACTGAATTAATAAATTCAAGTCCGTCCGTAGTCCGTCGACCATAAAAAATATTTGCACAAATCCGTTGGCTTACTAAGCGTGCCTTAAGGAGAAATTCGGGATGCTTTATCTGAGTTTCATAATGGGCTCGCAAAATTTGCGGAGTAACGCGGCTATGGGGAGTTGTTAAGTCTTAATGTCACAGGCATTTGAAATTAGGCAGCGGGATTTGATCAAACTGTAAAGATATTTAAGCAGTAAGGGATTATATTACAAGAATTTACGGAATATTATATATTTGTAAACGCAAAGTTCCAGGGTTTATATACATATGATTAGTACAGCAAACGGTAGAACACCAGAACCTTTGTATAATAGAATAAAATTTATTTTATAGTTACTGTAGCCTACAAAATTTTGTCATTCTAACTTTATCATTTATTGTACACACTATGAGATGTTAACAATTTTGAACATTTCAATAAGTTGTACAAAGGTGAGCTTAACTCTAATAAAAGTTCTAGTGCAGCAAACTCTTGGGGAAGATGAAATAACCTACCACTTACACAATTTTTCTACATACATTATACCCACTAATCCTTTTGTTATGATAAATAAGTAGATCAAAATACACTTTAAGCCATCAGTAAAAATAGTCTCTGTTTCCCTTTTTCGTGCTACGATCAAAATATAGTTAGAGCCTGGTTTTACCTTAACGCTTTGCAACTTTGGCAAATACGACTCTACGAGGTTATCTATGGAGTAGGCATATGTTCAGCAGTGGTCTTTAATAACGGTAATGTGATTGAGGAAAGAGCTAATAGTTAATTTGATGGTAAGTGGTTAATGTTATCGACTATCGCATCGACTAATTTTACTGCGTTCAATTGCTGAGAGCATAAATATATTATAATCTTTGTAACTTCATCGTCACGCTTGGCAGACGCATTGACGATTGCAATACTAGACGTCTCTCACCTTTGACACTGTTCCTCATTTGCGGTCGGGGTGTTTTAAGTCTGGAGTAAACGATATTATTATACTGCCATCTAGTAGAAGCTAAAATAACTTTCTGTCATATCTGATGACTTCCACGGGACGAAACGACTCACTGGCCCTATACGGTATAGGTTAAACACGCACATATAAAATAAACAATTAACACTTTTTTTTATAAAATGAGAGTGACAAACGAGCACACAATCCACCTGATAGTAAGTGGATGCTGTGGTCCGTAGACATCTACATCTATCCTTGATCAAGAATCAAAAAGCAGGTGCGTTGTCATCCCTGAGAACTAAGATGGAACGTCTACACTCACCATAAAAATCACAACACCTTTCAGCTATTATTTTTATGCTCGGTTCTTAGCTCGAATTACAAATCCATTTTTAGTGTCTAGAAGCAAAATCACACTTAATCTCATGGCTGTTAGACAGGAGATGAAGTTGCAGTCTTCAACAGATTTGACAGCATACAGGCAACGGAACAGACAGATCTCCAAATGCAAGCGGCGAGACGTACGCACCTTCAAACACCTCGTATTGAAGAAGCGATCGAGTGGAAACAGGGCTTCAAAGTCAGAGAGATCTGTCTGTCAGAAACAGCCAACTATCGAAGTTGAAGACCGAGTTTGGCAGCATCGATTCCGGAACACCCGAGATTTTGAGTGAGATTGAGATGTTCTACGGGCAGCTGTACACGCCTTCGTTGGAGCCACATGCAAGTGTGAGTAACAATCCAGGAACTACTCCGATGATATCCCGGATGTCAGTCTGAGCGAGATAAGAATGGCGCTCCAGCACCTTAAAAACGGCAAATGGAACGAATTACAGCGGAGCTGCTGAAAGTGCATTGAAAACCGATACTCGAATTCCCGCTCTTTAATTTCGTCCTCCATGGTGGCAATACTCCGGAGGCGTGATGCAGAAATATAATGGTCTTGTTCTTAAAGAAAGACGACAACGATTTTTCTTCTTAGCTGCGTCTACGTACTGTTTTCATTCCTCATTGTGAATCGTCTCGCACGCAGACTTAACGACTTCCAGCATCCCGATGCCGGTCCGAAAAGGCTTTAGCACCACAAACCACATACATATATTATTGGAAAATTATACAGAAGACCGAATAGTATAACTGCAACTTTTTCTTGCATATGTAGACAATGAGAAAACTCTTTTGATTTCGTCAAAATTTGAGGGGTCTGCAGTCTTTTCAGCGGTGCCTTGTTGACTGTCGGTATATCGAAGTTCTGAAGTGTTTGTACAGTAGGGCTACGATGGCTATCCGAGTACAGAACCAGAGAATGATACCTATGCAACTGCAGAGAGATGTAAGACAGGTTGAAGCAATATTCCCGAAACTGTTCAACGCTGCATTGGAAGATGTTTTCGAGCTACTGGACTGTAAAGTATACGGTATTAACGTCAATGGCGAGTATATCACTCACCTTCAATTTGCCGACGATATAGTCATTATGGCAAAATCGCTGGAGGACCTAAGCACTATGCTCAATGACCTCAATAGTATCTCGCAACGGATAGATCTTAAGATAAGAACAGGGACAAAACAAAATTCATGTGCAACCGTCGGTAGTTGTTGGTACTAAGCTCGAAGAGACAAATAGTACGACTAGTCCAACTTTGACCGAAAGGTCAATCGACTGATTCAACTCGGCTGGGCAGCGTTCAGGAGATTACGACACATCTTCTCGTCAGGCATACCTCAAAACCTCAGAACTAGATTTTGCAACCAACGCTTATTGCCAGTGATGACCTATGGATTTGAGACGAGGTCCTTAACTTTGAGCTCCCTCATACGGCCAGCAGGGCCGTATGATGAAGCTCAAAGTCGCTCAGCGAGCTATGGAGAGGGATATGCTCGGGGTATCTTTGCGTGATAGACTTCAAAACGAGGATATCCGCAGTAGAACCAGAGTAACCGACATAGCCCATTGTATTAGTAAACTGAAGTGGTAATTGATCGGCAATATAGCTCGTAAAACCGACGACCCATGAGGAAGGAAGATTTTCGAGTGACATCCTCGTACTGGCAGGCGAAGTTTAGGGCGTCTCTCTACTAGATGTGGTGATGATATGGTAAGACATGTAGGAAGTCAATAGATGCAGGTGGCTCGGAACCGTGCTTTGTGGCGTTCCTTGGGGGAGGTTTTTGTTCAGGAGTGGACTTGTGAAGGGCTGTAATGATGATGATGAACGACGACTCCATAAAAGCGTAGTTCTACCGCGGTTGAATATTTTACATTCGTGCTATAATCATAATATAGCTGCAGCATCGCTCTACCAATGAAACACATAATCCTGTCCAAGCAAGACTCCAACCTTCAAATTGATTGCAACGCTACCAACTCTTATCATGGTGTAGTTTTTTTTAAATTATATAGTAAACCGACAAAATAAAGATAGCAACCCATATTACTAAATTTGGAATTCAAATGCGCAAAAGCGTTTGAAGGAAGACCACTATTAAGCCGTTTTATTGTCCTGCTACTAATTTCACTAATCCCCCAACAATTACTTGCTTAGTGGACCCGAAAGCAGATTACCAAGTAATCAGCGTCGACCGCGCCTGGCGTGAACACACACTATCATACAAATTACGCGTTGTCCAACGGACCCACTTAGTTTGAGTTTACACATATTTTTGCCGTATTTGTATGTATGTTTTACACGATATGTTTGTAAATTGTGAACCGATTTCGATGATTATTTATTTATTAAATAAGTTATACTTCAGAGCTGCTCTCATATAAAATTTAAAAAAAAAATTCATTAAGATTCAATTTTTTATTAAATTGCAATAATCCTTATAATAGGAGATAAAGTTTTGTAAGCAATTATTTAGATCATGATATTCCATTAAATGTTAATAAAAATTAAAAGCCTACTCCAAAGTACTAAATACAGTAAAATAATTTCACATCCCAAAGTCGGTGCTTTAATTCCTTTATTTCTTAACGCCGACTTCAGAATGTGTTGGATTTTTGCTTTTTACTAAACGTTAAAATACATTTTTATCTCAAAAGAAGAGCGCCTTACGGCACGTGTGTGACTTTTGCGAAAAATGAAAACCATGTTTCTTGGCCCCTTGACTACTATGTTGTTTCTATATTGGGACGTATACCTTCGAAGTAGGCTTTCGTTCGGTTTGTTAACGGAATATTCAGTATTTAAGCTTTGTTTACAGTATTGGGTAATACAAGATAGCTAAGCCTTTACGTGCTTCGGTTCTTCCTATTACGAAAATTTGTCTAGACGTACAGACAGATATATATTTAAAAATGTTTATCACCTCATAATGATACGTAAATAAATCTTTCAGCTCAGTCTGATGTTTCAATATTACATACAGAAACCGAAATTTTATTTATATTTATACATAAGGTAGCTGAACTTCTCGCGTTATAAAGCTGAAGAGTCTAGTATAATGTACCTTGTGTCTTTTGATGGAGGCCATAATGCTTACATAATTTATGAACTAATTCTCATATACTCAAGTGCACTTATCTACGCACTTATTCTTATCATTGATGAAGAACAAATATTCACAAATAGATACAACTTAGAGAATTTCTCACACGCTGTACAATAATATGAATGTGACAAATACCCACAACACACCAAAGAACTTATTACGCTCTAATCATTTAGAATTTTCAAAAACCACCAAAAATTACTTTAAAATTGTGTAAAAATTTAAAGTTACTGCTAAGTATAGATAATTGTTTCGTAAGACTGAAGTTACAATCGAACTTACAGTCCAGGGTGTATGGGCATACAAAGAAAGTTGCAAATGCGTTGTCATATCTGGGAACAAAGATGGAGAGCTCCATAGCCTGTAATTATACTGTCTCTCTGTGTACTCTTCAGATCTAAACACAGTAGTGCAAGCACTGCTAACTTGCATTGGTAAGGGGGTGTGGCACCTACGCAGACGGAGTTATAGGCAGAAAAACGGTCCTTCCACTTTGTAGGAACTTATTCATGAGAAGGGATTTAAGCAATTAGCCTATCGGCCAACTCTACTACGTAATTGTGAACTTCACATGTCCTCAAATATTTTATTGTATTTATCGTTACTTAAATTTGTAACTACCAATCACATTTTGCCTGATCGACGTTTGGATGCTCACGAGCGCGAACTTACGGTGAGCGCTTATACTCTGAGCTAGCAGTGTTAATTATTGTTGAATTCAAACTAAAGCTTTAAGTTGAAGAAAAATTATCGCGTAGTATGACAACCGTAAATTTAGTTAAAGGTTATAGTAACTTCTTGATTAGTTGTCATTCATAAAAAATTGATACATTTGCCTGTGTATACCTTTTTTAGTTGTTATATTTGTATGGTTTTAGTTTTTAACTTACATTTTATTAATCGAGTGGTGGATCCCATTCAAGAATGTCAAATGTTATACATACTCAAAATATTTGCTTCTACGTGGTAGAGCCACGCTCCAGCCATATTATGTCGAATGGTTGAATGGGTTATTTCAGAAGTTCAAAGATTATATTGATCTTGCCTGCGGTGAGATGTTTGATATTATATAAGTTATAAATATATAGTTTATACATCTAGTAGATCAAGGGTAAAACGTACACAATATAAAATAATCTCCAATGCTTCCCATTTCGTCCCGTGTGTATCGTAAAAGGCTACTAGGGTAAAGTCCGGAAAAATCTAATAGCTTCCGATAGATGGCAGTATAACTACCTCTTTTATACCAAACTTAAAATGCCCAGATCGACGACTTATGACAGATTCAAACGTGCATGATGGCGAAAAATTACCAAGCGGGACGGTTAACATAACTCCTCTTTACAAAAAGATAGAAAAAAGATATATATTTTCAACATAAGACGGCGTTCAAAAAGTATAATTAATGAAATATATGCAACCAATATATTCTATAGTAGACCGGAGGAAGTGGAGTAGCTCGAAGGATTAGTATCCTGTGCTAGTTACAAAATTTAGATAGTTGATTGAAGCACACTGAAAAACGGGATATTCAGGTTGTTTAAAACATAACATTATGATGAAGCCCTAAATGGTATAGGTGAGACAGAAACAGGATTCATGTCACTTTGAGAGCAAGACGAGTTAAGCAATAATAAACATACCCTACATATGGCGTGGTATTTCGATGTAAATGTGCGGTAATAGTTTTCTGTATCATCAGTTAATGAGAAAGTCGAGCATTTAACAACTAATATGGAAATTTTTAATGCTAATCTCAAAGCTAGATAAAAAAAGGAACAAAATATGGTCACAGACATCAGAAAGGCCAATCGGTGCTCCAAAATACACCAAAAAGTTAAAAAAAGTAAATTCAACAAAATTATTTAAACAAAAAGTTGTTCGTCATCCTGCGATAGTTCGCGTATTTTTTAGAATATGCCTGGATATAATATAGGAGTGCAGCTCTCGGGAAAGCTTCTTCTACACACAGTCAATATAAAATAAAATTCTTATTTTGATAATTTTAGTACGGTTACCAATATTAGATAAAGTTTAGGCTAGTTCGTAAACTTTTACTTTTACTTACCACAAAAAAGTGACGTTGATGGAATAAAAAAATAAAGAAAATAAAAATTAAATAAAATGTGGCAATTCGGAATATACGACTGTTCAATGTTCATTGTCAGTTAGTTTTGCCTACATTCCGTTCATTTTCAAAAAGCAATATTCACGAACCGCATTGATCGGCACGTAAGCCACGATATCAAAACTTGAATGTGAAAATACATTTCTCCACCTCAATGGTAATTGCCGTAGAAAGTTTTATTTGAATCGCTATACAGGTAATTTTTAAATACATAAGCAAATTTTTTACAAAATCAACCATACTAGATCAAGTACAGTTCGTGTGGCTAAAGAAAGGGATTAAAATGGCGACTCATCGAGCCCGTACCGTCAATATGCACAGTACCAATAGCGAAAATTCGCTTATAACGGTACACCGTTATAACGTTTTATTATTCGGTTAATTGGAATTTTTTATTTAATGGGAAAATATTTAAAAATAATTGTGTACGCAAGTAGGTACATTAATTTTAAAATAATGTTTATAACTAGTGACCCGCTCTGGGTCTCACCCTCCACACTTGAGTGGAATCTATAAACCCTCTATAACTCAAAACCTTAAAATTATATACTTTTAATGGAATGGAATGTGATTTTAAAATTGATAAAATAGGTACGTATTTTGTAAAATTTTGTAATTTTTAATAGGGAACAATGAGTTAGAACAGTAAACAATCAGTTAAAATTCATCGAACAGGAAGTTCCTGAAACGGTTTTTGTTTTTGGTATTGTATAAATCTACGCCACACTTATCAGCTTATCACACACCGTAAGTGTGAATCCAGCACACTTAGGAACTCACAACGGATTTTTTTCTGGCTATTGCGGCCAGCTTGATCTTGGCGGACTGCTTGTGGAGCCTGTGGGTGTTACGTTTGCTTCCCAGTTTTATCTCGTGGCATCTACGTCAATATGCACAGTACCAATAGCGAAAATTCGCTTATAACGGTACACCGTTATAACGTTTTATTATTCGGTTAATTGGAATTTTTTATTTAATGGGAAAATATTTAAAAATAATTGTGTACGCAAGTAGATTTTTTTCTGGCTATTGCGGCCAGCTTGATCTTGGCGGACTGCTTGTGGAGCCTGTGGGTGTTACGTTTACTTCCCAGTTTTATCTCGTAGATGCCCATAATACTATCTCCAAGGCCTACACCGCCCATATGACGGTTATACTCGCCCACAACATTAGGACGTAGGACGTTTACGTATATTAAGTTCTTTATGTGGTATCTCCAGACTTCGGTTATAAGATTTAGTCCAGCAAATTTGGAAGCCAATGTAACAAGCTTTTTGTCCTTCCATACAACCGTTGACACGCTGACGCCGTTTATATCAGCTACGTACTCTTCAGAATATCCTCGATCTTTCTTCGTAATCGCTTTTTCTGACAACGTCTTGCTATCAAGAATTCTATTTCTTCTTATAGTGTGTAACCCTTGAATAACTTCTTTTGCTAAATATTCCAAAAGACGCAAGGGAGTGAAGAAGTTATCGAAATAGAGCCGGTAATTTTGGTGTCGCGGAATTGTACGCGATAATATATTGATCGTAATGACTACTACATTGGAAGAAGTTCCTAAATCTGTTTACAACATTCTCTTTACCAGATTCAATATCTATTGTATAAGTGAAACCGGAAGCACCACTCAAAACGTATAATTTATAATCCCACTTGTGAAGTTTTCTTGGGGTTATATCTTTTTAGCATATTCAGCGCTTTTGCTCGTCTACACAAAGTTGTTTTTATATTATCCTATCAGAATCAGGGTGTGTCCGAGGTAGACATTAAGTGTTATCAATAAACTGCAGATATTGCCTAATCAGAACAGCAAAATTATCGATAAAGTCAGTAAAATGGAGTGGAATTATATATGAAGAACCTAGTTTTGATACCACTGAAATGAAATCGATTATCCATTCATTAGAGCCTATAAAAATCCAACACCAAACCTGGGCCTCCCTCATAGATTGCCTCATAGAGTAGATTCTGTAATAGATTCCCGCTTGGCAAACGAGTTGGCAACCGCAGTTTTGTAAATTCTTGAGTTGTTATCAGGAAGATGCTACTGTCCATCTCCTGTTTTAATGTATCTCTGTCGCTTCTGTTACCTATCACACTCCATATTGTATAGTGGATATCCTTACATCGCCATTAAAAGTTTCTATTAAAAAGGTTCACAGTGCATTCAAAACACTTTTTTTTCGGCGTCAATTTTTAAAATAATCTTAATTAAACGAATGATAACTTTATTTTTATGAAAAAAAAAATTAAAATATCTGTAAAAAAATCTGTAAGCAGAATAATTTTTTATAATTATTTCACCCGATAATATAAGCTCCAGTTTCATGAGTTAAAATTCCGTTATTTCAAAAAGGGTCATATTGTATATTATATAAAATACAAAAACCTTTGGTTAATTCAAATTTCAAATTTTTTATTCCAGAAGTTATTTCCGTAAAAAAGAACTTTTGACACAAAAGTATGATATATTAATGATCGCTTACTAAAGCTTTTTTGAATATTTGAGAGCTTCTGGAAGTTATCGCTTACATTATATTTCCCAACGATCCTGTTTTTAGATTGCACTTGATATCGCTTTGATGTTGTCATGCGAATAAATTCCTGTTCCGGACTCTGATTTGAATTTAGTGTAAGTAAAGAAGGTATACTTAGCATTATTTACGAGGATTTTCACTTACATGTATACATATTTGGAAGTTACATTTCACTGAAGGCAAGTGACTACTGAGCTCATGGACACCTGATGCCAATTTCAAAGAAGAGTGCTGTCAGCGCTCAGGACTAAGATCTCTGTGTTCTGTATTATATTGGCTCTCTATACACTTCGGACCGAGAAACAGCAGTGCAAGTATTGCTAGCCCAGATGGACTTCTTATCTCTCCTCATCGGTTGATCAGCCACGCTGTCGATATGAAGAAGAAACACATGATTACTTTGCAATAACCGGCCAAATTTTCAGAGAATGTTTAGAATTATTAATACAGACATAGGTAAAGAAAAATTACGTAAAAAAGTCTCAAAAACTTGGCCTTTTTGTATTCTAATTCAAAATGCCTGGTAATGCATTATTAAATCTGATTTCACTGCGCAAGCATTTCGTTTTTGAGATGATTTCAAATAAAAGTAGAAGCCTTATTTATTCGTATTTTCAAAAACTACAGTAACGGTTTGTTATTATTTCTATATTTGAACTTAAGTTTAAAATTTGGATATTTTTTGAAAAATAATCCTGTATGTGTGATTGAAGACTAAACCGTGGCTTAGTTTTCAATCATACATACAGGATTATTTTTCAAAAAATAACTTGGCCATTCAGATTCATTAGATTTTGTTGAATAGAATAGAATAATTTTTATAAAATATGGATTAAAAGTTATGAATAAACCTCTGTCCTGGGAATTACCAGCAAGAAACCCAGCGGATTTTTTTAAACTATAGTTTATAATATAATATGTTATACAACAGCATAGAAACACTCATTCCCAGTAGTTATTAATTATTATCAATCATGTACTATTTAGTAGTGTATATAATAATCCTCACTAAATATTTTTGTTTAAGTAAAAATTTCATACTTTTTGATAGATAAGTAAAAGTTATCTTTCTTGTAAGACTGTATATAAAACATTTATTTTATAAATATTTACAGTCTTAAAAGTGTTTTCTCTGGATAAAGCAAGTCTCTGATATCATCCAAGCCTTCAAATTAAGTCTTTATTTCACTCTATTCAACTGCCATTTTGCCGTATGGACCGGTAGTGAGCATTTGAAATGATTATTTGGGAACCAATACTGATTTTGTAACACAAATTCCAACCCTCAGGAATATTGCCTGTCAGATGCAGGTTAATTAAATTCTGAACTATAGACATGCACAATGCGTTCAACATTATTAAAGCCTAAATTATACAAGCCTGTTACATTTACACAGGCGCGTCGGTTCCGTATTATGTAGTGCTACAGCCCGCAGATTCAATTCATATACATAAAAAACTAACCACATCAGACTATTCTTAGTAAAAAAAATGAAAAACATTTTTTATTTATTTTGGCATTGGTTGCAGGGCTTTCGCCAAAAGAATACGTCAATTGCAAGTGTCAGTGTCAGTGTCAGCATCATTGTAATAAACAATGAAATTTTTAATAAAAAGTAAAATCCTGAAAACCTAAAAACCTTAAAATTTTGGAATTTTTAAAATTTTCTTGTCACATTTTACAGCTATATCTTCTTGAGTTCTTCTTCTCTATCACTTTTTCTCATTATGGCTGGCCTAAATGAATCCCGAGAAAATCTATATTTTAAATAGAAAGCATCATAATATATTAAACGCGAAATCAGATATCAATTATGAGGATTTCCTACAGGAGGTGTGAGAAAAATGTGACTTTGGTTTGTCAGATGCCAAAAGTCTATAAATTCCATATAATAGTTATTTTTTTGGTATAATTTTTTAAACGCCTTCACTACATTACCCTACACTAGGATTTTCTCTTGTTCACAAACAGCCTGTGGAGGCAGTTTACAAACATAATTTGCACAAAAACAAATATCCAGACCCAGAACAATAATTAATAACCAACCCACAGCACTTAAAACTATTAAAACTTATATTTAGAGACTACTTTTCGATGAAGAAGTTTAGTATTATTAAATCTATAAAAATTCTCTATTCTGTAGTCTAAACAAAAGTCAGTTTTTACTTCATTACAAAAAGATTTTATTGTATTTAGATAACAAAAGAAAACATACCAAGCGAATGTAGGCAGCGTGAAAATCTCAATTATTTCAATGTATATTACTCGAAATTATTAACGTAAATAGATAAAGTATATTCACACAAATACTTTCATTACAATTTGATAATAAAACACCTAAAACACTAATAAAACACTAGAAAAATCCAAAAATCAACACAATAACATTCACTTGAAAATGGCGGATGAAATGAACGTAGATTATAAATAAATATACATAAAATAACAGTTTTTTTATTGCACTAGGGGATAGAAAATTTTATATTGATTATATAATGCTAAACTTCTTTATAGAAAAGTAGTCTCTATATATAAATTTTTCGGGGTTAATATGCTGTGGGTGGGTGCGACCTCGTGAGACCGCCGCTAGGGATTTGACGGAATATGGCCGCGGTCTCATGAGACCGCTAGGGGCTCGAGAGGTTAATGCTGCTGTGTTTCGTGTGGTGAGTGTAGAGAACCGGATTCCCTTTTTACTGCAAAGGAGGCATTTCACCTTAGTCCTCACGGCTGACAACGCATCTGCATTTTGATTCGTAATCGAGGATAGATGTAGATGTATATGGGCTACAGCAACCACTTACCATCAGGTGGACTGTGTAGACTCGTTTGTCATCCCACTCTATAAAAAAATACACATCCTAGCAGTGCTCCTCATGTGTTTATGAAGTTTCTTAACAATCGGTTCAGCCATTTGAAGATTAGCCCGCATGTACAAAAATATAGATAAATTTTTGCAAATGGTTATTCATGTTATGCATGCAAATAACTCTGAGCTCGACAAAAGAGTGCTCTGAGGAATTGTTCGGATTGATCCCAGCCGCCAAATTTCATGAACGCACTACGCGGCAAACCTCCCGATGCCATCTACACCATCTGTATGCTTGACGGTCCACCACTGTACGTTTCACTAGGAGTATTCTTCCGCGTACGACCTCTCTGTGGAATGGTTTACCACCGGCGATTTTTCCGGACCAATACGACCTGGGGACCTTCAAGAAAAGAGCTTACTCCTTTTTAAAGGGCCGGCAACGCACCTGCAATTCCCCTGGTGTTGCGGTTGGTCATGGGCGACGGTAGTCACTTAACATCAGGTGAACCGTATGCTCGTTTGCCCCCTCTTCTATATAAAAAAGTCTGTTATTTTGATATTACAGACAGCCACGTAAACTTTGTTTGTATGTCTATAAATAGACGAATAATTGATACGATGTAAAATTAAAAATCTAGTAGAATAGTTTAATTTTGGATATGTTTTAAAGTATAGAATTTCAATCAGTCATTCAGATTTATACATGTTCTGATTAAATAAAAATAACTTAATAATTCCTTGGCTTTATGTGAAAAGTTGTGAAAAAGTAAATAAGTATGCGTGTACAAAGATTGCGTTATGAAGAATGTGAGATGTCAAAGGGTATTTTTCTTATTAGATTCAAGTGTCAATTGATCTATGTAACGGAATATTTTAAAGCAATTTTCATCAACTTGCAGACGACCGATTGATTTGAAAATTTGCACTCGTATGACGAACCGATAAAAATACAATAATTAAATAACTTTGTTCTAGAATCCTGATCGAGATCATCGGAATAATTATCTCTAGGACCGTCACAGCTTATGATCAATGCGCATTTTTTTTAGTTTTCCTAAATTTTTATATCATATTTGTTGTTATGAAATGTCTAGTCAACAGTAGACCCTTCTTTATGAATTGAAAAAAAAGTATGCATTGTTATCGTTATAAATTATTTGATAAAATCGTTACGGTATTATTATACGAGAATAAATTTGGCGCCAGTTGAGCAAAAGATAAAGAGTGATTTGCATACTAACGATACTAAGGTCGTCGACCCGCAATAAACTCTAAGGTGTATGCCTAATCAAATCGCATACTAACATAACCTAATTACCTAACCTACCTCTAAATTGGAACACGAAAACAAATGTTTTAAACTATGCAAAGCTTTATTAAAATGTCAACACAAATAATTAAATACGAATGTATTGACGCAAGTGGCTCTTATTTCGAAAGGGACAGGATGTCTTTGGGTGACATTTACACGTGTTAGAGCCACATTGCAGTTTACAGCCATATCAGGGGTAAGAACACGATCTCACAGAATACCAGCATAAAATAGCAGCTTAATACTGCTGTGTTTAATACAGTTAGTATAGAAAACCGGTGACCCTTATTACTTGAAATTAAGCTCTCCATCTTAGTCCTCAAGGGTCACATCACTTCTGTATTAAAAAAAATACTATCAATTCTAATTACATTCTCAATATTGTCTGTGACCATTCCTGGTAAGCTTAAAATGCTCGTAATGATTTCTTATATTTACGCGAACACTACACATTGAAATAATACTAGTTTTAACGGAATTTATCGCGTATATTTAACTTTTTCACCCGACGTTTCGAGAGCTTTACAGCACCCATGGTCACGGGAAGGACTGAGATGTTCAACGTCCAGCTGTCATAGTTAACCGCGGTTACCATAGATTAAAATTTTAACTTTTGTTCCGATCTACACAGTATGAGCTTATGGTATCATGGAGTCTTGCAGTTGTATGCTTGGGTTGGGATTTAATTTTATTTATTATAGGATCCCAAGCAGATGGTAGCACCCAGCCATCTTCTCTATTGAAATTAGGATGTTTTTTGATTTCAATAGCCTCGCGAATCATCCTTGGAAGGAATCGGTGTTCTTTAGCGAGGATTTGTGGTCTATCAAATCTGATGTAGTGACAGGGGCGATCTTGTACATGTTCACAGACTGCAGACTTCCCGGAGCGTCGATTCTTCACATCAGCTATATGTTCTTTGACGCGGGTTTTAATTGATCTTTTAGTTTGTCCTATGTAGGAGAGACCACATTCACAATCAAGCTTGTACACTCCTGCATCTTGCAGAGGGACGTTACACTTGACTGTTGGTAAAAACTGACCAATCTTCTTCGGCGGCTTGAAGTATGTTTTGATGGAAGCGCGCTTCAAGATGTAGCCAATCTTGTCAGTGACTCCTCTAACATATGGCAGTACAGCAGGTACACGCTCGACTGTGGCCGGCTTCACTCGTTCTCTGTGACGTAGGCGTGGGACCCGAAGCTTGTTGTCATGCAAAACTTGCTTGACATGTTGGAGCTCGGCAGCCAGGTGTTTACTGTCACAGATCCCTCGTGCTCTCTGAAACAAAGATTTACCCAAGGTAGCTAACTGTGAAGGATGGTGGTGAGAATCACCGTTTAAATATCTATCTGTATGGGTCTTTTTTCTATACACAGTATGGCTCAAGGTGTTATCAGGATTCCGAATTACTAACACATCTAGAAAAGCTAAGGAATTGTTTGCCTCTAACTCCATTGTGAACTGAATTTTAGAATTTATAGAGTTAAGATGGTCTAAAAATGCAGTTACTTTATCTAAAGGTAGAATTGTGAAAGTGTCGTCTACGTACCGCTTGTAGAATCTTGGATTTATGGGAGAAGTAAGCAGGGCTTTCTCCTCAAAGTCTTCCATGAATATGTCGGCGACAATGGGAGATACAGGTGAGCCCATCGCCACACCATCTACTTGCTTGTAGAACTCCTCCTTCCACAATAGGTAGCCAGATGTAAGGCAGTGTCTGAGTAATACTGCATATTCTGCGGGTATGTTGTTTTCTTCCAGCCTTCTAGTTACAATTGAGATGCAGTCTTCAACAGGTAAGCATGTAAACAATGAATGCACATCAAAACTGACCATAGTTTCATTGTCTGCCAGACGTAGGTCTTTAATCTCGCTGACAAAATGGTAGGAATCCTTTATGTGTGCTCTTGTATGTCCCCTGAGCGGTGAGAGTATTTTCGCTAAGTGTTGAGCCAATCTGTAAGTTGGTGAATCGATTTGGCTCACTATGGTGCGTAATGGAGCATTGGGCTTGTGTATTTTTGGTAACCCATACAACTTTGGTGATTTGGCGCACGTAGGTATTATCCATTTTACGTCCAGATTTAATTTTTCGGAGTGTTTCTTTATGAGGTCACTAGTTGTTTTAAGTGTGCTATTTGTTGGGTCGTTTTTAACTTTTTTATAAGTACTTACATCCAACAAAAGTTCTTGTATTTTAGAATTATAATCTGACGTATCCATGACCACCGTGGCGTTTCCCTTAGACGAATCATCTTCCCAGAGACGAATTTATAGCGTTAAAGAACCTACGCAATAAACCAGAACTTACGATTCTCCGCGCAGATAAGGGAAACGCCACGGTGGTCATGGATACGTCAGATTATAATTCTAAAATACAAGAACTTTTGTCGGATGTAAGTACTTATAAAAAGGTTAAAAACGACCCAACAAATAGCACACTAAAAACAACTAGTGACCTCATAAAGAAACACTCCGAAAAATTAAATCTGGACGTAAAATGGATAATACCTACGTGCGTCAAATCACCAAAGTTGTATGGGTTACCAAAAATACACAAGCCCAATGCTCCATTACGCACCATAGTGAGCCAAATCGATTCACCAACTTACAGATTGGCTCAACACTTAGCGAAAATACTCTCACCGCTCAGGGGACATACAAGAGCACACATAAAGGATTCCTACCATTTTGTCAGCGAGATTAAAGACCTACGTCTGGCAGACAATGAAACTATGGTCAGTTTTGATGTGCAGTCATTGTTTACATGCTTACCTGTTGAAGACTGCATCTCAATTGTAACTAGAAGGCTGGAAGAAAACAACATACCCGCAGAATATGCAGTATTACTCAGACACTGCCTTACATCTGGCTACCTATTGTGGAAGGAGGAGTTCTACAAGCAAGTAGATGGTGTGGCGATGGGCTCACCTGTATCTCCCATTGTCGCCGACATATTCATGGAAGACTTTGAGGAGAAAGCCCTGCTTACTTCTCCCATAAATCCAAGATTCTACAAGCGGTACGTAGACGACACTTTCACAATTCTACCTTTAGATAAAGTAACTGCATTTTTAGACCATCTTAACTCTATAAATTCTAAAATTCAGTTCACAATGGAGTTAGAGGCAAACAATTCCTTAGCTTTTCTAGATGTGTTAGTAATTCGGAATCCTGATAACACCTTGAGCCATACTGTGTATAGAAAAAAGACCCATACAGATAGATATTTAAACGGTGATTCTCACCACCATCCTTCACAGTTAGCTACCGTGGGTAAATCTTTGTTTCAGAGAGCACGAGGGATCTGTGACAGTAAACACCTGGCTGCCGAGCTCCAACATGTCAAGCAAGTTTTGCATGACAACAAGCTTCGGGTCCCACGCCTACGTCACAGAGAACGAGTGAAGCCGGCCACAGTCGAGCGTGTACCTGCTGTACTGCCATATGTTAGAGGAGTCACTGACAAGATTGGCTACATCTTGAAGCGCGCTTCCATCAAAACATACTTCAAGCCGCCGAAGAAGATTGGTCAGTTTTTACCATCAGTCAAGTGTAACGTCCCTCTGCAAGATGCAGGAGTGTACAAGCTTGATTGTGAATGTGGTCTCTCCTACATAGGACAAACTAAAAGATCAATTAAAATCCGCGTCAAAGAACATATAGCTGATGTGAAGAATCGACGCTCCGGGAAGTCTGCAGTCTGTGAACATGTACAAGATCGCCCCTGTCACTACATCAGATTTGATAGACCACAAATCCTCGCTAAAGAACACCGATTCCTTCCAAGGATGATTCGCGAGGCTATTGAAATCAAAAAACATCCTAATTTCAATAGAGAAGATGGCTGGGTGCTACCATCTGCTTGGGATCCTATAATAAATAAAATTAAATCCCAACCCAAGCATACAACTGCAAGACTCCATGATACCATAAGCTCATACTGTGTAGATCGGAACAAAAGTTAAAATTTTAATCTATGGTAACCGCGGTTAACTATGACAGCTGGACGTTGAACATCTCAGTCCTTCCCGTGACCATGGGTGCTGTAAAGCTCTCGAAACGTCGGGTGAAAATGTTAAATATACGCGATAAATTCCGTTAAAACTAGTATTATATTAAAATGCTCGTGTTAGGAATGATTCACGAGAGTAGTTGAGTGGCGTATGCGAACCCACGACCCTTAGAGTTCGCAGTTCGCGCCCTGCCATTAGATTTCTGTCGCTTCAGTAGTCCATTCGTCACTTGATTCTTAATTGTTAGATAGATATAGCTGTCTATGGGCCACAGTATCCACTTACCATCAGGTGCATTGTGTACTCGTTTGTCTCCTACGTTCTATAAAAAGACTATGGTATATACACGATACTCAAGTCAGTTGTGATATCATAAATTATCCCGCTTCAGTGATAATCGATGGTGTGCCGTGGCACTGTACTTCAGTTGTGATATTAGTTGACTCTACGAGCAACTGGACATTATTTACAAATAAATACAAAGTACAACAACAAATGTCGACGGATATCAAATCCGCCTTCTGTTACCTTGTTACCCTGTATAAATTGTATACACCCTGTATACAATTTAATCCTTAAAATATACGATATGTTAAGTTGAAGTGCCCATAAACCGCATAGCATACAACCTAGAGAACAGCAAAATATTTTTAAGCTACCAAACGTCAAATTGTGCGACCCTCTTACGACACAACCTCAATAGTCTCAACAATGTATGATGGAGGCATGTAGTTAAATTTAAAACAACAATTACATAGAAAAAAATAATAAAATACATCAAGTTCCAAGAAAAACAGTTATAGTATATATAATCAGTAAACTTGCATCTTTTTAATTAAAATTTACGTATAATATAATATTTAAATTTGAATTAAAAAGAAGCAAGTTTACTGATTGCACAGTTTCCGATATTATTATATATACAACGTATTTTTCTCGATATTAGTCCTTCTTCATATTTATTGATCTGAATTGTTGCTCTCTTCTAAATTATTTCTTCTACCAAGCAACAGCTGTACATGCAAGAGCACTTGCAACTTTTGAAGGTTATCGCTTTTATTAATAAAAAAAGTAAGAGACAAATCTTTTGTTATAACCAAATCGTATAATTTACCAGAAAAATCATATACAACATAGGGCAACAGGAATTAAGCATAAAATACCGTATGCTCAGTTGTCACGCAAATGTAATAAAAATGGAACTCCATTAAAATTCCCAATGGATGAGTAAATGGTGTAACTAACAAACTCCCTCTCCTTTTTTTCTGAGGCTCGTAACGTTTCAATACTGGAGCTAGGCTTTTTCTACAATAGAAAGCAAACATTTTATACCTTTGATATACCTTTTATACACACTAGACATTTTATTTCCGGTGCATAGGTAATGATTATATCACCGTTCCGAAAGTAGAAAGTCTTTCTGGCCTTTTCCCATAGTATCCTCTTACGAGACCCCCGAAAAGAAAAGGGGTGATGGATTCTTTTGTTTCCTTCTTGTTTTTTTCTTCTGTTTTTTTTTCTTTTTAAAAGAATACCCCTACACTAGGATTTTCTCCTGTATCGCGCAGGCAGTTTACAAACATAAATTGCACAAGGACAAACATCCAGACCCGGAACAATTATTTGTAGGCCATACAAATACTTGTATCGTGCGAGATCAAACCCGCGGCCCCCATCTCTGCAACTCACTCATATGCCACTGCGCCATGGAGTGTTCAAATCGTCTTTCACCACCTCACACCTTACAAGAAAAAGGTTTTAATATTATTTTTTACGAATATTTGTAGAAATGGTAAAAGCTCATAACAACATTTTTACGGAGTAACTAAAATAAAATAGAACTGCGAATTATGTCTGTAAATAAGCAGAAAAAGGAAAGACTCCCTGCTGAATGAATACACTTGTGCGTTATATTTTCTGAGAAAGAGTGATATCTTTTGACAATAAAATTGTGTTGACATATTTCTTTTCATAATCTACCGTGTTTTGTAATAACTGTATTTCTTATCTTTATAGAGAACACGGCAGAAACAGAAATTACATTTATTCCTTTATACTTTTATTAAAAATGAATATTAAATCCAAAAAAAAAATAAAACTAAACACGTTTAACCAGCCGTAGAACATTACGTGATTTGTCTTTCTTCCTACTTTTTTATAAATAACAACTGTGTCGCAATCAGTGATGCTAATCCATCATATACGCATCAGGCTGGTTTGCACCTTAACTCCAAACAATAGAAAATCCTAATTAAAATATAAAGCATACATTTGTTTTGTAAAGGCAATATCTCATAGCTGTCCTCTTCGATAGATGGCACTGTATTTAAGTCAATGAATCCGAAATTTATGGATCACCCGTCGCTGTTATAGTGCCTTTTTTATACCTATATTGAGTGAATAGTGAAGTTTGGTGCTGTTTTAACATGGATAGGTAAGCTACCAACATTTATTAATTAATAAATTAGAGATTTGTGTACTTTTTTATCAAAAATTTAATTTTTTCCTTCTAACATAAACGGCTGTTGTACTTTCTTACCACATACTTACCTCTGTTGTTGATGCAAAATACATTATTCATAGCAAATACCATTAGCAAATTAATTTATTATAGTAATTAGATACATTTTATGTATTCAGTGTGTCTATCTTTCACTATATTTCACAAAATATCAACATTAGAAACACAATAAACAATCGGCCAGATTCTGGTTGCTTTCCACACAGTATATCACGGTCAAGTCGACCGAGTCCGCCATTTTATTTGGTAGCTCGATTAGTATGGATATGACTGGTAGATTCTATATTGGACTAACTAATTTCTTGTACTTTTTTATATTAGTTATTTCGGTAATGTTTAATATTAATAAAATATGTTCCTATATATCGTAATAAATTCATATAGTACATAAAACTTAATTTTATGGAAGTTTTGGATTATTTTATATATTTGGATTATTTTACATCTTGATATCAGATTACTATATCATGATGGGTGGGGTGGACAAAAAAGACCAAATGTTGGCAATGTACCCTATTGAAAGAAAAAGAACAAGTGTGTGGAACAAAAATTTTTGCCATCGTCTCCTTAATGTTTCTGTTCTAAATTCGTATATATTAGTTAAACAGTCTTCTTTTTCTTCTTTCTCTCATCGTAGTTTTAGGATATCGCTTATTAAGTATCTTTTACAAAAACATTCGTCTCGTAGTGTGTAGTTCGCGCTTCTGCCCGCTAAAAGTGGCAGGCATATTTATGACCCTTGCTTTGTCACTCTACACTACATTCATAACTGCAGTTCATATTTAACTTTGTACATATCTTTGCAATACATATATATATATATATATATATATATATATATATATAAAATTTTTATGTACTATTCCTTTATCATCCATAGCGTGATAAGCGTAAAACATTATCAATGAGACTTCCTTGTGGTGGTTTGACAAGCGTTATATTTTGGCAATAATTTTTTACGATTCTTGCAATAGTACCTAAATAATTTCTGATTTCTATAATCTCTGATATGTATATCCATAACAAGTGTACATAACATTCACAAATTGAGTCGTGCAATGCAATGCAAATTAGATTTATTCAAATAAATTATGTACTTAAATAATTAAAATCTAAAGATAAAAAACAGGCTTAATTATTAAAAGGGAATATTCTAGGTATCATACTCTCTTCAGGAGTATGTATATTTTTAATTTAAGTATAAGATATATTATATCAAGGATGTAATTTATATCAGGAACTCGATGATAAATGATTGATAAATGATGACCTTAGTAGCATTGTATTGCGTACTCTTTCTTCGGTCTGGAATATTCTATAAGTTTATGTGTGCTAGCAATCATTGTCGCCGGTCATTGTACCCGCCAAATACCCAACCGCGGATCGGCCAGAATCTGGTCGCTTGCCAGACGCGCGTAATAAACCATCGGCCAGATTCTGGCCGATCGCCACACAAGGGGTTATCAATAGCTGGAAACGTCCTTCTTCTTTTTTCTTCATAAATAATCGGTGCCTATTTGCCTTTATTTTTCTTCGTATACGGTCGTCTTGTGCTTGGTCGACATGCGCTACCAAAAGTATTGAATTTATATCCATTTTATGTACAAATATCACACAACTACACGTGAGCACTGCCGGCTACGTAACTGTTGTTTGATCGAAAGTCCAGACGTCGTCCGTTGCTATATTGACCGCTGACACTGCGCCTGGCGTTCAGACGCCGATCGGAACGTTTACGCTGAAGTCGGACGTCGCGTATAGCATTTAATAGGAGACCGTAGCCTAAAATAAAAGTTAGCCTCCCTTTTGCATACCCAACCTTGAATCGTTTTATGTGAGATCCTTTTAACATCTCCTAACTAAATTGCTATTGTGTATGTTTTGTGTTACTTAATTTTGTGTTTGGTAATCTAATAAGTCAATTAGGTAAGTCTTTCGTTGTTACTTGCTCAAAATAAATTTAAGTATATGAAAATTAAATATATATATATATATATATATATATATATATATATATATATATATATATATATATATATATATATATATATATATATATATATATATATATATATATATATATATATATATTCACACGTTTTAGTAGGCACATAATCTTAGCTATAAACCTAGAGCAAACTTTACAAGACCACTGACTTCTATTCGGAATCTTTATGACACATCTCTCTTGTTTCTTTCATGTCCATATATCTAACGCATTCATGATCGTCGGTTATAGGTATTCTACAATAGGCCCATCTTCAATATATCATCAATTTAGTCGACAAACTAACGAATATGTCTAGAGAAACTGGAAGATATGGGTATTATTAATAAGCAACGAGTAACGACCACGTTGCAGCTAAAATTACATCACGAAACTTATTTCAGCACTAAATTATTTTATTGCCTCAATCAATTGACCTATAAATTAAATTAAACAATATTTACTCGTACCAATATCGTAAAACCTTAAACAAAAACTTAAATTGTCATTCAGTCCTATTCCAGGCGGATTAGTGCTAAGTAGTAGTATTAAACTTTTTTTTAAATAAGAAGTCTTGATATAAAAATAATTTATCAATTTCCACATAAGCATAGCTTCCGAAGTCGGAGCTTTAAGACATATTACTTTATAATATATCACTTCAGTAGCTATTAAATTATGTAAGTGGAAGTTATTTTATACTTTTGAGGTTTTTGAAGTCGGTTTTCATTTTATTTTTAATTTAAAAAAAATTTGATCAGTTTGGGTGAACTGAGCATTATCATAACATCAAGTCTTTTAATAAATATTGGTTCTCTGATTATTTCCACTTTCAGGGGTAAAACTTTATCATCAAGTATAGGGTTAAGCCTATTTTATAAAACACGCTTCATAATTGGCATATTTATCGCATAAAATACTTACAAGAACAGTAAAACTTAAAACCTTCTCCATTTTTGATTTTTTTAACTACTCTTAATCAGTGTGGGACTACTATCCCACCTGATGGTAGGTGGTGATGCAATCGAAGATGGTAAAGCGCACAGACTTAGCTTAACAAAATTCTAATCACCCTTACCCTAAAGACACCCACGTTATAATCGGATGGTAAGTTAGATACTGGCAAACTATTCATGACAAACTATAAAGGAAATCCTTTGTTTTCTATTATTATAAAATTCGTTGTTCGAATTTAGCTAAAAAGATAGCCTTAACGATGTAATGTATGCAATAGTTTAACCACATGTTCTCTTACCGAGTTACAGTATATCGTAATTACTTTTTAATTCTCGATGAAAATGAGTTTGAGTTGCTAACTTCATTTCAATCTAATTAAAGAACAATTTCTAGCTCTAAAATTAAAATGCTTTAGTCTTCTTTGTTATCAACATTTTAGGTCATAATGGTAATATTAAAATCTTCCAATATCGTTTCTTGGCAGATGGATTAACCATCAAGATATGTTAAAAATATTTCACGTATTATACGGAATGGTTACACTGTCATCCACCGGAGGAAATTCTTCTACTTTTGGAACACCTGCAGTTTAATTTATTAATTTTTAATATAATTTATATAAAATATAACTAATATTTTGATAAGAGATATCAATTCCCATATTTTTCTAACAAATTTACTTCCTCCGCTATGAATTCTGTCAAATATTTCACCTCATTACTAAGTTGGGCCACCCTGTTAGCAGAAAAAGATGTTGATATCCTCATTACACGTCACTGATTTTTTACCTTAGCAACGTTAAAAATAAAGTAGCATAGCACAAGCAATATCACCTCACATAAATTTGCCCCCTACTCTCCATTTTTTAGATTTGGGAGCAGAGAGCGCCTTCTATAAAAAAATATAATCGTGTTTTGTAAAAATCTTAAAAAAAAAAAAAAAAAATCTTTGGGGGATATTTATGTTTATCGGAGGGCTTAAGATGGCATGCAATGATAATACAATTTGGTTTTTTTTTTTTTATAGAATAGGCTGACAAACGAGCACACAGTCCACCTGATGGTAAGTGGTTGCTGCGGCCCATAGACATCTACATCTATCTTCCATTACAAATCAAAATGCAGATGCGTTGTCACCCGTGAGGACTGAGATGGAATGCCTCATTTCCAGTAAAAAGGGTCTCCGGTTCTCTACACTCACCATACGAAATACAGAAGCATTAAGCTACTATTTCACGCTGGTATTCTGTGAGAGCGTGGTTCTTCCCCGGTCGAGCCGACCCATTCGTGCTACAACTATACTACTAATATAACTGCAGCATGGCTCTACCCCGTAAAACTTAACGTAAAACTTGGTGAATACTTAGCATGAAATCATTACCTTGAATTGTTTGTCACTTGTTTACTCCAATTTATTAAATGTGAGATCTTTATCTAAAGAGAAAAATCTTGTTTTCGCCAAATTTTGTCGGGAAATTTCGTAGCGTAGGCCGCAGGTTTATTTGCATAACGGTTTAACGGAAAATACCTTTTTACTAGTTCAAACATTCTTTGCTCTTCTAATTTAACGATAGCTCGGTTGGCTGGACACGAAAAGAGTGCACTTTGGATTAAAAGCTTTGGGGATGTTTGCTTGCTGTTCGTTAACCAACACTCGTGGTTTTATTATTGGTTGTGTTTACAGTTCCAATTAGAGTATTTAAGTTTAGCAAGATTTATTTTTCTTACTAGATTTTCCATAGGATCATAATGCTAAAATGTACAAAAACTGTTATGGATTTATAGTGTTACTCTTTATGCCAGGAGCATTTCACGTAGATTATTAGAATTCAGTGTGCTCAATATGAAGTTACTTAAATATATACTTTAAAATTACATGCCATAAGCGAAGTTTATGGTGTCATATTGAAAGCCATATTTAAAACCTTTCGAAGCACCATCAAAATAAGAAAATATATAAAGCACGGGTCCAATTAGGCATCGAAATCATCCAGAAACCCACCCC
Organism: Parnassius smintheus behrii; assembly: GCA_036936625.1. NCBI lineage: Eukaryota > Metazoa > Arthropoda > Insecta > Lepidoptera > Papilionidae > Parnassius > Parnassius smintheus. The sequence continues at coordinate 7,118,954 of JAUPFT010000023.1, forward strand.
AACGCTTACAAACAAAGTCATCTGAATAATAAGTAAAGAAGGAGTTCAGTTATAAACACACGTGCAGAAGAATCATTTTTATAAAGATTACTTTTTTAAGTTTTAATTTATACACTACATACATAAACATAAACACTCACGCCTGTCACCCACTAAGTACAGAGGTAGGCAGAAACTACAGACTTCCATTTGGCACGATCCTGATACACCTCTCTCGCCTCCTTCACATCCATACACCTACGCATACATGCTCGTCGGTTAAGGGTACTCCTAATTTGTCCCGTTTTTAATAAATCGCCAATTTGATCGATAAATTTTCGCCTAGGGCGTCCCTTTCCGACTCTGCCATTCACTTCTGCAACATACATTTTCTTTGTCAGTGTTTCCTCATCCATTCTTTCCACATGACCAAACCACCGAAGCATTCCTTTCTTAATCCTGGTCACAACATCATCTTGCAAACCACACTCTTCTCTTATTACACAATTTCTTACCCCGTCATTCAGATTCAGCTCTAACATACTCCTTAACGACCGCATTTCTACTGCATTCATTCTATTCTCGTGCTTCTTCTGCCACACCCAACTTTCACTACCATGCGTTAAAGCAGGGACCAACACAGCATTGTGAATTGCCATACGTGCCTTTTTCGATACATTTTGACTCTTCACAATATAGTGTAGGGCCCCATTTACTCTATTTCCCGCATTCACTCGTCGTTCTATATCCTTATCATATCTCCCATCCCTGCTAAATACGCAGCCCAAATATACAAACTCGTCTACTTGCTCGATCAACTCCCCTCTATTCTTATTTCACAAATCGTTTTACTTTCTTCTCTTTCAAAAACCATAACCTTCGTCTTACTTGCGTTCACTTTCATACCCCTTTCTTTTAATGATCTGTTCATTAATGTGACCATCATTTGCAACTCGGCCGCCGACCATCCATCTCATTCCATCCCATTCCATCTCTTTAAACTCAAAACTTCATCATTCAGAATATAGCCATTCTCGTCTCTTATAGCATTCATCATAGGCTGTTTTGAATGTCCCCTGGCAGTTCTTACAAGTTTCCAGAACATTTTAATATTTGCCTGGAAATTATCCGATATTCTTCTATCATTCTTATCCGTTCTTTCTTGCTTTTTTCTTTCAACTACTTCTTTTACTCTCTTATTAAGATATCTAAATACTGCCTTTTTTCTTTCAATATCGTCATTCGTACCGCTAGAATTACCAGCCTTTGTTGCTAGTAAATCTAGCCATGCTCTCTTCTTTGCTTCAACTTCCATACGTATCTCATCATCACACCATAACGTATTATTTTTCCTTCCATTCTTTCTCTTACTAACACCACATACTTCGGTAGCTGCATCCACTAAACCTTTCTTTACATTTGCCATACATTCTCCAAGTCTAACTCCTTCATACATAATTCATCCAAACCACTTATATTTTCTTTCAGTCTACATTTGAACTTGTTTTTCTCACCTTCATCTTGTAATCTTTCTGTTCTAATACGCTGTAACGCAGTGGTAGACACAGATGACCGATGCCGCCAACGCCTGAATAGACCATTAATTCGGCATAAAACCAAATAATTATCCGTTCCTACGTTAGAACCCCGGTAAACCCTTGTATCTACCACTGCGCCCCCTCAATCTTTCATCCACAATTATGAAATCTATCATGCTTCTATCGTCACCTCTTTCCCAAGTATACATGTGAATCTTCTTGTGGCGAAAGCAAGTGTTCGTCACAAAAAGATTCTTTTCCATACATACGGTTCGGAGACTTTCACCATTCTCATTTATACTTTCATCGCCAAACGTTTCCAATATCCTTTCATAACCAAGCCTCCTCACCCCAACTCTTCCATTAAAATCTCCCAGCATAATAATATTTTCATTTCCCTTACACTTCATTAACACCATCCTTACCATTTCCCAAAACTGCTCTCGGATATAAGTGGGCTTAGACATGTCTGGGGCGTAGACCCCTATCACAAACAACTTCTTTAAGCCCACTTTCATTCGTATCCATAGCAGTCTTGGGCTTACACATTCATAATCTTTCACACATTGGCCCATTCTTTCTGAAAGGATGATACCTACTCCCTGGCATGCCCGCTCGATCTCGTCTACACCAGACCAGTATGTGGTATACATGCCATGTGTAGTGACATCCTTACCCTTCCTTTTCGTCTCATTTACACATAACACATCTATTCCTCTATCATACATCATATCGCATACTTCATCCATTTTATCATTCATTGCCCCACATACATTCAACGTAGCCAGATGGGCCTCTGCAATCCACTTTTTATACACTAATTTCATAATTATATCTTAAAATTGATTGCAATGGGTGTCTTTTGTTAAGCAAAGTAAATGCGCTTTATCATCTTCGGCAGCATTACCACTTAACATTTGTTGTCAAGGACTGGTTTAAAATACTTGAAAAAAAAAACAAGCTTTAAACTGCAAATTCACCCGCTTAGAACTTAAACAAAAGAAATACCGTAGATATATTACAGAGGTCCCAGGGAAAGTATCTTAATCGTCGAAAACCACTTATATTATTATTTTTAGATATTTTGAAAAAAAAAACCTTCATATTTTATGAATAGAAAACAGCCTATATCACTTCTACTCTTGCTCTTTATCTCTGTGTGAAGTTTCATCAGAGCCTTAGTCATTCCAAGCCTGGACAAAGAGACAAAGATATAAGTTTCTTTTTAAATATTTATATTGTGAAAATAACCCGCTGAGGCTTCACTTCGCACGGAATTCAACCCGCGGCCCCCAGCACTGCAACTCATAGCACCACGAAAAAAATTTGAATTATAATTTTTTAAAAAATAAGTGCAGAAATCGATAAAGCTATAACAACATTTTTACGAAGGAACAAAAATAAAATAGAACTGAGTATTTTTTATTATGTCTGTAAATAAGCAGAAAAAGGAAAGACTCCTTGCGGAATGAATATACTTGTGCGGTATATTTTCTTAGAAAAAGTGATATATTTTGACAATAAAATTGTGTTGACGTACTTCTTTTCATAATCCACCGTGCTTTGTTACTGTACCAAGTTATAACTGTATCCCTTATCTTTATGGAGAACACGACAGAAACCAAATTACTTTATTCCTCTATATTTTAAATTAAAAAAATAATATTAACTCAAAAAATAAAAATAAAAATAGACACGATAAATCAGCTGTAGGCTTATAGGGTTATCTTTCTTCTTATGTTTTCCGAAATCAGCTAAAGTGACAGTGTAGCCTAATGACAAGGTGCCGACCGCGAACTTCAAAGGTCGTGGGTTCGAAGCCGCCTTTCGACTAAAGTCGTGATCCACTCCGAACACAAGCATTTTGAGCTTACTAGAAGTGGTTAAAGGGAATAAATAAAAATATTATATATCCGTCATATTAAAAGCATTGCTAGTATTAAAAGAAATTAGTGATGCTGATTCACTGGATACACACATAAGGCTGGTGTGCGCTAGCCCTAACTCAAAACTTTAATGATCGAGTAACTTCGGGTCGACTTCACTGACTGAGGTCATAATAACACAATGTAATATTTGCTTTGTAAATGTGATGGTGCATAACGATCCTATTCTATGGATGGCTCTGTAGTAAATTTAATGAAACCGGAATTGGATTGAATGGATTAAAATGACTCATTGTCAAAATATAATTCCGCAACTAAGAAACCAATCAAACTGTTTGTTGATGATTTGTGTCGGTTTACCATGCATCAGGCAGTTAAGGAAAACAACATGAGCAAGTATGTCTGAGAATTAAAACAACTCAAAAGAAAAGCATGTGGAATTCGCCAAGGTGAATTGAGACAGCGCAGTGGACACTTCTTTGCCCAAAAACTCTTTCAGAAATGAAAAAAGTCCTATAGCCAGGAGTGGAACGTATATAAAGTCTGTAAAGGAGAATTTTTCTTATGTAAAGTGGGCTCACCACGCAATGTGGGTAAATTAATGAAATGCATATCGATTTAACACTTATAGTCTGTGGATTACAGTAGTGATATTAGTTTTATCGTATTTAAAGGAAATATTACGAAATTAACAATAATTTTTTTATAGGATAGGATGACCGACGGGCACACAGTCCACCTGATGGTTAGTGGTTGCTGTGGCCTATGGGCCACATAGTGGCCACATATCGTGCCCATAGATCATGTGGCCCATCTATCCTCGATTACGAATCGAAATGCAGATGCGTTATCATCCATGAGGACTTAGGTGGAATGCCTCGTTCCCAGTAAAGAGGGTCTCCGGTTCTCTACACTCATCATACGAAACACAGCAGCATTAAGCTACTATTTGACGCTGGTATTCTGTGAGAGCGTGGTCCTTCCCCGGTCGAGCCGACCCATTCGTGCTACAACTATACTACTAATGTAACTGCAGCATGGCTCTACCACGTAAAATATGAATATCACTATAACAACAATATACACAATAACAATATGAAAGCAATTGTCAAGCAAATTTCACCGGAATTATAAGTTAAAATAGTGCACTGTTCAATATGTAATGCCATCAAAAACATAACTTGTAAAAAAACCAAGTCTCGCAACTCAGTTCTTCTACCTTAAAAAGTAGTGAAATCCATGTAATACCAAGTTGGTTAATTTATTCAGTCCCTACTTAAGGGCCCTTCTGTTACAAATTATTACGTAATTAGCTAACCTAACAACATTTTATAGTGACCATATCAATGTTAAAAATCTTTTATGTTTTAAATATAAAAATTGACTTGGCAATCGCAAGAAATCACAATCTATCTCACAGGCGCGGGCCTGTGGACGGCGAGCAATGGGTAGCTCGCCGTCCGTCCGTCTAACGACGACAGGCCGTGTCGACGGCGCGTTTTGTTCACATTTTGCAAGGGCCGACGCCTGCCGGGGCTGCGGGCTGTTCGAAAGAGATACCGCGGCTCCGGAACGTAAGGGCACTGAAGGAACACGGATGGTTTTTAGTCAGTAAAAGTCTGACACTCCCTTACGCTCCACCCAGAGCGAAAGGCGTCATTAGATGATTTTCCATCCGCAAAAAAAAAATAGTACATATTATATTAAATTATATTGCTTAGTGCGATTGCCAAGTCAATGTTTATATTTAAAACATAAAAGATTTTTAACATTGATATGGTCACTATAAAATGTTGTTAGGTTAGCTAATTACGTAATAATTTAAAACAGAAGGGCCCTTAAGTAGGGACTGAATAAATTAACCGACTTGGTATTACATGGATTTCACTACTTTTTAAGGTAGAAGACTGAGTTGCGAGACTTGGTTTTTTTACAAGTTATGTTTTTGATGGCATCTCATTTCTTTTTGTAGATAAGATAGTCTAAATTTTTACTTTCCGGTACCTTCTACTTCCTGAATGCCAACAACGCACCTATCTACACCTATTATACTTATACAAGTACACTGAATCATTAACTGCAAATATAACTTTGTAATTCCATATATTTATATAGGATTACAAAGTTATTTGTGCAGTTGGTATATCTAGAAAACTGGACCGAAATTAAAAAGTATTTTAGTTTTTCCTTGATTTATACACTAAACACTAATTGTATTCTGAATTTGAAGCTTCTATGTCTGCTATAAGTGCCTTAGACTTTTGATGATCGGTCAGTCAGTGAGTGACAAAATTAAGAAACTTTGACTAGTTATACTTCTTAAACTACTGGTTCAAATTGAATGAAATTTGAAATATATCATGTTTATACAATGTCTACTCGGTATGAAAATTCAGGCTTCTAGTTTTATCCTCTACGAAGTTATAGAGGGTCGAAAATGGCCTGAATTGCTTCGAGAAAAGTATGGTACGGCCGTGCCGCTTTTTTGCTCGACTTGGCGGGGGCACTGCCGTGCCCCCAGATTAATAGTATGAAACAAATCTTTTGTGATTCAGCATTTATATGTAGATTAAGAATGTTGGAAGATTTCTTTAGTAGTTCTGGTAAAACGTAGTGCACAGATAGAAAAACGTGATGTGGAAACTATTTGTTATTATATATTGATTTATTAGTGAGTATTAATCCTAAACACTATTACAGTAATTAAAGAAATATTTTAAATGTTAAGGTGACTAAGGAATAATATGTTCATTTAAAACATTACCTATACTCGCTATAATATAATGAAGATGATAAGTAAATAAATACAAAAAAGCAGCAACGTAACGAACGTCAACGCCGTACAGTAATACCCGCACCCGGAAGGCAATGACAAAATAGGGTCATTAATACTTTTCGTTCCACGGTTACTTTGAATCATATTATACACCTTATATAGGTTTTAGAAATAGGATTAAAAACATGTTTTAAATTATATCTCTTTATAGTAATAAATATATAATATAAAAATACATAATATATGTATATAATAAGTTATGCTTTTCAAAATTATATATCGTTCTATCATATAACCTGCAAAATGCTTCGTTACATTCATGTTTTTTTTTATATTACATTAGCCAGAACACGAATATCAAAACAATTCTTTTTTTCGGATTTTAATTATTCCGGTTACATTTTCATAAAATCTTTAGGCTGTTTACTATAATAAATTGGTATCTTTTTGATTCGTAATACCAATAAGTTACGTTAAAATTTTTAGTGGGGCCAAAAACGATTGTCTCCTTTGCTTATTACTTATACCCAAAAAAACTAGATCTAGCTGGTACTGTGGCCGAGTTACTGCCAATTGTTATATTTACACTGTAAAAAGTTGGAATTTTTGGAGCAAACCGCGTCATCTGCCGGAAGGGGCCAACCTGCCGGCCTAGCAGATTTATATTTATATATATAAAAAAAGGTAAATACGGCACTATAGTACGCCAAAACTGAAGAAAAAAGCAAGATTCTTTCTTAGAAGCCTAAGCATGAAAATTCTGTTTATTTTAATCATCAACCACTTTGTACGAAGTAACTCCCCGACTTTATACAGAGTATAGTATAATGATAGTATATGTAAAAAATTTAATTAACGAATGAATCGGGACGACCGTCGAAGGACCGCGTGGTCCTCTCACAGCATATCAGCGTAAAATGGCATCTCAATGCTGCTGTGTTTCGTGTGGTGAATGTAGAAAACTGGAGAACCTATTTACTGGAAAAGAGGAATTCCATCTTAGTCCTCAGGGGTGGCCATGCATCTGAATTTTGTTTCTTAAGTGAGGATAAATGTAGATATGTGTGGGTCACAGTATCCACTTACCATCGGGTGGACTGTGTGCACGTTTATCACCCTTATTCTATAAAAAAAAACATTTTTACTTCTAAACCATTGGCTATTTGAATCTAACTTTCAAATTACGTATTACGCGAATAAAAATGTTTGTATTTGGTTAACGTATAACGAAATGATTTATATGTTTTTGGATTACAACTCAGTTTGTCTGTAGGTGTAAAAATAAAGGTATAGAACTTCTCCTTAAAAATTAGAAATAAGTAATTTGTATAAGAATTTAGGAACTAAAACGACACATATTGACGATGAGCAGTGATGATCCTAATAAGTCATAGTGGTGAAATACGAGTATTATCCTACGATATCCTTCGATTCCTAATACGTCTACAAAATTCCAGATTATTCAGACGTCTGAAAATGGGTAAAACCTGAATTAAAAACCCCATTACATTCATGTGTAAATACCTACAGGTGATGCGACCATATAAATTATAAAAATAATTAAAATTGTGTTTAAAATAACCTTAGTTGTATAAATTAAAACATTTATAACGACAGTTAAAAAAAGTTTGTGCACTGATTTTAAATTAATTGCAATATGTTAAGGCTGATCATCCATACTGGCCAAAAATATTAATGTCTTCCAGACTGAATTTGGTGACGGCGGTCAGCCTCAGCACAGGAAAGGATTATAGAGTGCAAGCGCAGGTGCATTCTTTATTCCCTCACTCTCATAGTCCGATCTGACGATAAACCGACACGACCGGAGAGAGATCAGGCGCAAGACGTGTGTCACGTGTTTTTCGAGGCCCGGGGGTGAAACACCGGCAAGTCCCTGAAGCCCGGTTTACATTTTGAGAAGTGACAAGTACGAGTGACAATGACAAGTGACAAATGACAAGTCTAAGTACGTGTGAACAGGCAGTGACAAGTGCGAGTGACAAGTGATAAGTGATAAGTGCGAAATGAAAAGTAACAAGTGAATAGCGGCCTGCTCTATTCTCTGACGAGTATCTCTGCCCCGTGCTTTCCCCTCTGTCACCCACCGCCGCCCCCGTTCTAGCGGCGACGTCAGAACATACACGTGTTAGTTAAAATAGTTATTAAATAAAATATTTTTCTGAAGTATATATATTGTATACATACTCGTATTTATAATAATTTTGTTTTATTACGAAGTGGTCAGATAGCAATAACATTAAATTTGTCAAGGAATTATTGAAACACGAATGTTTATACAATATTAAATCGCTGAATATAAAAAAAATAAAATGATGCGAGACGCTGCTATGCCCTCAATATCTCAAGCAATGGGAATGGCCGGTTTCGGCGCAAAAGAAGTATAGGTAGTAGTAGGTAGGTATTTGTAGGTATATGCGAAGTTAAGAAGCATTAAGTTTACATATTACGAAGAAAAGAAGAAAATTAAAGATTCCTGTAGGTCAGGGCTGGAGCCATATTATTTTCAGGCTTAAATTTTTGCCTTGTTATAGCTTTAAGACACATTTTTATCACATAAGCTATTTTAGGAAATTGGTGTGCACCAATATCTTTGCAATAAGGCACTTCACACATCTTTTTAATCAGAAAAAGGTAAAATTGTACGACGAGATACCAGTTTTAAACTCTAAAGCTGTGCTAGCCTCTTTGACAATTACCAACCCAATTTCACACTCGAAGATTTCACATAATAATGACATCCAATTGCCACATGTGTGAACACCAACTTGCTACTTGTCACTTGTCATTTGTCACTTGTCATTGCCGCTCGCCCTTGTCACTTCTCAAAATGTAAACCAGGCCTGACTCCGGACAGCTACTGACAATTTCTTGACAGATAAATTCTATAAATGATTTTTTGTCCCGACCCGGGATTTGAACCCGGAACCTTATAATCGGCTGTCGCAATTACGACAACTACACCCACGAAGCAGTTACCTAAAATATTAACCTACTTTTGGACTTCTCCATAGTCGAGTTAAAATACTAAAAAGGCCATCTAGATATATATTAAACTACGCGATTTACGCGAACACTACGCATTGATTAAAACTACTTCTACGGATTTTATCGCGTTTATTTTACAATTATTTTTAATTCCCGACGTTTCGGGCGCTTTCCAGCACCCATGGTCACGGGGGACTGAGATGACTGAATGAGAAGACACGGGAAACAAACGACCAATACAAAGAAAGCTGCCGGCCTCATTGTTGTTGAGTTAGTTGTGTAAGCATTTTTGACAAAATGAAAGATACCTATTATAAAGTTGACGTACTATAATATGAGAACATAAACATAAACACTCACGCCTGTCACCCAGAGGGGTAGGCAGAGACTACGGACTTCCATTGGGCACGATCCTGACATACCTCTTTCGCCTCTTTTACATCCATATATCTACGCATACATGCTCGTCGGTTAAGAGTACTTCTAACGTGGCCCATTTTCAAAATATCGCCAATTTGGTCGATAAACTTTTTCCTAGGGCGTCCCTTCCCGACTCGGCCGTTCACATCTGCCATATAAATTTGCTTTGTCACTCTTTCCTCATTCATTCTTTCCACATGACCAAACCACCGAAGCATTCCTTTCTTAATCCTGGTCACAACATCATCTTGCATACCACATTTATCTCTTATCACGCAATTTCTCACCCTGTCATTCAGATTCAACCCTAGCATATTCCTTAAAGACCGCATTTCTACAGCATTTATTCTACTTTCGTGCTTCTTCTGCCACACCCAGCTTTCACTACCATACATTAAAGTAGGGACTAACACAGCATTATGAATTACCATACGTGCCTGTTTTGACACATTCTGGTTCTTCACAATAGAGTGTAGTGCCCCATTCACTCTATTCCCTGCATTTACTCGTCGTTCTATATCCCTATCATATCTACCATCCCTGCTAAATACACATCCCAAATACACAAACTCATCCACTTGCTCAATTAACTCTCCTTCTATTCTTATTTCACATACCGTTTTGCTTTCTTCTCTTTCAAAAACCATCACTTTCGTCTTACATGCGATAATATAATATGAGAATCAATAAATATTTTTTTATTTGGATATCGTTATTATAATGGCGCCTCTACACGTTGGCCAACACAGTGGCGAATCTGGCCAATAGCATTGGCCAACGTGTAGATCCGGTGGTTGGGCTTCATTGGTATGTATTGGAACGATGGCCCACAAGTTGGCGCGAGATCCGTGTGGTGTCGGTTTTTTACAAAAGATCAAAGGATTGTTGGCAGAGTTTGGTCGCCGCGTCCACACGTTGGGCGCGCGTTTAGTTTGCTATAAGCTCCCAGAATGATTACACACATCTGATTTAAATTTTATATTCACGCTTTGTAGGGTGGATGCCCCAATTACCAGCCTTTTAGTGCCAATTTCAACTTTAAACATTCCTACGACTTTAATTTGCGCGGTTTAATTATTTTTAAACATTTGTTTCAATCGATAAGCCATTTATCAAAAAAAATTAACGTTTATTTACAATCAGATTATTACGAGAACAATTTTAAAATGAAAAAAAAATGAAGCACGTCGTTTATACGTGGTAGAACCATGCAGTTATATTAGAAGTATAGTTGTAGCACGAAGGTCGGCTCGACCGGGGAAGGACCACGCTCTCACAGAATATCAGTGTAAAATAGTAGCTTAATGATGCTGTGTTTCGTATAGTGAGTGTAGAGAACCAGAGACCCTTTTTAAAGGAAACGAGGCATTTCATCTTAGTCCTCACGGGTGACAACGCATCTGCATCTTGATTCGTAATCGAGGATAGATGTAGATGTCTGTGGGCCACAGTAACCACTTACCATCAGGTGAACTGTGTGCTCGTTTGTCACCCCATCCTATAAAAAATACGTCGATTTCTTATAATTTAATCGTGCAAGTTTTCGAATCATCATCATCATTACAGCTGTTCACAAGTCCAGTACTGAACATCCTCCTCCACAGACAGCCGCAAAGCATTGTCCTGAGCCACTTTCCATGTCATGAGTTTTTCATTTATGTTCTAAGTTATAATTAGTACCTATTATTAAGTCAGTATTATATTTATTCCTATTGATTTTGTATTTATCAAAAAATAATTAAATTACAAAATAAATTATGAGGTGTTTTTTATATACATCAAATGTCTGATAGAAAAGCAAATACACGTTTTGCTAAACTTTAAAATCAAAACCCAATTTTAAAACATAGACTAATCGATTATAACTCCTTTACCTTTAAAATAAGTTAAGTTCTAATTAATGGTATTTATTCCAGTTTATGATGCATGTAAAGAATAAATAAAGCTAATTGTATATCTATTTACAGCCCCATTAATATTCACTATTCTTTTATAATTATTTTTTTAAAAACGTTACCCCCACACTAGGATTTTCTCCTGTATCGCGGAGGCAGTTTACAAACATAAATTGCACAAGCACACACATCCGGACCCGGAACAATTATTTGTAGGACATACAAATACTTGTTCCGTGCGGGATTCAAACCGGCGGTCCCCAGCGCAGCCACTCATTGCTAAACCACTGCGCCACGGAGCCGTCGTCTAAAAAAATTAATTCGTCCGCACATTGGCCTGAACCGAAGCAAACTGAACGACCTTCCAACGTGTGGATGCCGTCACAAACTCTAGGCCAATATCTTCGCCACTACATTCGCCACTAAACATAGTGCCAACAGGCCAACGTGTAGAGCCGCCGTAAACGGACAAACTGCTAAGACTTGCTGCAAATCAATGGATGCAGGTGACTGAGGACCGTGCTTTGTGGCATTCCTTGACGGTGGCCTATGTTCAGCAGTGGACTTGTAAACGGCTATAATGATGATGATGGTGATGATGATTTTAAAGAGAATTCACGTTCATGTCACAGTCTTCCTTTGAAATCCCTACTTTATATCGGTTTTGACATCGCATACCTAAATATCTATTGTCTATTTCTTAAACCACTGTTGTGTTTCTTAATGTTGTATGTATCAAATGAATATCTTTTTTTTTCTTTTCTTTAAAAATAAAAGTGTTATGAAAAGAAATATTTCTTAGTATTGCTATTACAATATTCGAAGAGCTGTGAATTTTGTTAGATTAAATCAATTAAAAAAACAAAACAAATTTCTCAAGTAGAAAAAGGCTTTGTTTACGTTGTTATGTAAGTACAAGGGCTTAATGTTAATGTTCTAAAAATCTAAAATCAATAAAATGAACTCACTGCAGCAGGTCACATTTTATTCTTACGTTTTTTTTTTTTCAATTTACACGGGCTACAATAAAGTGCACAGTACTTGTAACATAAAAGATGCTGATGGTAACTTAATACTTAACGAATAATGGTAGGGATTTCGAAAATGGAATATATATTATATACAAACATAATAATATGTAAAACCTATGTCACACCTGACAAAGGGTCGGCACTGATACACCTTTCACGACCATAATATAAATATATAGCGTGCAGTTTAGTGGTCACTTAGAGAGGAGGCCAAATTGACTTCTAAAAGCTTGGCGTACTCATCAGAGCGAGACAGTATTCCATGCCGGCACATCGCTTGCAACTTTACAAAGCGCAAGGTCGGCCTCACGTGGAATACTGTTCTCATCTCTGTGTCGGGTTACCCCAGTGGCAACTTCTTTCACTTGACCGCATCCAGCGCAGAGCGGTTCGAATCGTCGACGACCGAGTTTTTCTGATCGGCTCGATTCACTGGCGCTGTGTAGGGATGTTGCATCCGTTTACATTTTCTATCTAACGTAACCGCGGTTACCATAGATTAACAAAAGTTAAATTTTAATCTTATAGCGGTTAACTATGACATATGGACGTTGAACATCTCAGTCCCGACCGTGACCATGAATGCTGTAAAACGTTCGAAACTTCGGGTATTTAAAAAGTTAAATATACGCGATAAATTCCGTAAAAACTAGTATTATTTCAATTGATTAAATTAGTAATAAAAGACAATATAATATTTTTTTTAAATATTTTTTGTATTTACTGACATAACTAATTATAAAAGGTTTTTTTTTATTATTGGTGGAATAATCATTATCGCAAGTCCTACAATAAATATTTGTTCTATATTTTTCCCACCCTTAGGGGCGGCATTTTATCTAATAAATTTAAATAATTGAAGACGAATAAAAGATAACCAAAAAGTGTTTTTAAACATCGCCAAACCTATCTATCAATCTATTTGTGCGTTTCCTATTATCCTCCCAATCAATAAATTACAATAAATACTACAAATTATGTAGTTAACAGCTGTCTAATAAAAAAATACCAATCGCACTTTAACTGGACCCAAGAATGTATGAAAGCGTATCAGTCTCCTTTGAGCTAATTTGAATTTTCTGTAGAATCAGGTCACTAGGTCAATGTTTACAATGAACTTGAAAACTTTAACATTATTAAAAAGCGACGTTGCCACGCAGTGCAAACTATCACGATGTGAGACTAGGTATAGGTACATATGTTTGTCGACAGCGATGTCTTGGCGGCGTCCTTCAAAGACGACGCGCACAACTTGCCCGCACGCCTGTTATGCCGTAGACGTAGAGTACCTATTATTGTTTACCACCATGTACCATTTTGGAAGTTGGAAGTAGTGTTGCCACTGAATTAACGAGTTTTATGTTAATTTAGGGAGTTTAATTTAGTGTTTAGCGACAAAAAATATTCTGGCGACTTTTAGCGACATTTGCACCTACACTTTTTGTCACCACCTGACTACTTTAGGCGTAACGAATACTATACTCTATCCGTTAAAGAAATTATAAAATGTAAAATGCTGAAACAAAGATTCTCTATATGTCGTTTTTACAATAGTAAACACATTAAAACAAGCACAAGTACATTCTATTACCTATTACAAATAAATCACTTTACATGTATATAAAAAAACTTGCAAATTGTATGTAGTTTTATTTCCTCTAATTCACACGAGTATGACATCCTTCCGACATTAAAACCGATACTCGTGTGAATTAGAGGAAATAAAACATAGTATATGTATATATATATATATATATATATTGTTGGCGACGCGCCTATAAGAATGTTTCAGTTTATTAAGTCAACCGATGACGAATAACTTTTCAAAAACTTATTGTCCAATAGAAATGTTCTGATAAGAAAATGCTTAGTTAAATCTTAAAGAAATGTCGAATTAATGGTATGAAGGTCTTGGGTTCGACTCCCAGGCCGGACTAGTTACTGTTTTCTAAGTAATATCTTTCAATAAATTCATATAGGGAATTTTATGTTATGTTACCGGATTTGTTCCCCGGTTGAAATCGTCTTTCCAACAATGTAAATTCAAAGGAATATTAAAGTGAAGTTAGAGATCGGATTTGTTCCCCGGGCGAGATGATCACTCTGTGCATAAACAGAATTAACGGAAGTTAATTGCATAAGTATTGTCTTGTATAAGTTTGATATGTTTGTACGAAAACAAATGCTTATTTGTTATGATTGAGAACATTCACTTGTATTGTTATCTGATAAGAGACATGATAATTGATAAGAATCTTATCAGAGATAGTTTCCTACAGTTTGAAAATTGTGTAGACGCACTTATTTATTTAATATTGTTAAAATTAAGTGTATTTCAGACTTTCATTTTTTCTGATAGCCGAGAGCCGTGCAATGTTAGTTGTTCAAATAGTGTGAGTTCACGGAAGCACGCTGACCACGCCCCTAGGAGGCCGAATATGTAAAAATTTAAAATGTTTGTAATTTCAGCAATTTATGTAAAAATGACTTGTAATACATTTCAGGTTGATTGTATGTGCTAAAAAGGTGAATTCTGTGTTATTTTTATGTGAAAATTCCTGTGTATAAGTGAAATAATGATAGTTTTGTATAAGAAATTTAAAAGTGTTTTAAATAGTGAAATAAATAGAGAAAAAGTAAATTAAACTATTGTATTAGTAAACATATGTATAAATTCAAGTGGGAAACATTGTTTTAACTTTCTGTGTTAAATATTTAAGAAGTTCGGATTTTGAATTTGTGATTAAAATAGGCATGTTTTGTTTTATAAATTAAAGGATTTTTGTGATACGAAAAAATAATATATATCATGGTGTAGATATTGTTTTGTGCTATCTAAATAGATAACTTGTATTTGTGTATGATTTATGTGAATAAAGAAATTAAGTGAAACGTGAGAGAGTAATAGTACAAATTCATGTTGTTAAGTTGCGCAGGCACGCGAATGGCGCGGCTCACTTTCGCGTATAGTTCTGGGGGTAGCTTAGTGAACGGGTTTTATTGCAATTCGTTCGGGAAAATAGTTCGGGAAAATAGTTCGGGAAAATAGTTCGGGAAAATAGTTCGAGAATTAGTTCGGAAAAATAAGAAAATCCTTCGGGAAAAGTGAAAAACCAGCAGTCAAGAAGAAAAAGTGTAGGGAAGTGATAGGGAAAAGTGATTACTCTCTCACGGAACGGTTTGAAGATAATTGCTGTTTTATTCCCAAGTAATTCATCCCTAAAGTTATACAGTCCACATCGAAGAATTAAGGCGTCGGGACCGGGACGACTTCGGAAGACCCGTAATCCCCGTCTGAACCTACTTGCTGAAAAAGAAAGAGGTTATCGCCCTAGTGTGTTACTCCGTTGCGGAGATCACATACGTTGTTCCCGAACCCAACGTAGGCGTTATAGGAGGCCGGATCGAGAGAAGCCTCGATTCCTCCCTTCTGTTTCTTAATCGAAAGTCGAGTTCCGCTTGGTTCTTTTTCAATTGGTCCTTGCGAGCCGAATTCTTTTTCAATTGGACCTTCGGAGCCGGATTAAAAGGACCACCCGAACCCCGCCAGCTGGATCAAGGAACCAGCTGTGGACTGCTGGTTGTGGAAAAAGAAGACCTTCGGAGCAAAGTGAAGATCAGCAACCGAAGGAAGCCGGAGGTTTGAGCTGAAGCAATAGGACCAAAGGCCAGAAGACCAGGACGTCAGCGCTGAAGGACTGGACCTGGAACTACCGGAAGAAAGAAAACCGGGATTGCGGCCTGGGGCGTGTGCTCGCATGGGGCACGTATCGCAGCCGGGCGCAGGTGTCTTGTGAAGGCACTCATCGTGGCCAAGCAGGGCTTGGCATTTTTCCTGTCGGGCAAGCGTGCTCGGCATTTCCTGTCGGACGACCGTGTCTGGCATTTTCCTGTCGGACGACCGTGTCCGGCATTTCCTGTCAGGTCAACAGAGGGTGCAAGAAGAAGCATCCACCGCTGCTGCTGCCAGGCGAGGGTGCGCGTGGGCACCTGACTGCATCGCGGCCGGAGCAGGGCGCTCGGACGAGGCGTCACCGGCAACTGGGCGGCGAGCACAGCATACATCCCGACCACCTAACGGTGCCAAACGGTTGGGCTCTGGCACAACACCTTCGGGTGGAGCAGTTCTCTCGAGCGAGACTGCGCTTGCACTACCGCTCGACTGTTTCGTCATATTCCTTGGCGGGACAGTTCCTAAACCTTTCCTCCATTCCATTCCTGCACGACTCCATCCCTGGACGGCTCACCTCGGTAGGCCCCGTCCAGGATTGATAGGGCTGATAGGGCTGTTAGGGTGGTAGTAGGGTTGTAGGGTTGGGAGATAAGGGGGGGGAGGGGTAGTGGTGTTAGGTTGGGGTGTAGAAGGGTTGTAGGTAAGGGGTTGTAGGGACCGTAGGGACAGTTAAAGACCGTAGGCCAACAATCACCTTCCTGCAAGATGAAGAAGGCACAAGACCAGACAGGGAGAAGCGAAGGGAGCAGGACAAGGACAGGGCTCTCAAGAAAAGCTAAAGAAGCGGAACCATCTGGAGCGACCACAGCTACTGCGTCAAATGGAGCAACTCCTTCAAGTGGAGCCACCACCGACACGTCCACGTGCACGTGGGACACAGGGACGTCCGTGGCAACGACAAGCAACAGGACGGACACCAGTGGTACGCAGGCCAGCACCGCACAACAATCCGTTATATCCAGGAGTGAAACGGTGGTCGAAAAAGTAGGTCAAAGGACCGAAGAAGCGGCATCGTCAAGGACAGTAATCGGGCACACTAGTGATAAAGGGCCACAAAGAGGCAATAGGTCATCGCGATCGGCGAGGCTGAAAGCCGAATTAGAGGCGCGGATTAAATTCGAACGCTCAGAGCTCGAACGAGCACAGGCAGCTGCTGCCTTAGCCAAGTCTCAATTGGAGTTGGCACGACTCAACCGAGAAGAGGAGATCGACTCGAGTGAGGATGATGAAGAGCGGAATACTCAGGTGGAACCTTTCGTAAGGAGTTGGGTTCAGCAGACCATAATGAGCGCGCCGGTTAGTGTAGCACAACCCGATATTGCTGATAAAGAAGCGTGTAAAGGATCACGCCGAAAAGGGGCGGAGATCGAGCGCAACCAAGGAAATGCACAGAAAACACACGCGAGTGAGGTGTCAGAATTGACCGAAGCGATTGTGAGTGCAATAAAAATAGCGGGTAAAGATAAGTCTTCCCAGCTTCATTTCCTCCAGGAATTACCGGTGTTCGATGGAGACCCGGGTGAATGGATAATTTTCAAAACGTGTTTGAAGACACAAGAAGCCAATTTTCAGGGGTGCAAAATGTTGCACGCCTTAGGAGGGCATTAAAGGGCACCGCTAAAGAGGCGGTAAAGTCGCTGTTATTTACTTTGTGTGAACCTGAAGAAATAATGAACGCTCTCGAAAGAAGATTCGGTAGGGTTGAGATGCTCATTCTAGCCGAAATCGAGAATGTAAAGCGTATGCCAAGATTGGCAGAAGATTGCCGGAATATAGGATCTTTTGCAAGTCGTATTATGAACGTGGTTGCCACGATACAAGCGTTGAATCAACCACAGTATTTATTTGTACTCACCGGAGTTAGTGAGCCGCATAGTGGAGAAACTCGGAACTATGATTAAATTTAAATGGTTTGAATATCGAGCTCAGTATCCTTTGGAGCCAGAGTTACAGAAGATGGCCAAGTTTTTAAATTTATTAAGTGAACAATTTGGAGCGTCCTTAAACAATGAAAATGCGCCTGAAAAAAGGAAGCGTCCTGAATTCAGGAAGCAAACTGTACACACTTCAAAGGGAGGTGTACGCAACTGTGCCGTGAGCGAGCGCTATATGCGCCGAAGTAATTCGAGCGAGCGTCTAGAACGCCGAAATAGTAAAGGGCACAACCGACAAGTGGTTATGACAACCCAGGATAAGCCTGTAAGTCGGGTAACACATAAGTGTGTTATATGCAACAAGGAGCACTCTATAGTGAGTTGTTACAAGTTTAAGGACATGAATATTCGCGAGAAATGGGAAGCGGTCAAAAAAGCGAAAGTATGTTTCCAATGTTTGTCACCTAACCATAGGAGGTTAGAGTGCAAAGCGAAAAAATGTGGTGTAGAGGGATGTAGAATGTCACATCATCGAATGCTACACCGATACCCCAATGAAAATACCTCGCCGCAAGGGGACGAGGGTGGTAAAGAGGCTCAAATTACAACTGTTAGTACAGTGAATGCACTGGCATGTGCATACTTAAATATTATACCGGTCGAGTTGTATGGACCTAGAGGAAAGGTCAAGACAACAGCTCTTCTGGATGAGGGATCGACCATGACACTCATAGAGGAGTGTATGGCTCAGAAATTAGCGCCTCGCGGACGTAAAGAGGGATTACGTATCGAAGCCGTGGGAGGTAAGCGAATTAACGACGACAGCTCGTATCGCTTAAACGTTAAGATAAAAGGCATTTACTCGAGCGACTTAGAAGAGATAAGTGTACAAACAATTAAGTCACTTAACCTTTCTCCTCAGTCGGTAAGCCGAGAATTATTGCAACGGTGTTCTCATTTGACACCGATTAAGTATGAGTTGATGTATGAGAGGTCCAAACCTACCATATTAATTGATCAGGACAATTGGCATCTCATAGTTACTCGTGAATTAATTTCAGGAGGTAAGAACCTACCTGTAGCATCGCTCACCAAACTTGGATGGATTTTACATGGTCACATATCGGGTGGTATTAAACCGATCAAGATCGTTAACCACATTTCCACCAAGAAGGAGGAAGATATGGATAAATTGATCAAGGATTATTTTAGTTTGGAATCTCTGGGAGTGTCGGCTAGAAAGCCCGCGAACGACCCAGAAGAACGAGCCTTAAGTATTTTGAACAAAACGGTACGTCGTATACCTAATAATAGGTACGAGACTGCTTTGTTATGGCGCACAGACAATGAGTGCATGCCGTCGAATAGAGCGCAGGTTGAAAGTCGCCTGTTGAATATTGAAAAAAAGCTCGACAAAAATAGCGAGTTGAAGAAGGAATATGAGAAGCAAATTGAAAATCTCATCGTTAATGGTTACGCAGAGAAAGCGAACCATATTCCCATTTCCCCACGTACGTGGTACCTTCCTCACTTCGCAGTGACTCACCCACAAAAAAGGAAAATAAGGATAGTTTTCGACGCCGCCGCAAAGACGGGCGGACGTTGTCTCAATGATGCATTGTTAACCGGACCGGACTTATTGAAGTCGTTGTTCGGAGTTCTGCTACGATTCAGAGAAGGAAGCGTGGCAGTAATGGCAGACATTAAAGAAATGTTCCTGCAAGTGAAAATCCGGGATGAAGACAGGGATAGCCTTCGATTCTTATGGCGGCTCAATCGTGACGCGCCACCGGAAGAGTATAGAATGACGTCACTCATATTTGGAGCGGCATCATCACCATGCATCGCTTTATATGTAAAGAATAGGAATGCGCAGGACAACGCACATATCTATCCAGAAGCAGCTTCCGCTACGGAAAGCAATTTTTATATGGATGACTATCTACAGGCATTTCCCGACGTGACGACGGCCGAAAGGATAGTAAACGATATGTATGAATTACGTAAACATGCTTCTTTCCAACTGAGGGGATGGGCTAGCAACCGACCCGAAGTTTTAAGTAAAATGGAAAATAAATATAAGAGCGACAGTGCTTCGCTGGGAGATAAAGAGCACACAGAGCGCACGTTAGGTTTGATTTGGAATATCTAACGGGATATAATAAGTTTCTCCACAAGTCTTCGTAACACACCGGAAGAGGTGATGGAAGGTTTACGACCGCCTACGAAGAGGGAGATAACTAGCGCTGTGATGTCAGTCTTCGATCCTTTGGGACTCGCATCACCCATAACGATTCAAGGGAAGTCGCTGATCCAGCAAGTATGGAGGACAGGCATCTCTTGGGATGAAGAAGTTTCACACGAATTACACGTGTTATTTTGTAAATGGATATCGGAAGTGAAGAAATTAGGTCATTTAGAGGTACCTAGACCCGTTGCTGAAGGCATCGGCAAGGGAGAGTTACACACTTTCACGGATGCTAGTGAAAAAGCATACGCTGCCGCGGTGTATTACGTCACCACGGACGAGCTAGGAATAAGGCGGATTACGCTCATCGCCGCAAAGGCAAGAGTAGCGCCGTTGAAACCAATTTCGATTCCAAGGCTTGAATTGCAAGCAGCTCTTATGGGCAGCAGGCTGGCTGCCTCGGTTAGTGAAGAGAGCAAGTACGAGATGTCCGAGAGAGTATTTTGGACAGACTCACGTACAGTGTTAGCGTGGATTAAGTCAGATCCTCGCGCCTTTAAACCATTCGTTGCTCATCGATTGGCTGAGATCGAAGATCACAGTAAACCATGTGAATGGCGATGGGTTCCAACGTCACAAAATGTGGCAGACGACGCCACTAGAAATTTTCCTTCCACCTTCGATGTAAGTCATCGCTGGTTTCAAGGACCTGAATTCCTCAGGAAAAGTCCTGATTTATGGCCCAAGCAAGTGGACACCATAAAAGGCTTAGAAACAGGTGAAGAAAAATCGCCAAAGGGCGTAAATGCGTTAAGAAAGCAAGAACCGTTAAGTCTACCCGACTACGGACGATTTAGCAGCTTTAAGAAATTCCTTGGGGCAACTACACGCACCTTACAAGCGGTAGAAAAATTCAAGAGTTTAAGAAAGTCGGTTAAAGGACCCGACGACGCAGCCGAAAAGTCGGTTATGTGTTCCAACAAAGTTTTAGCAAAGTCGGTTAAAGGACCCGATGGCGCGTTGGACATAGCGCTCTTGAAAAAAGCGGAATTATTAATTTGGAAGTTCGTTCAAGACGAGTGTTTTTATTCGGAAATAAAATGCTTGAAAGCAGGCAAAAGTGTTGAAAGGAGTTCACGCTTAAGTAAATTACCTATGGAAATAGGAGAAGATAACTTACTCCGTTTAAATGGACGTTTACCTTTCAAGTCTAATTTGACCGAGGAAAGTAGAAAACCTGTCATATTGGACGGTAAACACGAAATCGTTAAAATGATGATTAGAGAAGTTCATCATCATTTTGGACATGCCAATCACCAGACGGTGATGAATGAGGTGAACCAGAAATTTTATGTCTTGAACTTACGTAATGTAGTACGAAGTGTGTCACATCATTGTCAATGGTGCAGGACATACAGATCAAAACCGCAGAACGTGCCACAAGGAAATATTCCTCTGGAGAGAAGAGCTCATCATGAACCACCTTTTACATGCTCAGCTGTGGATTATTTCGGTCCTATGAGTGTGACTATAGGAAGGCGACACGAAAAACGTTGGGGTGTTTTATTAACGTGTCTGACCACCAGAGCAGTACATCTGGAATTAGCAGCCTCGTTGACACCAGCGTCAATGATAATGGCGTTGAGGCGATTTATCGCCAGAAGAGGAAAACCAGCCGTTATATACAGCGATAACGGGACAAATTTCAAAGCTGCGAATAAAGAATTATTGAAAGCATACGAAGAATGCCATGAGGGCACGAAAAATGAGTCATTTAAGAAATACATTAAATGGAAATTTATACCTCCGGGAGCACCGCACATGGGTGGCGCCTGGGAGAGGTTAGTAAGATCGATTAAAATTGCGTTGACCGCTACGCTCAGAGAAAGGAGCCCACGAGAGGAAATTCTACATACGTTGCTTTTAGAAGCAGAGCACACAGTAAATTCCAGGCCTCTGGTAACATTCAGTATGGATAGTCCTGAAGAGGGTTTGACACCCAATCATTTTCTTCTGGGACGCTCATGTGGTGATCGACCACCTGGATTATTTCTAGAGCAGCATCTGACGGGTCAACTCAATTGGAAAGCTGCACAGAGGTTAGCCGACCATTTTTGGACAAGGTGGCTGAAGGAATACATGCCTACCTTAATACCGCGAACAGGTAATAACGGAAAGTTCATGGAACCTAAAGAAGGCGATATTGTTTTGATAATAGATCATTCGTTGCCACGAAATACGTGGCCGAAAGGCAAAATTAGTAGAACGTTACCGGGACCAGACGGTCACACCAGAGTGGTTGACGTCATTACTAGCACAGGTATCTTGAGGAGACCTACATCCAGAATAATAGTCCTGGTACCCGCGACGCCTCCCAAATGATGGTGCTAACGCACGGGGGGGAGATTGTTGGCGACGCGCCTATAAGAATGTTTCAGTTTATTAAGTCAACCGATGACGAATAACTTTTCAAAAACTTATTGTCCAATAGAAATGTTCTGATAAGAAAATGCTTAGTTAAATCTTAAAGAAATGTCGAATTAATGGTATGAAGGTCTTGGGTTCGACTCCCAGGCCGGACTAGTTACTGTTTTCTAAGTAATATCTTTCAATAAATTCATATAGGGAATTTTATGTTATGTTACCGGATTTGTTCCCCGGTTGAAATCGTCTTTCCAACAATGTAAATTCAAAGGAATATTAAAGTGAAGTTAGAGATCGGATTTGTTCCCCGGGCGAGATGATCACTCTGTGCATAAACAGAATTAACGGAAGTTAATTGCATAAGTATTGTCTTGTATAAGTTTGATATGTTTGTACGAAAACAAATGCCTATTTGTTATGATTGAGAACATTCACTTGTATTGTTATCTGATAAGAGACATGATAATTGATAAGAATCTTATCAGAGATAGTTTCCTACAGTTTGAAAATTGTGTAGACGCACTTATTTATTTAATATTGTTAAAATTAAGTGTATTTCAGACTTTCATTTTTTCTGATAGCCGAGAGCCGTGCAAAGTTAGTTGTTCAAATAGTGTGAGTTCACGGAAGCACGCTGACCACGCCCCTAGGAGGCCGAATATGTAAAAATTTAAAATGTTTGTAATTTCAGCAATTTATGTAAAAATGACTTGTAAAACATTTCAGGTTGATTGTATGTGCTAAAAAGGTGAATTCTGTGTTATTTTTATGTGAAAATTCCTGTGTATAAGTGAAATAATGATAGTTTTGTATAAGAAATTTAAAAGTGTTTTAAATAGTGAAATAAATAGAGAAAAAGTAAATTAAACTATTGTATTAGTAAACATATGTATAAATTCAAGTGGGAAACATTGTTTTAACTTTCTGTGTTAAATATTTAAGAAGTTCGGATTTTGAATTTGTGATTAAAATAGGCATGTTTTGTTTTATAAATTAAAGGATTTTTGTGATACGAAAAAATAATATATATCATGGTGTAGATATTGTTTTGTGCTATCTAAATAGATAACTTGTTAACATAATGATTTCTTATATTTACGCGAACACTACACATGATTAAAACTACTTTTACGGATTTTATCGCGTTTATTTTTACATTTTATTTTTAATTCCCGACGTTTCGGGCGCTTTCCAGCACCCATGGTCACGGGGGACTGAGATGACTGACGTCCCGATGTCATTGTTAAACCCGGAGTACCTTCAGCTTTTTTAATTATTGTTTATGGTCCGATCTATGCAAAATGAACTAACTCAGTCTTGAGGTCTTGCAGTGGTATGCTTGGGTTTAGTTTTAATTTTATTGATTATAGGATCCCAAGCAGGTGGTAGTACCCAGCCTCCTTCTCTATTGAAATTAGGATGTTTTTTAATTTCAATAGCCTCACGTATCATCCTTGGTAGGAATCGGTGTTCTTTCGCGAGGATTTGTGGTCTATCAAATCTGATGTAATGGTTGGGGCCGTCTAGGATATGATCACAAACTGCAGACTTCCCGGAACGTTGATGCTTCACATCAGCTATATGTTCTTTTACGCGGGTCCTAATTGATCTTTTGGTTTGTCCTATATAAGAGAGACCACATTCACAATCAAGCTTGTACACTCCTGCATCTTGTAGAGGAATATGACACTTGACGGATGGTAGGAACTGACTAATCTTCTTCGGCGGCTTGTAGAATGTTCTAATAGAAGCTCGCTTCAAGATATAGCCAATCTTGTCTGTGACACCTCTGACATATGGTAGTACAGCAGGCACACGCTCGACTGTGGCTGGCTTCACTCGGTCACTGTGACGTAGGCGCGGGACCCGAAGCTTGTTGTCGTGCAGAACTTGCTTGACATGCTGAAGCTCGGCGGCCAGGTGTTTGCTGTCACAGATCCCTCGTGCTCTCTGTAACAAAGATTTGCCCACGGTAGCTAACTGTGAAGGATGGTGGTGAGATTCACCGTTTAAATATCGGTTTGTATGGGTCTTTTTACTATACACAGTGTGACCAATGGTGTTATTAGGATTTCTGATGACTAACACATCTAGGAAAGGTAAGGAATTATTTGCCTCTAACTCCATAGTAAATTGAATTTTAGAGTTTATGAATTAAAGACAGTTTTATCGACATTTGATTATAAAAATTGCATGGAAACTTTAGACAAACGCGAAACAACTAAATACAATGAATGCAAAAATAAACATATTGATAAATACCATAAATTAACAACTAAATCAAATGTCCAACATACGAAATCGTTGACCACAGACACGAATCATAAACAACGCGCTGTCTACAACTTATCAAAACAAACACTGGACGACGCCACAATAAAAGTTTTAGAAAAAGGTATTAATTTCGCAATTACACCGCGAAAAATACCGTATGAGGACATTATCTGTAGTGTTGAGGACTGTCTGTATAAAAATAATATTGGTAATGAAGATTTAGAGGCCATACGTCAAGACATCTCGTCTATGTTACGTCGAAGTTCAGCGCCGAAATTAAATCTCCCCAAAAATGAATTTAACGCGTTGAAAAACTTACGCAACAGACCAGAGCTTACGATTCTCCGCGCAGATAAAGGTAATTCTACGGTTATAATGGATACGTCAGATTACAATTTTAAAATACAACAACTTTTGTCGGATGAAACTACTTATCGAAAGGTCAAAACAGACCCTACAACTAATACGCTTAAAACAACTAGCGATCTAATTAAGAAATACTCCGAAAAATTGAATCTGGACGTTAATTCGATAATACCTTCATGTGCCAAACCACCGAAGTTGTATGGGTTACCAAAGATACACAAACCGAATGCTCCTTTACGTCCAATAGTGAGTCAGATTGATTCGCCAACTTACAGATTGGCTCAATACTTAGCTAAAATATTATCACCACTCAGAGGACACACAAGAGCACACACTAAGGATTCATACCATTTCGTCAGTGAGATAAAAGACCTACATCTTACTGACAATGAAACCATGGTCAGTTTTGATGTTCAGTCTCTATTTACATCCCTACCTGTTGAAGACTGCATCTCTATTATAACTAGGAAACTAGAGGAAAATAACATGCCAGCAGAATATGCAGTATTACTAAGACATTGCCTTACATCTGGCTATCTATTGTGGAAGGAAGAGTTTTACAAGCAAGTAGATGGTGTGGCGATGGGCTCACCTGTATCTCCCATTGTCGCCGATATATTCATGGAAGACTTTGAGGAGAAAGCCCTCCTTACTGCACCTGTTACACCAAGGATCTACAAGCGGTACGTAGACGATACTTTCACAATTTTACCATCAGACAAAGTAACTGCATTTTTAGAACATCTTAATTCCATAAACTCTAAAATTCAATTTACTATGGAGTTAGAGGCAAATAATTCCTTACCTTTCCTAGATGTGTTAGTCATCAGAAATCCTAATAACACCATTGGTCACACTGTGTATAGGAAAAAGACCCATACAAACCGATATTTAAACGGTGAATCTCACCACCATCCTTCACAGTTAGCTACCGTGGGCAAATCTTTGTTACAGAGAGCACGAGGGATCTGTGACAGCAAACACCTGGCCGCCGAGCTTCAGCATGTCAAGCAAGTTCTGCACGACAACAAGCTTCGGGTCCCGCGCCTACGTCACAGTGACCGAGTGAAGCCAGCCACAGTCGAGCGTGTGCCTGCTGTACTACCATATGTCAGAGGTGTCACAGACAAGATTGGCTATATCTTGAAGCGAGCTTCTATTAGAACATTCTACAAGCCGCCGAAGAAGATTAGTCAGTTCCTACCATCCGTCAAGTGTCATATTCCTCTACAAGATGCAGGAGTGTACAAGCTTGATTGTGAATGTGGTCTCTCTTATATAGGACAAACCAAAAGATCAATTAGGACCCGCGTAAAAGAACATATAGCTGATGTGAAGCATCAACGTTCCGGGAAGTCTGCAGTTTGTGATCATATCCTAGACGGCCCCAACCATTACATCAGATTTGATAGACCACAAATCCTCGCGAAAGAACACCGATTCCTACCAAGGATGATACGTGAGGCTATTGAAATTAAAAAACATCCTAATTTCAATAGAGAAGGAGGTTGGGTACTACCACCTGCTTGGGATCCTATAATCAATAAAATTAAAACTAAACCCAAGCATACCACTGCAAGACCTCAAGACAGAGTTAGTTCATTTTGCATAGATCGGACCATAAACAATAATTAAAAAAGCTGAAGGTACTCCGGGTTTAACAATGACATCGGGACGTCAGTCATCTCAGTCCCCCGTGACCATGGGTGCTGGAAAGCGCCCGAAACGTCGGGAATTAAAAATAAAATGTAAAAATAAACGCGATAAAATCCGTAAAAGTAGTTTTAATCATGTGTAGTGTTCGCGTAAATATAAGAAATCATTATGTTAACCAGTACGGACTGAAAATAGCAAATAAAATACGCCGATTAGAAGATCTAAAGACCAAGCGCGCAAGATACATAACAGCTTTAAATTTCTTGAAGAGATGCAGAGATCATAATCTCATTCCTACGTGTGTCAAGATATCCACTAAAAAAGACATTCGAGGAAGCGCTAAGATCTTAAATCAGGCTAGTAAAAAGTTGTTAATAACGGTGATTCAGCAAAAACGTACCGATCTATATTTCATAAACAAAACCATAGATAATTCGTCCAGTGAATTAAAGACAGTTTTATCGACATTTGATTATAAAAATTGCATGGAAACTTTAGACAAACGCGAAACAACTAAATACAATGAATGCAAAAATAAACATATTGATAAATACCATAAATTAACAACTAAATCAAATGTCCAACATACGAAATCGTTGACCACAGACACGAATCATAAACAACGCGCTGTCTACAACTTATCAAAACAAACACTGGACGACGCCACAATAAAAGTTTTAGAAAAAGGTATTAATTTCGCAATTACACCGCGAAAAATACCGTATGAGGACATTATCTGTAGTGTTGAGGACTGTCTGTATAAAAATAATATTGGTAATGAAGATTTAGAGGCCATACGTCAAGACATCTCGTCTATGTTACGTCGAAGTTCAGCGCCGAAATTAAATCTCCCCAAAAATGAATTTAACGCGTTGAAAAACTTACGCAACAGACCAGAGCTTACGATTCTCCGCGCAGATAAAGGTAATTCTACGGTTATAATGGATACGTCAGATTACAATTTTAAAATACAACAACTTTTGTCGGATGAAACTACTTATCGAAAGGTCAAAACAGACCCTACAACTAATACGCTTAAAACAACTAGCGATCTAATTAAGAAATACTCCGAAAAATTGAATCTGGACGTTAATTCGATAATACCTTCATGTGCCAAACCACCGAAGTTGTATGGGTTACCAAAGATACACAAACCGAATGCTCCTTTACGTCCAATAGTGAGTCAGATTGATTCGCCAACTTACAGATTGGCTCAATACTTAGCTAAAATATTATCACCACTCAGAGGACACACAAGAGCACACACTAAGGATTCATACCATTTCGTCAGTGAGATAAAAGACCTACATCTTACTGACAATGAAACCATGGTCAGTTTTGATGTTCAGTCTCTATTTACATCCCTACCTGTTGAAGACTGCATCTCTATTATAACTAGGAAACTAGAGGAAAATAACATGCCAGCAGAATATGCAGTATTACTAAGACATTGCCTTACATCTGGCTATCTATTGTGGAAGGAAGAGTTTTACAAGCAAGTAGATGGTGTGGCGATGGGCTCACCTGTATCTCCCATTGTCGCCGATATATTCATGGAAGACTTTGAGGAGAAAGCCCTCCTTACTGCACCTGTTACACCAAGGATCTACAAGCGGTACGTAGACGATACTTTCACAATTTTACCATCAGACAAAGTAACTGCATTTTTAGAACATCTTAATTCCATAAACTCTAAAATTCAATTTACTATGGAGTTAGAGGCAAATAATTCCTTACCTTTCCTAGATGTGTTAGTCATCAGAAATCCTAATAACACCATTGGTCACACTGTGTATAGGAAAAAGACCCATACAAACCGATATTTAAACGGTGAATCTCACCACCATCCTTCACAGTTAGCTACCGTGGGCAAATCTTTGTTACAGAGAGCACGAGGGATCTGTGACAGCAAACACCTGGCCGCCGAGCTTCAGCATGTCAAGCAAGTTCTGCACGACAACAAGCTTCGGGTCCCGCGCCTACGTCACAGTGACCGAGTGAAGCCAGCCACAGTCGAGCGTGTGCCTGCTGTACTACCATATGTCAGAGGTGTCACAGACAAGATTGGCTATATCTTGAAGCGAGCTTCTATTAGAACATTCTACAAGCCGCCGAAGAAGATTAGTCAGTTCCTACCATCCGTCAAGTGTCATATTCCTCTACAAGATGCAGGAGTGTACAAGCTTGATTGTGAATGTGGTCTCTCTTATATAGGACAAACCAAAAGATCAATTAGGACCCGCGTAAAAGAACATATAGCTGATGTGAAGCATCAACGTTCCGGGAAGTCTGCAGTTTGTGATCATATCCTAGACGGCCCCAACCATTACATCAGATTTGATAGACCACAAATCCTCGCGAAAGAACACCGATTCCTACCAAGGATGATACGTGAGGCTATTGAAATTAAAAAACATCCTAATTTCAATAGAGAAGGAGGTTGGGTACTACCACCTGCTTGGGATCCTATAATCAATAAAATTAAAACTAAACCCAAGCATACCACTGCAAGACCTCAAGACAGAGTTAGTTCATTTTGCATAGATCGGACCATAAACAATAATTAAAAAAGCTGAAGGTACTCCGGGTTTAACAATGACATCGGGACGTCAGTCATCTCAGTCCCCCGTGACCATGGGTGCTGGAAAGCGCCCGAAACGTCGGGAATTAAAAATAAAATGTAAAAATAAACGCGATAAAATCCGTAAAAGTAGTTTTAATCATGTGTAGTGTTCGCGTAAATATAAGAAATCATTATGTTAACCAGTACGGACTGAAAATAGCAAATAAAATACGCCGATTAGAAGATCTAAAGACCAAGCGCGCAAGATACATAACAGCTTTAAATTTCTTGAAGAGATGCAGAGATCATAATCTCATTCCTACGTGTGTCAAGATATCCACTAAAAAAGACATTCGAGGAAGCGCTAAGATCTTAAATCAGGCTAGTAAAAAGTTGTTAATAACGGTGATTCAGCAAAAACGTACCGATCTATATTTCATAAACAAAACCATAGATAATTCGTCCAGTGAATTAAAGACAGTTTTATCGACATTTGATTATAAAAATTGCATGGAAACTTTAGACAAACGCGAAACAACTAAATACAATGAATGCAAAAATAAACATATTGATAAATACCATAAATTAACAACTAAATCAAATGTCCAACATACGAAATCGTTGACCACAGACACGAATCATAAACAACGCGCTGTCTACAACTTATCAAAACAAACACTGGACGACGCCACAATAAAAGTTTTAGAAAAAGGTATTAATTTCGCAATTACACCGCGAAAAATACCGTATGAGGACATTATCTGTAGTGTTGAGGACTGTCTGTATAAAAATAATATTGGTAATGAAGATTTAGAGGCCATACGTCAAGACATCTCGTCTATGTTACGTCGAAGTTCAGCGCCGAAATTAAATCTCCCCAAAAATGAATTTAACGCGTTGAAAAACTTACGCAACAGACCAGAGCTTACGATTCTCCGCGCAGATAAAGGTAATTCTACGGTTATAATGGATACGTCAGATTACAATTTTAAAATACAACAACTTTTGTCGGATGAAACTACTTATCGAAAGGTCAAAACAGACCCTACAACTAATACGCTTAAAACAACTAGCGATCTAATTAAGAAATACTCCGAAAAATTGAATCTGGACGTTAATTCGATAATACCTTCATGTGCCAAACCACCGAAGTTGTATGGGTTACCAAAGATACACAAACCGAATGCTCCTTTACGTCCAATAGTGAGTCAGATTGATTCGCCAACTTACAGATTGGCTCAATACTTAGCTAAAATATTATCACCACTCAGAGGACACACAAGAGCACACACTAAGGATTCATACCATTTCGTCAGTGAGATAAAAGACCTACATCTTACTGACAATGAAACCATGGTCAGTTTTGATGTTCAGTCTCTATTTACATCCCTACCTGTTGAAGACTGCATCTCTATTATAACTAGGAAACTAGAGGAAAATAACATGCCAGCAGAATATGCAGTATTACTAAGACATTGCCTTACATCTGGCTATCTATTGTGGAAGGAAGAGTTTTACAAGCAAGTAGATGGTGTGGCGATGGGCTCACCTGTATCTCCCATTGTCGCCGATATATTCATGGAAGACTTTGAGGAGAAAGCCCTCCTTACTGCACCTGTTACACCAAGGATCTACAAGCGGTACGTAGACGATACTTTCACAATTTTACCATCAGACAAAGTAACTGCATTTTTAGAACATCTTAATTCCATAAACTCTAAAATTCAATTTACTATGGAGTTAGAGGCAAATAATTCCTTACCTTTCCTAGATGTGTTAGTCATCAGAAATCCTAATAACACCATTGGTCACACTGTGTATAGAAAAAAGACCCATACAAACCGATATTTAAACGGTGAATCTCACCA
This sequence comes from Parnassius smintheus behrii, assembly GCA_036936625.1. Taxonomy (NCBI): domain Eukaryota; kingdom Metazoa; phylum Arthropoda; class Insecta; order Lepidoptera; family Papilionidae; genus Parnassius; species Parnassius smintheus. The sequence continues at coordinate 7,150,431 of JAUPFT010000023.1, forward strand.
CCATCCTTCACAGTTAGCTACCGTGGGCAAATCTTTGTTACAGAGAGCACGTGGGATCTGTGACAGCAAACACCTGGCCGCCGAGCTTCAGCATGTCAAGCAAGTTCTGCACGACAACAAGCTTCGGGTCCCGCGCCTACGTCACAGTGACCGAGTGAAGCCAGCCACAGTCGAGCGTGTGCCTGCTGTACTACCATATGTCAGAGGTGTTACAGACAAGATTGGCTATATCTTGAAGCGAGCTTCTATTAGAACATTCTACAAGCCGCCGAAGAAGATTAGTCAGTTCCTACCATCCGTCAAGTGTCATATTCCTCTACAAGATGCAGGAGTGTACAAGCTTGATTGTGAATGTGGTCTCTCTTATATAGGACAAACCAAAAGATCAATTAGGACCCGCGTAAAAGAACATATAGCTGATGTGAAGCATCAACGTTCCGGGAAGTCTGCAGTTTGTGATCATATCCTAGACGGCCCCAACCATTACATCAGATTTGATAGACCACAAATCCTCGCGAAAGAACACCGATTCCTACCAAGGATGATACGTGAGGCTATTGAAATTAAAAAACATCCTAATTTCAATAGAGAAGGAGGCTGGGTACTACCACCTGCTTGGGATCCTATAATCAATAAAATTAAAACTAAACCCAAGCATACCACTGCAAGACCTCAAGACAGAGTTGGTTCATTTTGCATAGATTGGACCATAAACAATAATTAAAAAAGCTGAACGTACTCCGGGTTTAACAATGACATCGGGACGTCAGTCATCTCAGTCCCCCGTGACCATGGGTGCTGGAAAGCGCCCGAAACGTCGGGAATTAAAAATAAAATGTAAAAATAAACGCGATAAAATCCGTAAAAGTAGTTTTAATCATAGATAACTTGTATTTGTGTATGATTTATGTGAATAAAGAAATTAAGTGAAACGTGAGAGAGTAATAGTACAAATTCATGTTGTTAAGTTGCGCAGGCACGCGAATGGCGCGGCTCACTTTCGCGTATAGTTCTGGGGGTAGCTTAGTGAACGGGTTTTATTCCAATTCGTTCGGGAAAATAGTTCGGGAAAATAGTTCGAGAATTAGTTCGGAAAAATAAGAAAATCCTTCGGGAAAAGTGAAAAACCAGCAGTCAAGAAGAAAAAGTGTAGGGAAGTGATAGGGAAAAGTGATTACTCTCTCACGGAACGGTTTGAAGATAATTGCTGTTTTATTCCCAATAATTCATCCCTAAAGTTATACAGTCCACATCGAAGAATTAAGGCGTCGGGACCGGGACGACTTCGGAAGACCCGTAATCCCCATCTGAACCTACTTGCTGAAAAAGAAAGAGGTTATCGCCCTAGTGTGTTACTCCGTTGCGGAGATCACATACGTTGTTCCCGAACCCAACGTAGGCGTTATAGGAGGCCGGATCGAGAGAAGCCTCGATTCCTCCCTTCTGTTTCTTTATCGAGCGTTCCAGCCCGTCTGGTTCGTTTTAAATTGGTCCTTCCGAACCTGTTTCCTTTTCATATATATATATATATATATATATATATATATATATATATATATATATATATATATATATGTAGGAAAAACACATTTAAAAAAATATTTAAATGAAAAAAAATTTGCAAATTGTATGCGGTTTATACATATATATATATATATATATATAAATATATATATATATATATATATATATATATATATATATATATATATACTAAGTTTTATTTCCTCTAATTCACACGAGTATCGGTTGTAATGTCGGAAGGATGTCATACTCGTGTGAATTAGAGGAAATAAAACTACATACAATTTATATATATATATATATATATATATATATATATATATATATATATATATATATATATATATATATATATATATATATATATATATATATATATATATATATATATATATATATATATGCGATTTTTCTTTGTTTCGCGTTTTTTAATAAAATTATATTTAGCGACATTTGGGGACTTTTTTGTAACTAAATTCGACGGCGACCTACGCTAATTCAATGTGGCAACATTGGTTGGAAGTATCGCATTCAGTTCACCGCGAATCTTCCGGGCTAGTGTGGTATGCGCATTGCTTCAAGTGATTTATTTTAATTATTTTACGTAAGATAAATACAAATTGTTGAACAATTTTCTTACGATGAAATGGACACTTATTAGCTAATTGACTTTGTGTGTGTAATGAGTTTTTAAGTTTATTTTTATGGTGATATTGATTCTACTTGACTCTTGTGTACGCGTGTGTTTTTTAACAAAATGCCAAGACAACAGCATTTTTACAGTGCGGTAGAGTATATTACACAGACATAATTTTATTGTATGAGGAATGCGGCCAAAATGAACGAAGTTTGTAGCCATCGATCACTAATAAAAACCTTTAATATTAGTGATCGATGTTTGTAGCAGAAATTAGTTGTAATTTGTGTATTTAAGAACATGGCGGACATTTTGAAAATTTAAAAAGTTTAGATTCCAATGAATTTTTCAACTAATGTGCAATAATTAATATTATTTATTTTATATTCCGTTCAGTTTCGTTATCGCGAAATAAAGAAGTGGCGGTAAAAATAAACAATTTAGTGAAAAGTTTAGGCTGCTGCCAGGTTCCAGACCGAGCGGCAGCCCGCGTGCATTGTTGCCACTCTTTCCAGTGGTCAAGGTACGTTTTTAAAGAGAGTGTTTAAAAGTTACAGCTTATATATAAAATTGTACTACGTACGTACTTTTTGTACGTCCTACTGATGGGCACAGGCCTCCCCTCATTTCTGAGAGGGTTTTAGGGCAAGGAAGTGTCCGCCGCGCTGCCCCACTGCGTGTTGGTTAACTTCACATGTTTTGGAAATAATTTTTTTTTCTTATTTCTCTGACATGCAGGTTTCCTCACGACGTTTTCCTTCACCCTTGAGCACGTGGTTAATCAGCACCTAAAATTGCAATTAAGAATTTCATTGGTGCTGGCGGGTAAGGAGAGTGTTAACTTTGAATGAATTTATTTAGATATTTATTTTGTTTGGAATATACAATTTTTTAAATTACGGATTTTAAATTAAAAAAATTTGGGTCACTCATGGGCTACAAAACTATCCTATCTCTCAAGTTGGACCAAACTGCACGCGGTATACTATATATACATATAATTTATCGGTGGGTTTAATATGGCATGTAATAATAATAAAGTTTGGTGAATACTTAACATGGAGTTATTACCTCAAATTGTTTGTCACTTGTTTGCTCCAATTTATTAAACGTGATTTAATATAACCTTTACCTAAAGAGAAAAATCTTGTTTTCGTAGGCCGCAGGTATATTTGCATAACGGTTTAACGGAAAATACATTTTTGCTAGTTCGAACATTCCTTGCTCTTTTACTCGTAATTTAACGATAGCTTGGTTGGCTGAACACGAAAAGAGCGCATTTTGGATTAAAAGCTCTGGGGATGTTCGTTTGCTGTTCGTTAACCGATAGTTTCGTCATTGGTGTGTTAGTTTTACTGTTCTAAATATTATTATACTAGTGTTAGCAAGATATATTTTTGTAACTAGTTTTTTTCTTTGCTTTGCCCGCGTGGTTCGCTTTGCCAAAATGCTAAAATGTACGAAATTCTATGTCTATATTATGCCAAGAGTAGAATATCACGAACATATTTAGAATTCAGTATAGACAAGAAATTACGTTACATACTTACTTAACATGCCATTAGCGATATTTATTGTGTTATATTATATCATCATCATCATCATTACAGCCCTTCACAAGTCCACTGCTGGACATAGGCCTCCCCCAATTAATGCCACAAAGCACGGTCCTGGGCCACCTGCATCCATCGACTTCCTGCATATCTTACCAGGTCGTCACTCCATCTAGTGGGGGGTCGCCCTACACTACGCCTACCGGTACGAGGCTGCCACTCGAGAACCTTCCCCATCGGTTATCGGTTCTTCGAGCTATATGGCCGGCTCATTGCCACTTCAGCTTACTAATCCGTTGGGCTATGTCGGTCACTCTGGTTTTACTGCGGATATCCTCATTTCTGAGTCTATCACGCAGAGAAACTCCGAGCATAGCCCTCTCCATAGCTCGCTGAGCGACATTGAGCGTCCTCATACAGCCGGCAGTGAAGGACCACGTCTCAGATCCGTAAGTCATCACTGGCAACACGCACTGGTTGTACAATCTAGTTTTTAGAGATTGAGGTATACCTGACGAGAAGATGTGTCGTAATTTCCCGAATGCTGCCCAGCCGAGTTGAATCCGTCGATTGACCTCGCGGTCGAAGTTGGACTTACCTAGTCGGATTATTTGTCCCAGGTAAACGTACTCGTCAACAACTTCGAGCATAGTGCTCCCAACAACTACCGGCATAGGTGTGACATGGACATTAAACATGATCTTTGTTTTGTCCATGTTCATCTTAAGACCTATCCGTTGGGAGACACCATTGAGGTCATTGAGCATAGTGCTTAAGTCCTCCAGCGATTCTGCCATAAGGACTGTATGGTCAGCAAATCGAAGGTGAGTGATGTACTCGCCATTGATGTTAATACTGTATCCTTTCCAGTCCAGTAGCTTGAAAACGTCTTCCAAAGCAGCGGTGAAGAGTTTCGGGGATATAACGTCACCCTGTCTTACACCTCTCTGCAGTTGGATAGGTTTCGAGCTCTGGTTCTGTACTCGGATAGCCATCGTAGCCCTACTGTACAAACACTTCAGCACTTCGATATACCGACAGTCAACTTGGCACCGCTGAAGGGACTGCAGCACAGCCCAAATTTCGACGGAATCAAAGGCTTTCTCATAGTCCACATACGCCAGGCAATGTGGCAAATTGTACTCTTCAGTCTTCTATACAATCTGCCGCAGGGTATGTATGTGGTCTATGGTACTGAAGCCTTTTCGGAAACCGGCTTGTTCGGGAGGCTGGAAGTCGTCGAGTCTGCGTGCGAGACGATTCGTGATGACTCTCGAAAACAGCACGTAGACGCGGCTCAGAAGGGAAATCGGTCTGTAGTTCTTCAAGAGAGCGTTGTCGCCTTTCTTAATGAACAAGACCACCGCACTTCTGCTCCACGCCTCTGGAGTAGTGCCACCATGGAGGACGGAATTGAAGAGCTTCTGAAGGACTTCAAGTACCGGTGTTCCACCCGCTTTCAGAAGCTCCGCTGTAATTCCATCCTCGCCTGGAGCCCTGCCGTTTTTAAGGTGCTGGAGAGCCATTCTAATCTCGCTTAGACTGACGTCCGGGATATCATCGGAATAGTGTCGGATAAGACTTGCTCTTGGATCGTTACTCACACTTGCGTGTGGCTCCAACGATGATGTGTACAGCTGCCCATAGAACCTCTCAATCTCACTCAAAATCTCAGGTGTCCCGGAAACGATGCTGCCACACTCAGTCTTCAGCTTTGACAGTTGGCTCTTACGGGCAGACAGATCTCTGGCAAAGACTTTGGAGCCCTGGTTCCGCTCGATCGCTTCTTTAATACGAGCAGTATTAAAGTTATTATATTATATATGATAGTAAAATTTCATACGAGGCAGCTATATTACGGTTGTAGCACGAAAGGCTCGGGCCGACCAAGGAAGGATCACGCCCTCACAGAATACCAGCGTAAAATAGCAGCTTGACATTACTGTGTTTCGTATGGTGAGTGTAGAGAACCGGATACCCGTTTTACTGGAATGGAGGCATTACATATTTTTCCTCAGGAGTGTCAACGCATCTGCGCTTTGATTCTTAATCGAGGTTAAGCTAATAATAATTTTATATTAAATAAGCACATATGCAAAATAAACGAAAATTAAAAAAAAACATGTACTTAATCGAGTACATGTTTTTTTTTTAATTTCTTAACCAATACAAATTTTATTTTAAACAATACAATCTAAATAAACAATTATTTATTATGACAATTTTCGCGCGTTTATAGCAATTGCGCATGTGCGACTCTGCTGTTTCCCGCGCATTTGCGGATACAGAGTAGGGCACATTTTTTGTTTGGAATACTAAGCTTCTCTAGTACATAGTACATATAACTCAACGAGTGCAATACATACAATATAAAATAATATAGTCTTTTGTTTTTAAAGGTTTCGCACGGTTCGTTTTCCGTCTCGGGCAAGTCAAAGGATATGCGATCCGTAGTTAATATAAAAGTATTGTTTTGTTTCTCCCTGTAAATATTTTTTAACTTGAAGTGGCGGTGTAAGAATATACACCACCTCGTGTTGACACGTAGGTATTGTAAGAGGCGGCAGTGGGTGACAAGCCAGGAGGGACGCAGCGTCTTCCTAATGACAACTAAAAAATTTAAGACAAGGCAAGGCTTTATTCAGTAGTGGATTTTGATAAGCTGTAATGTTGATTATTTTTTGTATACGACCTTTAAATACCTACAACAGTCATGTTCCTATGTTTTCATAAACTAATTACTTTGATAACTAGGAACCTTCTAAAATTAAAAACTGTTCGTTACATACCGTTGTATTTACATTAGACATTCAGTAAACAAATTAAACATATACATACATACATAAACACTCACGCCTGTCACCCAGAGGGGTAGGCAGAGACTACAGACTTCCATTTGGCACGATCCTGACACACCTCTCTCGCCTCCTTCACATCCATACACCTACGCATGCATGCTCGTCGGTTAAGGGTACTCCTAATTTGGCCCATTTTCAATAAATCGCCAATTTGGTCGATAAATTTTCGCCTAGGACATCCCTTTCCGACTCTGCCATTCACTTCTGCAACATAAATTTTCTTTGTCACTCTTTCCTCATCCATTCTTTCCACATGACCAAACCACCGAAGCATTCCTTTCTTAATCCTGGTCACAACATCATCTTGCAAACCACACTCTTCTCTTATCACACAATTTTTCACCCTGTCATTCAGATTCAGCCCTAACATACTCCTTAACGACCGCATTTCTACTGCATTTATTCTACTCTCGTGCTTCTTCTGCCATACCCAACTTTCACTACCATACGTTAAAGTAGGGACAAACACAGCATTGTGAATTGCCATACGTGCCTTTTTTGACACATTTTGACTCTTCACAATAGAGTGCAGGGCCCCATTTACTCTGTTTCCTGCGTTCACTCGTCGTTCTATATCCTTATCATATCTCCCATCCCTGCTAAATACGCACCCCAAATATACAAACTCATCTACTTGCTCGATCAACTCCCCTTCTATTCTTATTTCACATATCGTTTTACTTTCATCTCTTTCAAAAACCATAATTTTCGTCTTACTTGCGTTCACTTTCATACCCCTTTCTTTTAATGATCTGTTCATTAATGTAACCATCATTTGCAACTCAGCCGCCGACGACGCAAGAATAACTTGATCATCGGCGTACAAAAGGCATTTGATGGTTAACTCACCCATTCTTAATCCGCATTCTTCAACTTTCAAATTTTTAAAAAACAAATTAAACAAACATAAAATATAGAAGAATAAAACCTACTTTATAGTGTTTTAAAAAAAAGTTAATTCTGTTCTTTTTTGGAACGACGGGACACGGGAATACGAGATGATGATTTTGTAATTTTTCATTCAACAAAAACCGAACAAAAACACTCCGCTGCATTTGTCTCTCTCAGTTGTCTAGTTCGGTCGTTTGGGCACAGCACAGTGCGACAGCGAGAGCTCGTTAAAAACCTATTCTTCAAATTTCATGCCGCCCGGATATCCTTTTTAATTTCTTATTGAAATTATTTATGGAATTAGAGTGACAAACTAGCACACAGTCCACCTGATAGTAAATTGATGTTGTAGTCCATAAACACCTACATCTATCCTTGATTAAGAATTAGAATGCAGATATGTAGCCAACCCTATTGACTAAGGTGCAATGTATTGTTTGTAGCAAAAAGGGTATCCGATTCTCTACACTCACCATACAAAACATCATCATCATCATCATTACAGCCCTTCACAAGTCCACTGCTGAACATAGGCCTCCCCTAAGTAATGCCACAAAGCACGGTCCTGAGCCACCTGCATCCATCGACTTCCTGCATATCTTACCAGGTCGTCACTCCATCTAGTGGGGGGTCGCCCTACACTACACCTACCGGTACGAGGCTGCCACTCGAGAACCTTTCTTCCCCATCGGTTATCGGTTCTTCGAGCTATATGGCCGGCCCATTGCCACTTCAGTTTACTAATCCGTTGGGCTATGTCGGTCACTCTGGTTTTACTGCGGATATCCTCATTTCTGAGTCTATCACGCAGAGAAACTCCGAGCATAGCCCTCTCCATAGCTCGCTGAGCGACCTTGAGCGTCCTCATACGGCCAGCAGTGAAGGACCACGTCTCAGATCCGTAAGTCATCACTGGCAACACGCACTGGTTGTACAATCTAGTTTTTAGAGATTGAGGTATACCTGACGAGAAGATGTGTCGTAATTTCCCGAATGCTGCCCAGCCGAGTTGAATCCGTCGATTGACCTCGCGGTCGAAGTTGGACTTACCTAGTCGGACTATTTGTCCCAGGTAAACGTACTCGTCAACAACTTCGAGCATAGTGCTCCCGACAACTACCGGCATAGGTGTGACATGGACATTAAACATGATCTTTGTTTTGTCCATGTTCATCTTAAGACCTATCCGTTGGGAGGCACTATTGAGGTCATTGAGCATAGTGCTTAAGTCCTCCAGCGATTCTGCCATAAGGACTATATCGTCGGCAAATCGAAGGTGAGTGATGTACTCGCCATTGATGTTAATACCGTATCCTTTCCAGTCCAGTAGCTTGAAAACGTCTTCCAAAGCAGCGGTGAAGAGTTTCGGGGATATAACGTCACCCTGTCTTACACCTCTCTGCAGTTGGATAGGTTTCGAGCTCTGGTTCTGTACTCGAATAGCCATCGTAGCCCTACTGTACAAACACTTCAGCACTTCGATATACCGACAGTCAACTTGGCACCGCTGAAGGGACTGCAGCACCGCCCAAATTTCGACGGAATCAAAGGCTTTCTCATAGTCCACATACGCCAGGCAAAGTGGCAAATTGTACTCTTCAGTCTTCTGTACAATCTGCCGCAGGGTATGTATGTGGTCTATGGTAATGAAGCCTTTTCGGAAACCGGCTTGTTCGGGAGGCTGGAAGTTGTCGAGTCTGCGTGCGAGACGATTCGTAATGACTCTCGAAAACAGCACGTAGACGCGGCTCAGAAGGGAAATCGGTCTGTAGTTCTTCAAGAGAGCGTTGTCGCCTTTCTTAAAGAACAAGACCACCGCACTTCTGCTCCACGCCTCTGGAGTAGTGCCACCATGGAGGACGGAATTGAAGAGCTTCTGAAGGACTTCAAGTACTGGTGTTCCACCTGCTTTCAGAAGCTCCGCTGTAATTCCATCCTCACCTGGGGCCCTGCCGTTTTTAAGGTGCTGGAGAGCCATTCTAATCTCGCTTAGACTGACGTCCGGGATATCATCGGAATAGTGTCGGATAAGACTTGCTCTTGGATCGTTACTCACACTTGCGTGTGGCTCCAACGATGATGTGTACAGCTGCCCATAGAACCTCTCAATCTCACTCAAAATCTCAGGTGTCCCGGAAACGATGCTGCCACACTCAGTCTTCAGCTTTGACAGTTGGCTCTTACGGGCAGACAGATCTCTGGCAAAGACTTTGGAGCCCTTTGGAGCCCCATACAAAACAAGGCAGCTGATATTTTACGCTGTTATTCTATGGGAGCGTAAACCTTCCACGGTCGAGCCGACCTATTCGTGCTACAACCGTGATATAGCAGCTTGGCTATATAACGTACAAAAATATAAACAAAAAATTGAAAATCAAAGCAACAATTATAATTAAACCAATTCTAAGCATTTTTGGTCAAGGAGTAAGTAACATTATGTCAAATGAGCCTTTTATCATTTATTTTCTATTAAGACCGATTCCAGTGATTTCTATTCTTGACTTAAAACAGACCATTTGCGACTTACTTTCCACTAAACAACCATTACAATCAACTTCCTTTACAGAATAAATGTGTAAAGCTTTTATTCTTTTCATTCTTTTAAGATGTAATAATGTTATAAAAAGAAATTTTAAATAAATTTAATAATAAATAAAGGTATTTTTTGTGTAGTTTGGTCATGTAAGACAAATGAATAGAGTGACAAAGCTTTACGCTGTGGAAGTGAGTGGCAAAGTTGGCAAGAAGTGCTTTACGGTATATTCTCATACTGTATATGGACGCGAAGGAGGCGAGAATGGTGTGTCGGGACCGTGCCAAATAAAAGTCCGTAGTTTCTGCCTGTTCCTCTGGTGACAGTCGTGAGTGTTTATGTTATGTTTATTCGTGGCCACAGTTCCACTGACAACTTTAATAATAATATAATAACTTTAAAAAAATTTAGCAAAAAAATGTCTACCTACTAACAGCAACAGAGTTACCGCAGTCCTGATATTCTGTTGGAGCCACAAAAATCTCGAACAATTCCTGAATAAAAACCTATGCTAAGTTCGCATTAAATCTACTAGTTATAAGTATTACCTATATAAAACTATGCTAGTTATATTTTAGTTTTTTTAGATAGTAGACTCGAAAACAGATGCGTCGTCGCGCCTGAGGGCTAAAATAAAATGCCTCGTTTCTCGTGACCAGCTGGAGTTTTATAAAATAAGGATGACAAACAAGCACAAAGTCCACGTGACGATAAGTGGATGCTGTGAAACATAAACACTTACATCTATCCTCGATTAAGAATATAAATGCTAACGCATTCTCACCCCTGAGGACTAATACGGAATGTCTCGATTACAGTAAAAAGAGTCACCGGTTCTCTACACACCACATACGAAACCCAGCAGTATTGAGCTGCTACTTTTCGCTGCAATTCTTTCCTTCCCCGGTCGAGCCGAGCAATTCGTGCTACAATCATAATACAGCTGCAGAATGACCTACCACGTGGAAAAGGCGCGATATGTCTGTGATAGAGCAATATCCATAACATATTATTATTTAAAATTCTATATTAGAAAATTTTACTGTGCGGAGCATCAACTCCGAGCTACTTTGTTCGCAAACCGTGCACCAGCTTTCCTTAATTACTTTCGCATTTAAATTTCCAGATATCGTTTGTATAACGTTGCTTTTGTAGTAAAAGAATTGAGGGTCTAGTTTTAAGAAAATTAGACTTCAATGGCGTGATTAAATTTAATTTATTACTTTAATATAAGCACAAAAAATCAAATTTTTACAGAAGTAAGGGTGACGAACGTGCAGACAGTCCGCCTAGTGGTAAATAGATGTTGTAGCCCAGAGACAACTTCATCTATTTATTTTAGTAAAATACGAGTATTCTACCAAACAAAAACCCCATAGCACATGCGTCGTCACTACTGAGCACTAAGATTGAATACCCCGTAATCTAAAAGAGGGTCTCCAGTTCTCGCGATGCAACCAACGATACACAGCAGTATCATGCTGCAGTTTTACGCTGATATTCTGTGCGAGAGCGTGATATTGGTCTAGCTGACTCATTAGCGATACAACTTAAAGTACTGATAAGAAGGAATGAAAGTCTCTTGACGGGAAACGGTTATAAGGCGACCGTCATTACACTGAGGGACACCTCTCACCACCGTTACCCCTCATAAAAAATTGTAATTCTTTGAGTTTGAATTATTGTTTATTTGTAATTTATGTATACATGTGTTGGATCGGTCGTTAGAATTGTTCAAATTTTAATCAGTCTAGGCATTTCATGATACGTCGCCTTTTATGATTTAGTCGATTAATTATAACTTCAAATTCTGATTACATATTAAATATACGGAAGCACCTATGTAGTAATATCAGCGAGAGTAGGTAAAGGCGCAGCTGGGGTTGGCCATAGATCATCATAAAGCCGCATTTATATTATTGTATAAATTAGTGACGAAGTGCTATGGCGTATAAATCATAAAATGTCCATGTAATATGTTTTTTATAGAATGAGGGTGACAAACGAGCGCACAGTCTACCTGATGGTAAGTGGATGCTGTTGCCGTAGACTACTATATTTATCCTCGATTAAGAATCAAAAAGCAGATGCATTGTCACCCCTAAGGACTAAGATCGAATGCCTCGTTTCCAGTAAAAAAGGGTCGCCGGATCTCTACACTCACCATACGAAACATAGCAGTATGAAGCTGCTATTTTACGCTGGTATTCTGTGAGAGCGTGGTCCTTCCCCGGACGAGCCGACCCATTTATTCTACAACCATGATATAGCTGCAGCGTGGCTCTACCACGTCCAAAATTGAAATTGTAAATATGAAATTCTCAGGCGGATTACGATGTGCCCAATTCTAACTATCGCACTAGGTACGACTATAGGATATATAAGTCCATCACAATACGGGAGAATCTCCTAATGTGTTTTGTAAAGGATAAATCTATATTCTAATCTCAAATATCAGACACTAAATAGTCAAATTACATTTAGTAAATGTGTTGGTTCATGTTGACTGTTATGAAGATCTTTTCCGCTATAGATAGAATGGCTTTAACTTAGTTACCTAATGATTATATTATAATGATCTTATATTATATATATATATATATATATATATATATATATATATATATATATATATATATATATATTAAAGAAAGGGGAATGAAAGTGAACGCATGTAAGACGAAAGTGATGGTTTTTGAAAGAGAAGAAAGCAAAACGGTATGTGAAATAAGAATAGAAGGAGAGTTATTTGAGCAAGTGGATGAGTTTGTGTATTTGGGATGTGTATTTAGCAGGTATGGTAGATATGATAGGGATATAGAACGACAAGTAAATGCAGGGAATAGAGTGAATGGGTCACTAAACTCTATTATGAAGAACCAGAATGTGTCAAAGCAGGCACGTATGGTAACTCATAATGCTGTGTTAGTCCCTACTTTAATGTATGGTAGTGAAAGCTGGGTGTGGCAGAAGAAGCACGAAAGTAGAATAAATGCTGTAGAAATGCGGTCTTTAAGGAATATGCTAGGGTTGAATCTGAATGACAGGGTGAGAAATTGCGTGATAAGAGATAAATGTGGTATGCAAGATGATGTTGTGACCAGGATTAAGAAAGGAATGCTTCGGTGGTTTGGTCATGTGGAAAGAATGAATGAGGAAAGAGTGACAAAGCAAATTTATATGGCAGATGTGAACGGCCGAGTGGGGAAGGGACGCCCTAGGAAAAAGTTTATCGACCAAATTGGCGATATTTTGAAAATGGGCCGCGTTAGAAGTACCCTTAACCGACGAGCATGTATGCGTAGATATATGGATGTAAAAGAGTCGAAAGAGGTATGTCAGGATCGTGCCAAATGGAAGTCCGTAGTCTCTGCCTACCCCTCTGAGTGACAGGCGTGAGTGTTTATAAAAAAAAAAAAAATTATAATTAGGAGTACCCTTAACCGACGAGCATGTATGCGGAGGTGCATGGACGTGAAGGAGGCGAGAGAGGTGTGTCTGGATCGTGCCAAATGGAAGTCTGTAGTCTCTGCCTACCCCTCTGGGTAACAGGCGTGAGTGTTTATGTTATGTATGTATATTAAATATTGGCAAAACTAAGTAAATAGTATTAAAAAAGAGGGGAAATATGCCAACTCTCTCTCTCTGTCTCTCTCTCTCTCTCTTTCCATTACCGCGTACAAAAAGGTAGACTTAATGTGACGCGATCGTTCTACTTCTAGGTTGAATAGAAAATATGTATAGGCTGTAAAGTGCAAACGTTTTAGAAATATTTTTATGACGATAGAGTGCTAATTATGTTTTATTTGTGTTGTTTAGTATGTGCTAGGACTCTTATTCTACCTAGGACTCTGTATGAGGAGGTACTACACTCCTACCTATTTCAAAATAGGTAGATTGGCAGTACTCGCACTGCTGGGTTCCCGTCTGAAGGATAGAAGAAAGGATAGATAGAGAGCTAATTTAATTATAGTCTGTGACGCATTCCATCTTAGTTCTGAGATGTGACCACTGATCGGTAGACTTCTTTGGTAGAAGTTGGTTGCAGGTGTCTATGGACACGGTGGTAGCCACCTACTATCAGGTGGACTGTTGAACTGTAATATACCACAATAGTTTTATATATAAATACACCTGATTAAGTATTTGTTAGTCAGTTTACCAGTCCCATAAGAATAACATTTAGTTTAATCCCGGCAAGCTAATAAACCTTAACAACTTTAGAAATTCTAATATACACAAGACGCTAGCAAATATAAACACATTTATGAGATCTAAGTTGAGAAAGTAGCTGCTTTAAGCTTCGTTTTAATATGTTGAAAGTAAAATACAACTCTGTGCTAATATATTCATCGTGGAAATAATACAAACTTTAAGAGAATACTGGCTGGTACCCGGCGCGTTGTTGCCGTAGAAGAAATTATTTTGGAAATATAGTTTTTTAAATTTGGAAGAGTTATTTACTTAGGAATGATAACACATTCATTGAAGTTGTATGATACAAAACTTTAAAATAAATTTGTCGGTTCGATACGCGCGCCACCTATTGTAAGTTAGCATTGCAAGTTTTTTTTTCAATTTATTTATTCCTACAAAAGTAAAAAAGTAAAGTAAAGTAAAGTAAAGTTACAGCCTGTATACGTCCCACTGCTGGGCACAGACCTTCCCTCATTTCTGAGAGGGTTTTAGTGCAAGGAAGTGTCCGCCGCGCTGCCCCAATGCGTTTAATGCAAATATTTTCGAAGACATGTGAAGTTCGCCAACACTTCACATGTCTTCGAAAATATTTTTTTTCTTATTTCTCCGACATGCAGGTTTCTTCACGATGTTTTCCTTCACCTCCGAGCATGTGGTAAATCAGCACTTAAATTGCAATTAACAATTTCATTGGTGCCGGCGGGGATCGAACCCGGGTTACTCGCTCTGTTATATTTACAGCGAGCGTTAACTATCTGAGCTGCCACGGCTCTTACAAATACAAAATACAAAGGTAAATACATTATTTTTACTATTCTCTCGCCAAACTGCAATCAGTTCGTCGGCGAGTACACAAGTACAAGCAACAAGTTGATAAAGTTTTACCGCAATCTGATGAACGGATTGGCAGCGCATAGAATACGAACAAACAAACATTAATTTTTATATATTAGTTTCTGAGCTAAGCTAGTTAAGCGCTTGTTTTAAATTAAAATTAAACGAAGCAAATAAATTTA
Organism: Parnassius smintheus behrii; assembly: GCA_036936625.1. NCBI lineage: Eukaryota > Metazoa > Arthropoda > Insecta > Lepidoptera > Papilionidae > Parnassius > Parnassius smintheus. Next base: position 7,165,640 of record JAUPFT010000023.1, read on the forward strand.
TAAAATAACATTTTGTTGACTTGAAACACAAACGTTCCGGGAAGTCTGCAGTTTGTGATCATATCCATTAAGTCCATCACATCATCCGATTTGACCATACCATACCACACATCATCACAAAGGAATATCGATTCCTACCAAAAATGATACGTGAGGCTATTGAAATTAAAAACATCCTAATTTAAAAGAGTAGGAAGCTGGGTACTTGGGATTTTTATAATTAGATATTACCTATCTATCCTGTGATTAATACATTTTAAACTAAATACCAAGCAAGACCAAAAGTAAAAATTAAGGTGCATAATCCGGTTTATCTTTGACATCGGGCCTTAATCATGTCAGTCTCTCGTGACCATGGGACCTGCAAAGCAGCCGAAACGTCGAGAATTAAAAATAAGTAAAATTAAACGCGATAAAATCCATAAAAAACAATTTTATTCAAATCGTAAGTTGCAATTTTAAGTGCGAATTTAGTTGTTTGTCTGACGCTGAAAGAAAACAACGTGAGGCAGTGGGCGATCTGAGAAATAAATATATAAACACACCAAACAATACCTCAGTGGTTTGCTCTTTAAATTTTTTGCACATTTTTAACTCTTTTTTTTAATTCTTCTATAATTAATTTTATGAATATCTGTAGTTTGGTTTATTTTTTTTATCTAAATAATATAAAATATAACTTAATTCAATTTTATCATTTTCCAAACAAACTAGTTTCTCCGCTATTAGATCTGTCAAATTTTACACCCCATTTAGAAATGGCGCTGCCCTAGTGGCAAAAAAATTGTGGACGCCTAGCGGTGGACGCCTAGCATTCATTGCGTGAATGTCCAGTGTGGGTTTTTGTAGTCTGACTCCATACCCGTCCTGGTTCCGATTAGATATGGATCAATAGGATAAAAGACTACATTTATTTCATCAGTTTTAACTTTTTTTTAAATCTCCAAGCTTTCTGATTGAAATATGGTCTAGGTTCCACCTAGCATTGCTCACTGTCTGTTTGTGGAGTTTCAGTTCAGTCATTCAGAAGATTAGCTCAGATAGATAGACGTAATTTTTTTTAATTATTAATTATGAGAATGACATGCAGAGAACCCCCCTCAGTCCAATAACAATCAGGACAGAAGATGAAAGGACAGACGCTTCAATTTTATTTATATGTATGAATAGAAGAAAATAAAATATGACTGTAGATTTTTTTCAGACTTGAGATTTTATATATTTAAAAAGCGCGCAATAAATACCTTAGCCCTAATGCATATTTACAAATCGTTCTCGACAAACCGAACCATTTTTAGAGTTCAAACGTTCTTTGCTCTTTTAATTTAACGATGTCACGGATGGCCGACATCGCTGGAATAGCTTGACATGTATTAACAGTATTAAAGTGGTTTTACCCCCGTTCAATTTTTAATTAAGATGTTTAATAGTCAAGATTAAAACTCTCTCTTTATGTTTTTGTGCCGCAGAATCATTTAACGTTCCGTATCGTATCGATCGATCAATATGTAATCAACTGCGTATTTATATCTGAATCTGAACTGATCTAGAGTCTGAAGATGACTCTAGATCAGATTTAAATGAACCCGATCGTCCATTTGTCTTTTAGGCATGGCGTTGACGATAAAAGTCCTTGCGTAGAATTCATCGATTTCGATCGAGAATTCATCCATCGATTACAGCCTGTAAAAGTCCACCGCTGAACATACTCCTCCCCAAAGATTGTTGTTGAGGATAGGAGGAATTTTATTATAGCTGCCACGCTTGGTCTTGGCTTGGCAACAGCAGTTTTTATTATATGAAGGCGTAGGATTGTTGGCGTTCTTGCACAGCCACTACATGTTTAGGCTAGGAAGTAACATTTTTTAAATAAATTTGACTAACGAACAAGCTACATTCCACATGATGGTAAATGGCCACTACAGCTTATAGAAACCTGCAACCAACTTTAAACATAAAAAGTTGTCATGATGTTATGATGCGTAAAGTAGCAGCTTAATGCTGTTGTGTTTCGTATGGTGAGTGTTGAGAACCGGAGACTATTTTTACTGGAGTTGAGGCATTCCATCTTATTTCTCAGGGGTGACAACGCAACTGCCTTTTGATTCTTAATCGAGGCTAAATAGGTATGGGCCTCAGCATCCGCTTACCACCACCAAGGTGAACTGTGCGCTCGCTTGTCCTTACTGACCTTATCCTATAAAATTAATACGAAGTACTGTAATTATATTGGCTCTTTATACCCTTCAGACCGGACCTGCTCATCTCCTGTTTCAATTTCTTTTTGTGGAATCGTACAATATCTACGGGTCGAGACAGATATATAATCAAAGGGGTGGATATAGGCTAAAAGATTCTATGCGCGTCCTTACACGGAAATTGGTTAGTTTGTATTTAATTAATCTTGCAGGTTGTCCCTAAGAGAGAAAGTTTACCTAATATTAATAAAAATATTAAAGAACCTTAAGTAATTTTAGTTTTATTTCTTAAACATATTGTTCACATGCATATATCATAAGTTTAAAATTATAATTATTACAAAAATAGTTCTTTAGTATATGCTTACTATTTATACATTTTTTTAATTCTAAAGAACCCTAAAACTATTTGTTTTGTAACAACGCCCCGCACATTAAAAATAAAATAATTATCCTCTTTAATGTTCCCTTTAGCGCATCCCATTGTTAATAGCGGTCTTTTAATTCTTTTAGCGTAAGAGGGAAAGCGAAACTTTATACAAGCTTTAAGAGAAAATTTTAAATGAAAAAGAATTACCAACAGCTTTCTATTGTGGCTAAACCTTGTTACAAAATAAGTTTTAGTATAATTTTTTCCCTATTTTTTTCTAATACCGTAGTACCGCTCCTTTATTTTTTTCTGCAGTGCTTAGAAAATGTCTGAAATAATAAAGATTGAAAGAAAATGAAGGGCTTAAGCTATTTATAAAAAAATTAGGGTAATCATAGTCAATTTTTCATTTCTTATGACAACTTACAACAACAATGACTGAATGTTCTGGATTTTTCGATGCTAAGGTGTATTTATAGGCGTTGCAAGGTGCGATCGGGGAAGTATTCAATTCGGCGAGACAAGCGAAGCTTCGGAGCGGAATAAAGTGAATCAGTGTGATTAATTATTGGTGTTTTAATTTTTAATTTGTGTAAAGAAAATTAAAGTGTTAATTTAGGTAATTCTATCGGCAATTTTTATTGTCACGAACCTCAAGCTCGTAACAATTGGTGTCAGAAGTGGGATTAAATCATGCCGATTTTACCTAAGGAGGAAACGGAGGGTGTCCGTACCCGAAGTCAACGCCAGCAGGAGACGGACCAGAGAAGATTTGGTGGTGTAACGCCGCAGACATCGGAGGGCCAGCCGCAGGCCACGCAGGTCGGCCCGTCAGTAGCTCCTGCATCTGCAGCACCTGACTTAGGTGCTCTGATGGTGATGCTGCAGCAGCTGCGGGGCGGACAGGAGGAACAGGCTCGCCGACAGGAGGAACAGGCCCGTCTGTTGAAAGAGCAGCAGGAGGAACAGGCTCGCCGACAGGAGGAACAGGTCCGTCAGTTGAAAGAGCAGCTGCAGAGCGGACAGGATGAATAGGCCCGCCAGCAGGCGGAACAGGCCTTCACGCTACCTTTGGGAAAGAGATAAGGGAGGTGAAGGATAGGGTTTCTCAACATGACAAGCGCTTGTCGGAAGCTGAAACCCAAATCAAGGAAGCTAAAACCCAAATCGACCAAGTAAACAATCGGGTTGACAACGTAATGGCTGACATGAAGAAATCACTGGACGAACTCAAACTGGGGGATGGAACTACAGCTCCCGTAGTAGCTACTATACCTTCGCTACGTGGGTTCAAAGTGCCACCGTTCGAAGGGACTTCGTCTTGGTCAGCCCACAAAATCCAGTTCGAGGCTGTTATGAAGGCGAACGGCTGGAATAAAAGTCAGGCCATGACTGCTCTCATACTAGGCCTGCGCGACCAGGCCTTAACAGTTCTGGAAGCTCTCGGTGAGGAAGTGACTTATGAGCAACTCCTTGAGGCATTGGAGGCGAGATATGGCGACGCTCACCTGGAACACGTCTTTCGTGCGCAGCTTAAAGATCGCGTGCAGCGCATCAACGAAAACCTGCAGCAGTGGGCTCTAGAGGTGGAGAAGCTGGTGCGAAAAGCATACCGGTCTGTACCTGCGCTCATTGAAGGGAACCTGGTGCAGACATTCATCGATGGCATCCGCGACCTGGAAGTCAGAGCTGCTGTGAGGCTTGGGCACCACGAGACGCTTAAGAACGCCTTGGCCCATGCACTGGAGGTAGAAGCCGTGCGGCTGGATCATCGTTCCCATCGCGTCAGGGAGGTTGCAACAGCTACAGTTCGCGACCGTAACAAAGGATACAGCCCTAGGTGCTATGGCTGTGGGGAAAAGAGCCATCTTCGATCCAGCTGCCCTAAGCGAACCCCAGAAAGGGAAGTTGAACGATCTCAGGATGGTAGTGCGGCCAACAGCACCGCCCAGCAGCAGCAGGGAAACGAGTAAAAGCCAGAACTGCGGGGCGGGTGCTGGCTGATGTTAAAAGAGCCCCAAGGATTTCGATCTCACAAACCCATGATGGGAACAGTCTAATCATCAAGGGCGAGGTCAATGGAATGCCGTGTAAACTGACCATAGACACTGGAGCCTCTCGTACGGTTGTTAGTTCCCAACTTATAAGTAAGTTCCTTGGGGACTCCGGATACAACTGAGAACGCATTAATTTGGTAACAGCTACTGGTCAGCGTATACCCGTCCGTGGAGAGAAGGAGATGGAGTTGAAGCTAGGCAACGTGATCTACCAGCATCATGTCATCGTGGCTGATATAATGGACGACTGCATCCTCGGCCTAGACTTTATGAGGAATAATTGTTGTGAGATCGACGTTAAGCAAGGTGTTTTGAAATGTGGACAGGAGGAACTTTTTATGGAAGGTGCGTTACCAGGGAACGTGTACAGCATTAAGAAGATTGTTCTTCCGCCGAGATCGGAAACGATTGTTCCGATTAGTCTTCCCCGAAACGATGGTCAAGCTCACCGTTGTGTACTTGTGGAAAGGGTAAACAATGACCTTCCATGGGAAGTAGCTCGAACCTTGGTCCGAACCACTGACGTCTCAGGAGTACGTGTGCTGAACCTTTGTGACCGGGAACTGATAATAGAAAAAGGCACGCTGGTTGGTACTTGTGAGGAAGTGGATTGGTTACGGCGGTGCCAATATCTATCGAGTGAGACCCCCAGCAAAGATGCACAAACGAGAGTGACCACACTTTTGGAAGACTGTCGCAGCGTTCTCTCCCCGACCGAAATGGTCAAGGCGAAGAAGTTGTTACTCATGTATGCCGACGTATTCTCATCAAACGATACTGACATAGGAAAGACTGGCTTAGTTCAACACAAAATAAACACAGTAGAAGAATTGCCTATCCGTCAGCGGCCAAGAAGATTGCCGGTAGCACGTGAAAAGGAAGTGGAAACCATGATTGAGGGGATGGTGAAGGATGGTGTTATTGAACCTTCCTCTAGTCCATGGTGTTCACCAGTGGTGCTGGTGAAGAAGAAGGATGGCAGCATGCGGTTTTGTGTTGACTACCGCCGTCTGAACGACGTTACGAAAAAGGACAGCTATCCCTTTGCCAAGAATTGATGACACGCTGGACATGCTTACAGGAGTAAAGTGGTTTAGCACGCTGGGTTCAAAAAGTGGCTATTGGCAAGTTGAAATTGACCCTAAGGACAAGGAGAAAACTGCGTTCTCGACGGGAAAGGGTCTGTGGCAATTTAAAGTAATGCCGTTTGGGTTGTGCAATGCTCCAGCAACGTTTGAAAGCCTGATGGAACTTGTACTTACCGGGCTAATTGGCGATGCCTGTCTGGTCTACTTGGATGACATCATCATCGTAGGCCGGACGTTTGAGGAACACCTTCAAAGCCTGGAACGCGTGCTCATGAAGATTCAGAGTGCCAACCTCAAGTTGAGTCCGAAGAAATGTTCACTATTCAAACGGCAAGTTAACTTTTTGGGGTATGTAGTATCGGAAGAAGGTATCCGCACGGATCCAGAGAAAATCGCCGCTGTCAAGGATTGGCCGGTTCCAAAAGACAAGACGCAGGTTAGAGCATTTTTGGGTTTGTGCTCCTATTACCGGTGATTTGTGAAGAACTTTGCAGATATAGCCAAACCTCTGCACAAGCTAACCGAGGAGAAGCGACATTTCTGCTGGGATGAAAGTTGCAATATCGCATTCCAGGAGCTCAAGGACCGTCGGTGCAAAACACCTATTTTGGGATACCCTGATGCAAGCAAAGAATTTATAGATAGGACTTGGCGGTGTGTAGTCTCAACGGAATGGTGACCAAGAGGTCGTGATAGCGTACTTCAGCAAGTCGTTATCAAAACCGGAAAGGAACTATTGTGTCACAAGACGCGAATTGCTAGCTGTGGTAAAGTCATTGCAACATTTTAGCAAATATCTTCTGGGACGAAAATTTCACTTGCATTGTCAAGAAGACCTTGTCCTGAAGATTGCAAACATTGTACTAGGCAAGAGAGTAAGGAAGTGGTATCCGTGAGGATGCTCAGGGCAGACCACCTCAGCAACGAGTGGAAGGACAGCTTAGTACATGCACAGCAGGAAGATCCGGACATCAAGCCGATTCTGGAATGGATAAAGGTCAGTGCTCCCAAGCCCAAGTGGAGTGACGTCTCAGCGATGAGTTCGACCACTAAAAGCTATTGGGCCCATTGGGACAGCTTGCTACTTCAGGATGGAATTCTGTGTCGTAAATGGGAAAATGTTCGGGGAGACAGCTGTCATTTGCAAATGGTTGTCCCTAAAGCTAAAGTACCGGATGTTCTACAGCTGTACCATAATGATTGTTCAGGAGGCCATCTGGGAGTTAAACGAACTCTACTGAAGATCCGAGAATGGTTTTACTGGGTCGACTGTCGAAACGATGTCGAGGACTGGTGTCGCAAATGTACAAGTTGTGCGGCTGTGAAGGGACCTCAGACTCGTAGTAGAGGTGCATTGAAGTTGTACAATGTTGGTGCACCATGGGAGAGAATAGCCATTGACGTGGCGGGACCGTTTCCGGAGAGTGAAAGCGGTAACAAGTATTTCATGGTTGTGATGGATTATTTCACTAAGTGGCCAGAAGTCTTCGCCATTCCAAATCAAGAAGCTTCAACAGTTGCCGATAAGCTAGTTCATGAAGTCTTCTGTCGTTTTGGTGTACCTTTAGAGATTCACAGCGATCAGGGAAGGAATTTTGAGTCTCAAATATTCCAGGAAACTCGCCGAGTTATGGGTACTCATAAAACAAGAACAACTTCTTATCACCCGCAATCTGATGGAATGGTAGAACGATTTAATCAGACATTGGAGAGGTACCTAGCAAAAGTTGTAAACAATCGGCAACGAGATTGGGACAAGCACATACAACCGTTTTTGTTGTCATATCGAAGCGCTGTTCACGAAAGTACAGCAGTGACACCAGCTTTCGCAAACTTTGGAAGAGAATTACGGCTGCCTGCAGACCTGATCACCGGGATACCACCTGATGCCCCACGCAGTATAACTGATTATGCAAACGACTTGCGGAACAAAATGAATGACATTTACGAGCACGTCAGACAATCGGGCCAGCAAATGTCTGAAAAGATGAAAACCCGGTATGACCGCAAAATGAACAACAAAGGGTTCGACGCAGGTTCGCTAGTGTGGTTGCACAATCCAGTCCGCAGCAAAGGGAAATCTCCTAAGCTTCAAGCTAAATGGGACGGCCCGTACCGGATTGTGACCAGGATCAACGATGTAACCTACCGGATACAGAAAGGCGCAAGAAAGACTCCTAAGATCGTCCATGTGGATCGCCTGGCGCGTTATTATGGGGCCGATAATGCTCGGGACGAGCATTGTCTTAGGAGGGGCAGTGTTGCGCGGCTAAGTTGACACCTCATCTCATGGCAGTAGCGCCATCTAGTGTCGGGTAACAGAGCGAGGAGAGAGTTTTCCAGAAAATGACATGACAAATTTTTTAACCGACAGTGCCATCTGTTGTCGAAACGAAGAATTAAGCTTCTAGAAGCCCGACACTCGAACTTTCGATGCTTAGTCGATTGGCACGCGTATTTACCTGAATGTTCTCGATTTTTCGGTGCTAAGGTGTATTTATAGGCGCTGCAAGGTGCGATCGGGGAAGTATTCAATTCGGCGAGACAAGCGAAGCTTCGGAGCGGAATAAAGTGAATCAGTGTGATTAATTATTGGTGTTTTAATTTTTAATATGTGTAAAGAAAATTAAAGTGTTAATTTAGGTAATTCTACGGCAATTATTATTGTCACGAACATCAAGCTTGTAACAATAGTCTAGAAACTGATAAACTTTTATTTCAAACTTACTTCTCAATTAAATGAATGTCATTTGTAACAAAAAAACTATACCACAATGTCAACTAGAAGACATCTGGTAGGCGGAAGATTATTATGCCCCATTGGCTCGGTATTTTGTTTACAACGGTAAAAAATCGTGCAGAAGTCGTTGGCATTTAAAGAAAATTGTGGACAAATTCTCCCTTGTCAACTAATAATTATAAAATTCAATGCCATGTGGTGTCGGCGTAAGATAAACCATAATTTTGTTATTATATCGTGGGTGTCGTTAGAAATTACAATGGGATATACCAAAAATGTTTATCTAAAAATGTAAAATACCGAGACTAGCGACGAAGGGTATGATCAATGGTATTACACGTCTGGTGTTTCGACAGTCAATTTGCGATACTATTAAGCGATACTAGTTTTATACATATGGTAGAGCCACGCTGCAGCTATATTATGGTTGTAGCATGAATGGGTCGGCTCGACCGGGAAAGGACCATGCTCTCACAGAATACCAGTTTACACTGAGTGTAAAATAGCAATTCAATACTGCTGTGTTTCGTATGGTGAGTGTAAGTGGAAACGATGCATTCCATCTTAGTCCTCAAGGGTGACAACGCATCTGCGTTTTGATTCTTAACCCCTCAACCCCCAAGCGGTCGCATGCGACCGCGGCCATATTCTGTCAAATTCCTAGCGGTCTCATGAGGTTGCACCCACCCACAGCACTTCAACCCATAAACACTTTTAAATAGACTACTTTTCTATGAAGAAGTTTGGCATTATTTAATCAATATGAAATACTCTATCCTCTAGTGCAATTAAAAAAGTGTTATCTTATGAATATTTATTTATAATCTACGTTTATTTCGTACGCCATTTTCGCATGAATGTTATTGTGTTGATTTTTGGATTTTTCTAGTGTTTTATTAGTTATTTAGTATAGTGTTTTATTATAAAATTGTAATGAAAGTTTTTGTGTGAATATAATTCATCTATTTACGAAAATAATTTCGAGTAATATGTGATTTTCACGCTGCCGACATTCGTTTGGTATATTTTCTTTTTGTTATAAAATACAATAAAATCTTTTTGTAATGAAGTAATACCTGACTTTTGTTTAGACCACAAGATAGAGAATTTATAACGCTAAACTTCTTCGTAGAAAAGTCGTCTCTGAATACAAATTTTAATGGATTTAAGTGCTGTGGGTGGGTGCGGTTGCTTGCAAGCGCTCGGGATTTGCCGGGCACATGCGACTGCACGGGATTTTTAAGGGGCTTGAGGGGATAAATGTAAATGAAGGGATAAGTGTAGATAAATGTAAATGTCTATGGGCCACAGTATCCACTTACTATCAGGTGAACTGTGTGCTCGTTTGTCACCCTTAGGTATTCTATAAAAAATGCAAATTCTCCATCTAAGACAAGGGCAATGTCCAGTGGCCATAAAAGACCAGTGTTGGTTATAAAGGACGAGAAAGAAAGTTATATATTATATGTTATATGTTATTAAATAAAAATGTGGAAAAGGGGGCCAAGGTCATTACCAACGACGTTATCGGTAGTGGGCTTTATCAATAAGAAACTAGATCTAAACGGGCTCAAAAAAATTTTACATTCTAAATTCGATGCTAAGACATAAGAGTATAAAATAATTGAAGCCCAACTTCAGAATGTGATATTATATTATTCTTTTTAGTTGTTCGAAGTCGGCTTTTAAATTTTATATAAAATATTTTTTTATTAAATTAGATATAGTTGCCGACACGAGTCGTGAGCACAGATAAACTGTGGTGGGAGGTAGGTACACTGTCGGGCAAAGTTATTAGGTACCTTTATTATTTCAATTCGTAATTGAATATTTTCGCCGACTTTTATAAAAAGGTTTAATCGAACACATCAACTTTTACTTTGATACAGTAATGTTGCAGATATTCGTGTCCGTTATTTTATTATCTACTATAAAGTATTTAATGTATACCTGGTGGTTAGAATTGATTATTTTATTACGAGTATGAAGAAGGAAGAGGTGATATGCCTTCCATAAAATCTGGTGTTGCGGTGCGCCGTACGGTAGCTACTGAGACATTAGTCGCCTCAGCAGTCTGTTTATATACGTCTATGATGTTTTTCGCAGTACCTAATTTTTTCATGTAACTAAACACTGAATAGACCATTTGTCGGGATTGTCTCTTTAACACCGAATTCTGCCTTCTCTGCATATTTAGACCAAAATCTGAACACTCAAATTATAATAACAAAAATAATAGATAACAAAAACAATTAACGAAAATAACCTAAGTAAAAAAGTTATCACTAAAATTATTGCTCTGAAGTGTACGGAAGCCGAATGATACGTCGAAACCAATAGACGACGAGAATCGACTGATGAACCAATCACGTTGAACGTCAGCTTGGTCAACGTCGTATCGACAAATAAAAAGTGTGCTCACGACTTATGTCGGCAATTATACAGGGATATATTCTTAAAATCATTCCACGCTGCAGCTGTAATGAGGCCGTAGCACGAATGGGTCAGCTCGATTTGGAAGAAGCACACTCCCACAGAACAACATCGTTAAATAGCAGAAAAAGGCTGTTGTGTTTCGTATGTTGAATATAGTTTGGTGACTGTCTCGTTGGTCTAGTGGTTGTAGTGGTGCGACTGCTGATCTTGAGGTCCTGGGTCCGAATCCCGGGTCAGGCCAACAAAATTAATTATTGAGTTTTTCCGTCAAGAAATTCTCAGTAGCTGCTCGGAGTCAGGAAGTTCACTTCCTGACTCCGAGTCCTGACACTCACTCCCGTGCCTCGGAAAGCACGTAAAGCCGTTGGTGCTGCGCCTGATCTCTCTCCGGTGGTGTCGGTTTACCGTCCCATCGGATTATGAGAGTGAGGGAATCGAGAGTGCACCTGTGTTTCCGCATACACTTGGGCACTATAATCCTGTCCTGCGCCGAAGGCTAGCCTTCGTTGAGGCTGGCCGCCGAGGCCTAAATTCGGTCTGGAGGACATTATTATAGTGTGGTACACTAGATCCTTTTAAGTAGAATCGAGGCATTCCATCTTAGTCCTCAGGGGGACAGGACAACCTGTGGACCACAGGTTTTACTAACCATCAGGCTGTCTGTGTGCTCGTTCCTCACTCTAGTTCCCATAAAAATATGCGTAGAGGCCCTTTCCCTAATGAAGAAACCTACGCCTAGCTATGGGAGGTAGGCTATAACTTTTTTATTTTAGTTAAACTGAATTTAAGTAAAATTATAAAAAGAAAAAATATTATCATCCTATTTTCACGTTTTTAAAAGCGTTGGCGTTGTTAATACGGGTAGGTAAATGTGAGGAAATTCTTTTAACAAAATAATCTTTAGGATTACCCCGTTTGAAACTGCCTCCGCACAATTAACACCCTTTTTTTGGTTGCCAACGTAGCTTACGTAAGCAGAATTTTATGTTTAGAAACATATAAGCGTATTGAAAATGATCAATTCTTTTCAAATGTTTGTTCAGAATGGACTCTCGAAAGGCCTAAACATAACTAGACATTGCAACAATGGATAAAAGCTGAAGATAATAGAAGTTAAAAAATATTAAAATAAAAAGTACATCATAAAATCTGAATTTTATTTAAGAAAATCTTAAAAGTAATTAATGATATGTAGAATAATGTAGTTGTGGTAGTAAGGTACCTGATGGTAAGTCCGTCACCGGAATAAACAAATAAGTCATGATTGGACAGTTATATACTTCACGGTACAACACATAAAAACAGTCTCACATGAAGAAGCAGAAGGCGATTATAAATACGAAATTATACGATTACAAACAGAGATTATAACAGAAATCAAAGTTTACAGTCACTAACATAAAATAGGAATGAACACTCAAATAATATTTGTTATGCGTAAGGGCAAAGTTCGGCGTAGGCACAAGCGGCGCAGTATTCGCGTCACACGATCAGATTGCGACTGGCTGGTCGTTGAACATATCGCGACGTAGGCAAAGTACTCAGGTACACGGTGTTGATAATAATTAAAACGAATGTTTGTTTCCAATGTACTTCGACCGGCCGGCACCGAGAATTATACTATAATACAATACTAAAATAAAATTTACTATAATAAATAGAAATAGTATAATATATATGTGTGCGTGACTGTAATTGTATTGTAGATATATAAATGTAATAAATATTATAATATTAATATTAAATTGTATACATATATATCTGTGAAATAATAATTATTTCTTTAAATAAAATAAATAAATGTGTGCGTCGCCACATCACTCCCCTCCAGAGACCGTGTCTACGAGCGATAATAATCTGGGAAATGTACTCTACGCCCAGAACGAGTTGTTTTGCACGCAGTTGTTGGCGATGGGCTGCTATTTGGAAGTGGAGTAGGTGTGGGATTAGGAGTTGGTTTAAGTGGTGGAGAAGGAGTTGGAGTGGGGTCATTGTAGTGGGACAGTATGTAGGCTGGTTTCAGTCGGTCTACCGATACTGTAACGACTTTGCCCTTTACTCTGATTTTAAAAGTTTTTTTTCTTCTGTCAGCCACCTCGTGAGGTCCAGTATATGCCGGCTGTAACGCACCTCTCAAACTATCTTCTCTGAGGAAAATATGTGAACAAGATGTTAGATCTTTATAAATAAAGATTTTGTTTTTTGCATGGTGTGAAGTTGGCACTTGCTGTAACTTGTTGGCAAATGATCTGATACGGGCTGAAAAGTCCGTTATATCGGTTGTACATTTGTCAACTATGTGGCCAAAAAATTCACCAGGAAGTCGCAATGGGTCGCCGTATACTAACTCGGCTGAGGAAGACTGAGGATCTTCTTTGAAAGAGCTTCTTATGCCGAGAAGCACAATTGGCAAAGCTTCAGTCCAGCTGCTATCGGCATGGCACATGATTGCTGTTTTTAGTTGACGATGAAATCTTTCGACGAGACCATTGCATTAAGGGTGATAACTGGTAGTCCTGCGATGCTTAAAGCCAATGAACCTTGATAACTGCGCGAATAGTGCTGATCGAATTGCCTACCGCGATCAGTAACAATATCGGTAGGGCAACCGAACCGCGCTATCCATCCCGATAAAAACGCTTTTGCCACTTATTCCGCGGTGATATCTTTTAGTGGTACAGCTTCAGTCCATCGCGTGAAGCGATCGATAGCTGTCAAACAGTACCGATAATCACCATACGGAGGTAAAGGTCCGATAAGGTCTAAGTGGACGTATTTGAATCGCGCCGTAGGTAAATCGAGCGTACCAAAAGGCGTCGAAACGTGTCGATTTACCTTTGTGCGCTGGCAAGCCAAACACGCCTTAGACCATTCGCGACAGTCTTTCCTCATCAGTGGCCAGACAAAGCGTTCTGCTACAAGTTTTGCACTAGCGTTAGCGCCGGGATGGCTTAGCGAGTGCAAGCTATCAAAAATTCGCTTGCGTAAGGCTTTAGGAACTAAAGGCCTGGGAGTTGTTGTACTGACGTCGCAGTACAGTTCATTGCGACTACCAGGTATCTTTATTTTTTCAACTTGTAAGGAAGTGTCCTGCCTTAGCAAATCGGCAAATTCAGGATCGGAGTCTTGAGCCTTAGCAATGACATCTAGATCTACAGGGCTTAGTAGTTCTTCGACCTGCTCAACCCGAGAAAGCGTGTCAGCAACGACATTATCTTTCCCGGCGATGTGTTGTATGTCGGTTGAGAACTGTGATATGTAGTCTAAATGCCTAAATTTGCTTCTTGCCGGATGATCCCAACGTTGTTGCTTCCTCTGTGGTGCCCATTGGAGGCAAATCTCAGCCATGGTTTGGTCTCTCCTGTAAAATAGCATCATGCTATAAGCAGGAGTGCTACCAAGCCTGGGTTGATGCATCAGCGTCCCGGGATGTAAACACCAGCGCTCTAAAAAAGAAGTATAATTCCGCCTCTAGGTCCTTCAAAAGAGTCATTGCCAAGGCAAAGTCAGAGCACATAGGCAGAATTGGCGAGAAACTAGTTCGCCTTCCTTCTGGAACCCGTGCATTCTGGTCTCTCGCCAAGGCTGTCCAGGGGAATTTCTGTCAGCCATCTCTTCCATCTCTGCACAGGGAGGACGACTCACTGGCTCATACTGCAAAGGAGAAAGCCGATCTTCTAGGCTCTTTCTTTGCGTCTAACTCGACTCTCGATGACGGGGGGAGTACGCCGCCGACCATCCCGCGGTGTGAGTGCTCCATGCCGGAAGTGCAGTTCACACAGCGCTCGGTTCGCAAAGCACTCCTCTCCCTGGACATCCACAAGTCGAGTGGGCCTGACGGAATCCCCCCAATTGTGCTGAGGACAAGTGCTCCAGAGTTGGCACCGGTTTTAACGCGTCTTTTCCGATACTCCTACTCCCTAGATGTAGTCCCAAAGTCATGGAAGACGGCCTTCGTCCACCCGATCCCTAAAAAAGGCGACCGCTCAGACCCGTCCAACTACCGGCCAATCGCCATCACCTCCTTGTTCTTCAAAACAATGGAGTCCATTGTAAACTGCCAGCTCATGAGGTACCTTGAGGATCACCAGCTGATTAGTGACCGCCAATACGGTTTTCGCCGTGGTCGGTCAGCTGGTGATCTTCTGGTCTACCTCACTCACAGATGGGCGGAGGCAGTAGAGTTCAAGGGGGAGGCATTGGCCGTTAGTTTGGACATTGCGAAGGCCTTCGATCGGGTTTTGCACAAAGCGCTTCTTTCGAAGCTCCCTTCCCGAGAAATTGTGCGATTGGATCACCAGCTTTCTTGCACATAGGAGCATCAAGGTCGTTGTACACGGTGCAAGCTCCGATTGCAAGCCTATTAATGCTGGTGTTCCACAGGGCTGCGTGCTATCGCCAACGCTGTTTCTTCTGCATATCAATGATATGTTGCATACCCGTAACATTCATTGCTATGCAGATGACAGCACTGGTGATGCTCTTTACACCGGCCGAGCCAATATTTCTCGGGAAAACGTCTCCGAGTGCCGGGACAAACTTGTGTCTGAAGTCGAGTCTTTGCTGAACAGAGTCTCGGATTGGGGACGACTAAATCTAGTCCAGTTTAACCCCCAGAAGACACAAGTTTGCGCGTTAACCGCTAAAAAGAACCCCTTTGTCGTATCCCCTCAGGATCAAGGCACTCCCCTTGTTGCCTCAGCCAGTATCGGAATCCTCGGCGTCGACATATCGAGTGACGTGCAATTTCGTGGTCACTTGGAAGGGAAGGCCAAATTGGCCTCTAAAAAGCTTGGCGTGCTCAGCAGAGCGGGACAGTATTTCATGCCGGCACACCGCCTGCAACTTTACAAGGCGCAGGTTCGGCCGCACATGGAATACTGTTCCCATCTCTGGGCTGGGGCTCCCCAGTACCAGCTCCTTCCACTTGACCGCATCCAGCGCAGAGCGACTCGAATCGTCGACGACCGAGTGCTTTCCGATCGGCTCGATTCACTGGCGCTGCGAAAAGATGTTGCATCTCTTTGCGTATTTTATCGCATCTATCACGGGGAGTGCTCTGAGGAATTGTTCGGATTAATCCCAGCCGCCAAATTTCGTGAACGCACTACACGGCAAACGTCCCGATACCATCCACACCATCTGGATGCTTGGCGGTCCACCACTGTACGTTTTACAAGGAGCTTTCTTCCACGTACAACCTCTCTGTGGAATAGTTTACCACCGGCGATTTTTCCGGACCGATACGACTTGGGGACCTTCAAGAAAAGAGCTTACTCTTTTCTAAAGGGCCGGCAACGCACCCGCAATTCTCCTGGTGTTGCGGTTGATCATGGGCGGCGGTAGTCACTTAACATCAGGTGAGCCGCATGCTCGTTTGCCCCTCTTCCATAAAAAAAAAAATTGCCGTGGACTGCAATTTGCCTTTCGCTCGCGAAATGCAAAGCACAGCGGCTTATGGTCGGTGTAGATGGTGAATGGTGTTGCCTCTAGCCAATGTCTAAAGTACCTGATGCTCTCGTAAACAGCAAGGAGCTCCCTATCTTTTGGTGAATATTTCCTTTGCGACGGGCTCAATTTACGAGAGAAAAAGGCTAGGATCTGCCAATCACCACCGATTTGCTGTTGCAAGACTCCACCTATTGCAAGATCAGAAGCATCAGTTACAAGACCTAGTTTTGCCTTTGTGTCAGGATGTGCCAACAATGCTGCATTGCATAAACTTTCCTTACACTCTTCGAAGGCTTTCAACGAGTCTCCATTTAAATTAACCGGATGCGATGCTTTAACGGTGCCAGTCAGTAAGGCGTTCAAGGGGGCCTGGATTTTGGCAGCTTGGGGGATAAACCTCATATAAAAGTTTATCATGCCCAAGAACCTCCTAAGCTGTTTGGCTGTTTTAGGAACAGGGTACTCCTTATAGCCTGAACTTTACCTTCCAGAGGTTTCGTTCCATGTTGTGAGATGTGGTAGGCTAGAAATTTTACCTCTGATGCACCGAAAACACATTTAGCGGTGTTGATGAGCATGCCATAATCCTTCATCCTCGTAAATATTTGACGAAGGTGCTTTTCATTCTCTAATTCATCGTGTGAAAATATAAAGAAATCGTCAAGGTATGGGTAACAAAAATCTAGACCACGGGTCATCTCATCAACGAACCTCTGGAACGTCTGACTAGCCTCGCGTAATCCAAACGTCATATATGGGAACTCGAAGAGTCCAAAAGGTGTCGTAATGGCAGATTTGGGAATGTCCGCCTCAAAGATTGGTATCTGGTTATATACTTTCACCAGATATATTGTTGAAAAAAATTTGCAACCAGATAAATTGTGGGCAAAGTCATGTATGTGTGGGATAGGGTACTTATCTGGCACTGTCCGGGCGTTGAGCATGCGATAGTCACCGCATGGTCGCCAACCATTATCCTTTTTGGGAGCGAGGTGTAGTGGTGACGACCAGAGGCTCTGGGAAGGACGAGCAGTTCCATTTGCCAACATTGCTTCGAACTCGAGCTTGGCAATTTTCAGCTTGTCAGGGGCGAGTCTGCGTGGTGTACACGATACTGGAGGGCCTGGCGTGGTACGGATGTGATGTACTGTGTGATGCTTGGGTGTGCGATGAGCGCCTGCCGGTCGTGTCAGTTCTGGAATGTATCCCGCCCGTGACCATGAGTGCTGTAAAGCGTTCGAAACGTCGGGTATTTAAAAAGTTAAATATACGCGATAAATTCCGTAAAAACTAGTATTATTTCGACGGTTGGACAGTTATATACTTCACGGTACAACACATAAAAACAGTCTCACATGAAGAAGCAGAAGGCGATTATAAATACGAATTTATACGATTACAAACAGATTGGAGATTATAACAGAAATCACAGTTTACAGTCACTAACATAAAATAGGAATGAACACTCAAATAATATTTGTTATGCGTAAGGGCAAAGTTCGGCGTAGGCACAAGCGGCGCAGTTTTCGCGTCACACGATCAGATTGCGACTGGCTGGTCGTTGAACATATCGCGACGTAGGCAAAGTACTCAGGTACACGGTGTTGATAATAATTAAAACGAATGTTTGTTTCCAATGTACTTCGACCGGCCGGCACCGAGAATTATACTATAATACAATACTAAAATAAAATTTACTATAATAAATAGAAACAGTATAATATATATGTGTGCGTGACTGTAATTGTATTGTAGATATATAAATGTAATAAATATTATAATATTAATATTAAATTGTATACATACATATCTGTGCAATAATAATTATTTCTTTAAATAAAATAAATAAATATGTGCGTCGCCACAATGATAAAAGTATTATGTACACATACAAAAATACAAATTAGATAAATGTTAAGAGTGATGTGATGTGAGATTCACCTAAATAATGAAAATAATTAAATAATTATAATAATTAAATAAATAATTATTAACACAAAAAGGCCATTGTTACGAGTAAATTTGAAAAACTTAATCAGTAATATTATACCTACCAATGGATATATTATTCCAGTTTTTTGAGAGATGGTATACCACCTTCTATCGGAAGCTATTAGATTTCTTGCATTTTCTGTAGTCGCTGTTTAAGACCACCATCAGACAAAATGGGATTTTTATAGAATACGGGTGACAAACGAGCACACAGTCCACCTGATGGTACGTGGACGCTGAGGAGACATCTACATTTATCCTCGATTAAGAATTAAAAATGCAGATGCGCTGCTATCCCTGAAGATTAACATGGAATGCTCCGTTTCCAGTAAAAGGATTTTGCGGGTCTGTGCACTCACCATATGAAACACAGCAGCATTGAGCTGCTATTTTACGCTGGTATTCTTTGAGAGCGTGGTCTTTTCCCGGTCGGGCTGACCCGTGTGTGCTGCAACTATATAGCTGCAGCATAGCTCTACCGCGTAAAACTGGGATGATAGATATTCTTACACCACCACCACATGGACTTCAACGCTGTATTTTTTTACTTCGGCTTCGGTGTATCCTTTGTTGCTGTTAATTGAATATCCATGTTATTTTATTAAATGATACCCATTATTTAATCACAGATGTACTAATATTTTTTTAAAGGAGAAGGGGCAAACGAGCAAGCGGTTCAGCTGATGGTGAGGACTACCGCCGCCCATGAACAACTGCAACACCAGGGGAATAGTAGATGCGTTGCTGGCCTTTTAAAAAAGAGTAGGCCCTTTTCTTGAAGATCCCTAAGTCGTATCGGTCCATAAAAATCGCTGGTGGTACTCGATTCCACAAAGAATTACTAAAAGAAAATAAAGCGCTGTTATACAATGAAGGCTAATATTTTTCTGCTCAATAGACATCGTACACATACCGTGTAGTGGCGGTTAAGAATATCCACTACCCCATATCTTCCCGTGGGTGTCGTAAGAGGCGACAGAGGGAGACAGGCAGGAGATGGGCAGCAGCATCTTCCTGATAACAACTGTGACGTAATAAAAAACTGCGGTTGCCAACCCGCTCGCCAAGCGTGGCAACTATGGCAAATATCCCCCCATGAATAACGACGCAAACAGACGGCCCCCAGTCCCCGGCGGCCCCGCTATTCCTGGCTACGGTGGCGACCATGGTAACGGCGGGGCAGGGGGTGCTAAGAATCTCCGGTGGAGGTTCGGTTGCCACCTACGACGACTCGACCTGGCAACATATAACGCACGCACCCTGAGAACTGACGAGAAGATACTGGAGCTGGAAGAAGAGGTAGACAAGTTGCGCTGGCATATTATTGGATTATCCGAGATCCGAAGAGAGGGGGAGGACACGGCAATCCTCGAGTCCGGCAACTTGTTATATCACCGTGAGGGCGACCATCTGTCCCAAGGAGGTGTCGGATTTATCGTCCACAAGTCTCTCGTCAACAACGTTGTAAAGATTGGGAGTGTGTCGACGAGGGTCGCGTACCTGATACTCAGAATCACCAAACGGTATTCGCTGAAGGTCATTCAGGTTTACGCACCAACCTCGGCACATCCCGATGAGGAGGTGGAGGAAATGTATGAGGATATTTCCAGAGCCATACATTCCTCCAAAACCCACTACACGGTGTTGATGGGAGACTTCAACGCAAAACTAGGCACAGGAGAAAACGGTGAGCTGAAGGTACGGAAAATTGGAGGGCAACAGAACCGAAGGGGCCAGCAGCTGGCCGACTTTATGGAGAAAGAGTGACTCTTTATGATGAACTCTTTCTTCCAGAAGCGGCCCCACAATAAGTGGACCTGGTTGAGCCCCGACGGTTCGACATAAAATGAGATTGACTTCATTATGACGACCAGACGCCAACTGTTCAGTGATGTCTCAGTGATCGCAAGGGTGAAAACTGGCAGCGATCACCGAATGGTTAGAGGCCCACTGAACCTAAACGTTAAGTTGGAGAGGTTTCGTCCAATGAAGTCAACGCTCCGTTTTCCTCGTGCTCTAATTCAGAATCCCGAAACCTTTCAGCTCGAGTTACGTAACTGCTTTCAGTGCCTAGAAGATTGCAATGCAGTGGACGATATGAATGACAAGCTCGTGGAAACTGTCCATGCGGTCCGAGCTAAGTTCTGCAAGACTCGCCGCAGAAGAACACAAAAACTCTCCGATCACACTCTTAATCTCATGGCTGTTAGACGGGAGATGAGGCTGCAATCGTCAACAGATTTGACAGCATACAGGCAACTGAACAGACAGATCTCCAAATGCGTGCGGCGAGACTTACGCAACTTTAATACTTCTCGTATTAAAGAAGCGATCGAGCGGAACCAGGGCTCCAAAGTCTTTGCCAGAGATCTGTCTGCCAGAAAGAGCCAACTGTCAAAGCTGAAGACTGAGTGTGGCAACATCGTTTCCGGGACACCTGAGATTCTGATTGAGATTGAGAGGTTCTATGGGCAGCTGTACACATCATCGTTGGAGCCACACGCAAGTGTAAGTAACGATCCAAGCGCGAGTCTTATCCGACACTACTCCGATGATATCCCGGACGTAAGTCTGAGCGAGATTAGAATGGCTCTCCACCACCTTAAAAACGGCAAGGCTCCGGGCGA
The DNA here is from genome assembly GCA_036936625.1 of Parnassius smintheus behrii. Lineage (NCBI taxonomy): Eukaryota > Metazoa > Arthropoda > Insecta > Lepidoptera > Papilionidae > Parnassius > Parnassius smintheus. The sequence goes on from JAUPFT010000023.1 coordinate 7,186,599, forward strand.
GGATGGCATTACAGCGGAGCTTCTGAAAGCGGGTGGAACACCGGTACTTGAAGTCCTTCAGAAGTTCTTCAATTCCGTCCTCCATGGTGGCACTACTCCGGAGATGTGGAGCAGAAGCGCGGTGGTTTTGTTCTTTAAGAAATGCGACATCGCTCTCTTGAAGAACTACAGACCGATTTCCCTTCTGAGCCGCGTCTACATGCTATTTTCGAGAGTCATTACGAATCGTCTCGCACGCAGACTCGACGACTTCCAGCCTCCCGAACAAGCCGGTTTCCGAAAAGGCTTCAGTACCATAGACCACATACCTGCCATACCCTGCGGCAGATTGTACAAAAGACCGAAGAGTACAATCTGCCACTTTGCCTGGCGTATGTGGACTATGAGAAAGCCTTTGATTCCGTCGAAATTTGGGCGGTGCTACAGTCCCTTCAGCGGTGCCAAGTTGACTGTCGGTATATCTAAGTGCTGAAGTGTTTGTACAGTAGGGCTACGGTGGCTATCCGAGTACAGAACCAGAGTTCGAAACCTATCCAACTGCAGAGAGGTGTAAGACAGGGTGATGTTATATTCCCGAAACTATTCATCGCTGCGTTGGAAGACGTTTTCAAGCTACTGTACTGGAAAGGTTACGGTATTAACATCAATGGCGAGTACATCACTCACCTTCGATTTGCCGACGATATAGTCCTTATGGCAGAATCGCTGGAGGACCTTAGCACTATGCTCAATGACCTCAATGGTGTCTCCCAACGCATAGGTCTTAAGATGAACATGGACAAAACAAAGATCATGTTTAATGTCCACGTCACACCTATGCCGGTAGTTGTTGGGAGCACTATGCTCGAAATTGTTGACGAGTACGTTTACCTGGGACAAATAGTCCGACTAGGTAAGTCCAACTGCGACCGAGAGGTCAATCGACGGATTCAACTCGGCTGGGCAGCGTTCGTCAAATTACGACACATCTTCTCGTCAGGTATACCTCAATCTCTGAAAACTATACTATATTATACACTTATAACCAGTGCGTGTTGCCAGTGATGACTTACGGATCTGAGACGTGGTCCTCATACGGCCAGCAGTGAAGGAACGCTCAAGGTCAGCGAGCTATGGAGAGGGCTATGCTCGGAGTTTCTCTGCGTGATAGACTCAGAAATGAGGATATCCGCAGTAAAACTAGAGTGACCGACATAGCCCAACGGATTAGTAAGCTGAAGTGGCAATGGGCCGGCCATATAGCTCGAAGAACCGATAACCGATGGGGAAGAAAGGTTCTCGAGTGGCAGCCTCGTACCGGTAGGCGTAGTGTAGGGCGACCCCCCACTAGATGGAGTGACGACCTGGTAAGACATGCAGGAAGTCGATGGATGCAGGTGGCTCAGGACCGTGCTTTGTGGCGTTACTTGGGGCGAGGCCTATGTTCTGCAGTGGACTTGTGAAGGGCTGTAATGATGTTGATGATGAGACATCGCAAATTGAGACTGAAGTAATTTTTTTTTTGTTACACAATGTCATTTAATTGTGAAGTTAGTTTTGTATAAAGGTATATCAGTTTGTAGAGTATTATATACTTTTAGTATTATATACTCTACACAAAACAATGCCTCATTTTTGGTCAGGTTCAGCAAACTTCATGGTAAGTCCTCAATCTACTTTCTCAGCCATGTTAATTTTATCAGGATCACCTTTACCGTCGATCAGGTGATAAATTAGCACTTAAAATTGCAATTATAAAGTTTCGATTGAACTCGGTTTGTTCAAGTATTTGTTTATACATGGTAGAGAAAGGGTGAGCTTGATCGGGGAATACCAAGCTCTCATTAATGCTCCTGTGTTTGGTATGGTAAGTTTAGAGAACCGGAGACCCCTTTTGGTGGTAACGATACATCCCATCTCAGTCCTCAGGGTGAAGATGCGTCTGCATTTTGATCCTAAATCAAGGATATATATATATATATATATATATATATATATATATATATATATATATATATATATATATATATATCCGTGATCGTTTATCGCCCCTATACTTTTAAAAAGTTATTTATAAACATACACTGCATATTAGGGAATAAGTGCTTACTTAAAGTTAAGTAATTCTCTAAACTATCGCGGCCCATACTTCTTAAGGAATTTTCTCTTTGTTTTCAGTTCATACTATGAATCGATGTTCTCATTTTCTTTCATTAGTGTACAATAAATTTAAGTCTACCATAATTTCTTTTCACAGTATTGGAAAAATTTTTTCTACTTGATAATTTACGTTGACTTCTACTTTCTTATTCAAATTTGTTTGTCAAAGGGTGGCTTACAAGTATATACAAGTTTTATTACAGGGATTTTTTTATTTCCATTCGAATTTGAAAGTAATTTTAGGATAGATCCTATTTTATATAATGTAACCTAACTTTATTAATAATTACTTTATTAATTATAATAATCTAACCTAACTACTTATTACTTTTTATTGATTTCCCTCCATCGATTAATTTCAGCTAATAAAAGTCCACTGCTGTACATAGGCTTCCCTATAGATAGCCTCCTAGGGTGTAATTGCCACAGTTGCCATATTGTTTAATTTTTTTAAATTTATTATTAATGAATTTATAAGAGTGGTGTTACTTAATTCTAAACTCTCCAAACTTTTACGTTTGATGGCGAGAGGCGCTCTTTTACATAGCTATAAACCACCTTATGTACTCCTAATATTGGACACAATACGAGGGTGGATTGAAAAGTACTCGGCCTAACCAAGAAAATAAACACATACTAAATCAGTTATATTTTTATTTTTCTACATAATCACCATCAAGTTCAATACACTTTTGCCACCTCCCCTTCCAAGCATTTAGATCGTTGAAAAAAAATGATTCTTCCTTAGAGTCAAAATATGCGTCTACAGCTGCTTTGACCTCGTCGTTTGTCGAAAATCTTTTACCTCCCAAGTGCTTTTTTAGGTTAGGGAACAGAAAGAAGTCTGATGGTGCCAGATCAGGTGAATACGGCGGATGCGGTAACAATTCCTAGCCACAGTTGTGAATTTCAGCCATTGACTGTACTGACGTGTGAACACGGGTGTTATCTTGATGAAACAGGACTTTTCTTCTGAGCATTCCTCGACGTTTTTCTTTTATTTCCTCTCGTAAACGACGTAGTAAGGTGCAGTAGTAATCAGAGTTTATAGTCCGACCCCTTTCAAGATAATCAATCATAATCACACCTTTCGAGTCCCAGAATACTGAAGCCATCATTCAGGTTCACCTTATTTGCCGACAAAATCGACTTAGCCTTTTTAGGGGGTGGTGAACCAGGATTCTCCACTGTTTTGATTGTTGTTTTGTTTCCAATGTACAGTAATGAACCCATGTTTCGTCCATAGTAACAAAACGATTCAAAAAATCATCTGCATCGGCTTCAAATAACTACAAACAGTCGCGTGAAATAGTCAATCGCGTCCTTTTTTGTTCAACTGAAAGCAGTCGCGGAACCCACCTCGCAGACACCTTGTGGAAACCCAACTCGTTGACAATGATGTTTTGAGTTCGTTCATAAGAGATGCCTATAATCTCGGCTATCTCCCTAATTTTTAATCTGCGGTCTCCCATTATTAAATCAAGTACATTTTTAATATTTTCGTCAGTAGTTGACGTCGAAGGCCTTCCAGAGCGGGGTTCATCTTTCACACTCTCTCTACCACGCTTAAATTCTGCTATCCATTTTTTGACGGATGAATATGACAGAGCACAATCGCCTTATGTACTGACCATGTCATCATGGATGGCTTTTGATGATAGCCCCTTCTTATGGAGGTACTTAATGACGGCGCGCTGCTCGATTTGCTCCATTCTCGGAAATTATGTCAACAACTAATTATCGCACACGTTTCGAACTTCACACAATGAACTAGTCTGAACTGAACTAAATAATGTGGGTAGATTTGATTTTTAGAATTGAATGGATCTGTGTTAGGCCGAGTACTTTTCAATCCACCTAGGTAATACACAATTATATAGATAACACAGTAATATACCTATGACATCTTGTTGTTATTTTAACTTTATGATCTTATATACCAGGCGGTCCCATAATGAACTGGCCTGATATAGTTCAACGCGACATGTCGCTACATGTTGTGTTGCATTAAATAGTACGTTTATCGTGCACTTAATATAAGAAACATGCATTGACATGAAGTGCTAAGTCTTAGTTTAACAGGCATTTGAATAACGAGAGTCATGTATTTTTTCAAAATGTCGAAATCTGAGTATCGAAGTGTCATAAAGTTTCTGTTTAAAGAAGGTTTATCCCCTGCCCAAATAAAAGAACGATTGGATGGCGTGTATAAGGAGTCTGCCTCCTCCTATAGCACAGTGAAAAATTGGGTGAAAGAGTTTCGCCTCGGGAGAGAAACCGTCGAAGACTTTGGCCACGACGGTCGACCTGCCCCGAAACGATTGCTCTTATCGAAGAGGAGGTTCTGAGTGACCGCCGTTTGAAGATTAGAGAAATTGCAGCAAGGCTTGGGCTCTCTAAGAGTACCGTTCATCGCGCGATCCATGAACATCTTCACATGAAAAAAGTGAGTGCAAGATGGGTACCGAAACTTCTTTCAGCGGTACAGAGACAGGAAAGAGTGCGCTGCGCTACGGAGTTTTTGGATCTTTGTGGCGAAAATCCAAAGACTGTGATCGAGCGGCTAGTGACTGGTGATGAAACTATGATCTTGTATTATGATCCACAAAGCAAGCGCGAGTCAATGGAATGGCGTTATAAGGGTGAAAAGCCCCCTAGAAAGGCAAAGGTGCAACAATCGACTAAAAAACTGATGTGCACAATATTTTGGGATTTTCAAGGCATTTTGATGGTGGATTTTAAAGAACGTAATACAGTCGTGAACGGCGAATATTATGCTTCTTTAATATATAAATTACGAGACAAGATAAAGGAAAAACGAAGAGGCAAGCTGTCTAAAGGTGTCCTGTTGCTCCATGACAACGCCCCTGTTCATACCGCTGGTGTTTCGAAGGATGCAGTTCGTCAATGCGGGTTCACAGAAGTTCAACATCCACCTTACAGTCCAGACATGGCCCCGTCCGACTATTATTTATTTCCAAATTTAAAGCGGGACTTAACAGGAAGAAAATTTTCAAGCGATGACGAGTTGCAGGCGGCCGTCTTTAGTCATTTTGAGGATAAAAAATGTGATTATTTTTATAAAGGTTTAGAGATGTTGATTCACAGGTCAGAAGTGTGTTAGTATTCATCGAGATTATATTGAAAAATAGAAAAGGTTTCGTTTCATTTCCTTCATTGGTTCATAGTTAGACCAATTCATTATGGGACCGCCTACGTCTATATTTAATTTATCACCCCTGAGAAATAAGATGGAATGCCTCAATTCCAGTAAAACGGGTCTCTGGTTCTCTACACTCACTATACGAAACATAGTAGCATCAATCTGCTATTCAACGTTGGTAATTTGCGAGAGCGTGGTTCATCAACAAAATTTTTTAATATGATACTGGAAATTGTTGCGTAGATTAACTACAGTCGCGATCGTTCCCCTCCCCGAAGTAGTGCGTCTTGTATTCAGATGACATTAACACATCGGCCGTCATGTGGCTATACAATTATTTATTTTATTTATATTTATATCTAAAATTATTTACAAGGAATCAATAACGTAGGCGTTATTTTCGTTTCAATTGTTTACTGTATTTTCTCATTAAGAATAACGTGGTCGTATGTATTCAAAAACTTTTGTACTTAATGATGTTTGTTTTATTAAAATTTTCAGCCTAAATATTCTTGGAAGGAATAAAGACGCGTTTACAATAAAGCGGTGAGGAGAAATGTTTAGTTTTTAAATATAATATTATAAGAACACAAGTAAAGGTGCGATCTAGTTCGCTAGGCCTGTTGCCCTAAAGGTAATTTATCACGTGCTCGGCAGTGATTGAAAATGTTGCGAGGAATATGTTGAGGATAGTATGTTTTGAGAAAATGTGAAGTTCACAAACGCGTACTGAAGCAGCACGGCGGGCTAAATGATTTAACCCTTTTAGAAATGAGAAGAGTACGTATATAGGCTGCAAACGGCTGCAGGTGTCCATGCTACTCTTTACTTTTTCAAAAATTGAAACAACTACGTAAACTAAAACTAGTGTAAACTTTGTAAGAAATACGAAAGCACTAATGGACTAAAATTAGCGACATTGCGTCGAGATGTGACGCGGACGTTTATTTAATATCTATATTATTTGGAATTCACTCAAATAGAATAGATAATTATAATTAAACGAACGTTATTTTTCTGGCATAAACATGATTCGTGGCCATGAGTAAATCGAATTCAGCTAAGTATGACCAACGGCTCTCGGCAATTTTGTTGGCTAAGCCTAGTAGTACCTGCACTTCTTTTATCCATAACATTCATCTTATATATATGTACGTATCATAAATCACATAATGTTTTATGAGAAGGCTTATACAAAACTATCACTATCACTACAACTCCTTACGGGTCCACTGCTGGACAAAGACCTCCCTATAGGTTACCACAAAGACTTGTACTGAGTCACCTGCATACATCAACGATCTGCGTATTTAATCAGGTCGTCACTCCACTTAATGAGGGTCACAACACACTGTAAGGATAATGAATCTCTTCTCTTACCTTCTGAACAGAGTATATTAAACTATAGCAAGAAAATAAAATGTATTTTTTTGCTAAAAATGTAAATAGAAATATTGTGCAGTTACGGTGTAAGATTATAGACTGCCCATCGTCCCGTGGGTGTCGTAAGAGGTGACAGAAGTAGAAGAGGTGATAGAAGCGTAAGAAGACGAAACTGAAAAAGAAGATAGGCAGCACATTTTCCACTTAACAACTTAAAATCATAACAAACTGCGTAGCGACTGTGCCAAAATCCCCCTCTGAGGCAATCCATTGGGAGCAATCAAGCTCTAAGGGAAGCTTTTGTACAGCAGTTGAGTTCAATAAGCTGTAATAAGATGCAAGTAAGCATTATTCTTTGCCGACAGAAACGGGTAAGAGGGTGTTAAAGGAAATCCATATACAAAAAAAAAGACGTACCACTTAGTAAATATACCTTTACTTTCTGGCACAACACTGAGTTGACTCTTATGACAACTACAGGACGTAGCACACACATTCATACAAAGATATCTTATATAAAAAAATTAAGTCTCTTTTGTATGTAACAGAACCATACATTAAAACAGGCCTTAGTGCTCACGAGTGTGTTCTTCCAGCTTTGTATTCGATTAGATTTCTCTTTTCAGGCCTGTTGGTCTAGTGGTTAGTGACCCTGACTGCTATGCCGGAGGTCGTGGGTTCGATTCCCATCCAGGACAAATGTTTGTGTGATGAGCACGATTATTTCTTCTGTGTCTGGGTGTAATTTATCTATAATATTTATGTATTTAGAAATATATAAGTATGTTTATCAGTTGTCTAGTACCCATAACACAAGCTCTGCTTAGCTTGGGACTAGATGGCGTTGTGTGATAGTTGTGGATTATTATTATTATTTAAAACCCTAAGTCGACTCTTACAACTACAGGACGTAACATACACATTCATACAAACATACTCTTTATAAAAAAAATTAAGTCTCTTTTTTGTATGTAACAGAACCATACATTAAAACAGACCTTATTGCTCACGAGTCTGTTCTTCCAGCTTTGTATTCGATTAGATCTTTCTTTTAAAACCCTAAGTCGACTGTTGCGACACCCACTGACCGTTATATGTTTTTTTTAAATAAAATAAGGTTGATAAATGAACACACCTGAACTACCTGACGATCTACCTGATGGTAAGTGGGTGCTGTGGCCCATAAATAACAACATTTATCCTCGATTAAGAATCAAAATGCAGATGCGTTGTCACCCTTGAGGAATAAGATGGAATGCCTCGTTTTCAGTAAAAAAATGTTTTCGGATCTCTATACTCACCATACGGGACACAACAGCATTAAGCTGCTATTTTACGCTGGTATTCTATGAGCCAACCTATTTGTGCAACAACCGTAATATAGTTGCAGCGTGGCTCTACCGCGTTTAATGTGACGTTGGACTCTCTCATATCATCACGATACATTCAGATGCGTACATAAATACCTTTTATTTTTATTTGAATAATACCTCTACTACATATAAAACGTTAGAATCCTTGGATTTTGTTCCTGCAAAAATGTAAAGGATTTTAAAAATAACTAGATAACAAATAAGATTGCAATTTATGTAAATCAGCTACCACGGAGAACTAACGGATGCTCCCCGCTCGCAATTCTTCGTGAGTAATGCAAATTATTTGCGCGAATTCAAGCATAAAAATATTCACACAATTTTCATCGCGAATAAGAATGAATAGTTCATTTAATATTTTAAAAAAGATCTTGAATTGTTGTAGGAACTGATTGAAATTTATATGGAACCACTTTGGAAATACTCTTTTGATGTTACGCAATACAAATGTCGGGTACCCTTTGGAACATTTTAACAATAAATTAAATCGTTATTTTAGCAATCCATCCACAACAGCCTATAAAAGTCCACCGCTGAAGATAGACCTCCTACATAGATTGCTTCACATGGAGTGGGGGGGGGGGTACTTGCCATAGCTGTATACTTGGCAGGCTGTATTTTATTATTTAAATTGTTATTAGAAACGTGCTGCTGCCCATCCCTATTATAGTTTCCCCTCTGTGATCTTGAAAAGAGCGCCATCTATCGGGTACATCTGTGAACATACAATACAATCTTCAATCAATTATACTAGTACCCATTCAAACACTCAAAATTGGTCCAGCTGTTTAGGAGTTCAGTAAGAAATACGTACAGAAGAATTATATAAATAAAGATGATAGAATCTAGAACCTCAGTAGTGATGACCATCGTGAGGTATCCAGCTGATGGAGATCCGTTATAAACTTTTCATTGCCCCGCGTGTTTCGATTTCCTAACGATAGCTTAAAAAAATGACCTTAGTAGTTAAGTTTCTTTTACTTTTTGGTATCGTCTCGTTACTTATAAAGTTATATTAGTATATTATATCATATATTATATTATATTATATCCCCCCAGGAAGGCAATCTATGGGGGAGGCTAAGGAGGGGAGGAGGAGGGGGAGGGAGGAGGCACTGAGACAATTTCTTTGTTACACATGGACAACGGTCTTAAAAACTTATTATTTGACAAAGAAATTGGTAGATGGTGGGTGAGCACTGGTGCGTTGTGAACGGCGTAGAGCTTTGAAGTTTAGGCGTTTCACCGCGTTACTCCTGATTCATTGGAGAACGTAGTGATCGGTGTTATGAAGTTCTTTTTCATATGTGTAGTTTGTCATCATCATCATATTACCATGTAATGGGGGTGTAAGATTATTTACTACTCGATACCATCCCGTGGGTTTTGTAAGAGGCGAGAGACGTAATCAAATCATGAGATGGGCGACAGCGTCTTCCTAATAACGACTAAAAATAAAACAACTGCGTTTAACAACCCGCTTGCCAGGCGTGGCAACTATAGCAAATATCCCCCCAGGAAGGCAATCTGTGGGGGAGGCTTATATTCAGCAGAGATGTTTAATAGGCTGTGACGGTAACATCATCATCGTCGTTACAGCCGTTCACAAATCCACTGATGAAAAAGGCCTCACTCAGGGAATACCACAAAGCACGGTTCTAAACCATCAGCATACATTTACTTCCTGCATATCTCACCAGATCGTCAAGTGAGGCGCTTCCCTACACTTCGTTTACCGGTACGAGGTTGCCACTCATGTGTATACATATTTTATGTACAACGGAAATTAAATAAAGTTCAAAAGAATCTCAGTGACTTATTTTTGAATCTGACATAAATAAAATAATTTCTCAATTTTCTTGTGAACAAAACCGCGCAGAGCTGAGAGATTGTAAAATATTTTATGCAACGAAATAAATATTAGATCCCAACTCTCATAGCAGAACAATTGAAAATGTCTTGGACAACTTTCTAGTAGAGTGTTGAAAATAAATGTTTTTATTTATAAAACTGAAATGACAAATGAATTTAATGTCCAGCTGCACGTAAGTGGCCACTGCAGTTCATAAACATCTGCAGCCAACTTCAAACAAAGAAATGACGCATTGACGGGTTTAATGACTGATCAATGAATGACATAATGCAATTTACTGGCTGCTGCCTATTATACGCAGTAGAGCCATGCTCCAGCTATATTAGTAGTATAGTTGAAACACGAATGGGTTGGCTCGACCGGGGAACGACCACGCTCTCACCGAATACCAGTGTAAAATAATAGCTTAATGCTACTGTGTTTCGTATGGCGAGTGTAGAGAACCGGAGACCCTTTTTAACAGAAAAAGAGGCATTCTATCTTCGTCCTTACAGCTGACGATGCGTCTGCATTTTAATTCGCAAGCGAGGATAGATGTAGATGTCTATGGGCCATTGCAACCACTTACGATCGGGTAGACTGTGTGCTCGCTTGTCACCATTATCCTATATAAAAATATTCGTATGGAATATTGAACATAACTGGACAGCTTACAGGATTATTAGTAAATAGGTAAGAGGGTGACATATATACAAAGGGACTAGATAGAGAATGGACCCCACTACCAGGACCTATTTCTGATTTTGTATTATAGAACCATAAGACATTAGATTCCTTCAAAAAATATCTGAATATTATAAATATTAGTAGTAGAGTCGACGCCCCTTTACGCTCCTCGGACCCTTGTCTTGTCCGCAGTGTGGTGCAACTCACGCTGAAATCGCGGTTGCATTATGCAGGCTGCCGCCGTGTTTGGCATTATAGGTCAGCCGATTGGGATGGGATGCGGTCTTTCTTTCCACCCTTGGGGGCAGGTTTGCTTCTCGCCGGACGATCCCAACTTTGTTGCGGATTCTGTCGCTGATGTCGTACTTCAGGGTATGAAACTCCTCTGTGGTGCCCATTGGAGGCAAATCTCAGCTATGGTTTGGTCGCTCCTGTAAAATAGCATCATGCTATAAGCAGGAGTGCTCCCAGGCCTGGGCTGATGCATCAGCGTCCCGGGATGTAAATACCAGCGCTCTAAAAAGAAGTATAATTCCGCCTCTAGGTCCTTCAAAAGAGTCATTGTCCATGCAAAGTCAGAGCACAGAGGCAGAATTGGCGAGAAACTAGTTCGCCTGCCTTCTGGAACCTGTGCATTCTGGTCTCTCGCCAAGTCTGTCCAGGGGAATTTCTGTCAGCCATCTCTTCCATCTCTGCACAAGGGGGACGACTCACTGGCCCATACCGCAAGAGAGAAAGCCGATATTCTAGGCTCTTTCTTTGCGTCTAACTCGACTCTCGATGACGGGGGGAGTACGCCGCCGACCATCCCGTGGTGTGAGTGCTCCATACCGGAAGTGCAGTTCACACAGCGCTCTGTTCGCAAAGCACTCCTCTCCCTGGACATCCACAAGTCGAGTGGGCCTGACGGAATCCCCCCAATTGTGCTGAGGACGTGTGCTCCAGAGTTGGCACCGGTCTTAACGCGTCTTTTCCGGTACTCCTACTCCCTAGGCGTAGTCCCAAAATCATGGAAGACGGCTTTCGTCCACCCGATCCCTAAAAAAGGCGACCGCTCAGACCCGTCCAACTACCGGCCTATCGCCATCACCTCCTTGTTCTCCAAAACAATGGAGTCCAGTGTAAACTGCCAGCTCATGAGGTACCTTGAGGATCACCAGCTGATTAGTGACCGCCAATACGGTTTTCACCGTGGTCGGTCAGCTGGTGATCTTCTGGTCTACATAACTCACAGATGGGCGGAGGCAGTAGAGTCCAAGGGGGAGGCATTGGCCGTTAGTTTAGCGTCATTGCGAAGGCCTTCGATCGGGTTTGGCACAAAGCGCTTCTTTCGAAGCTCCCTTTCTATGGGCTTCCCGAGAAATTGTGCGATTGGATCACCAGCTTTCTTGCAGATCGGCATCAAGGTCATTGTTGACGGTGCAAGCTCCGATTGCAAGCCTATTAATGCTGGTGTTCCACAGGGCTGCGTGCCAACGCTGTTTCTTCTGTATATCAATGATATGTTGCAAACCCGTAACATTCATTGCTATGCGGATGACATCACTGGTGATGCTCTTTACACCGGTCCAGCCAATATTTCTCGGGAAAACGTCTCCGAGTGCCGGAACAAACTTGTGTCTGAAGTCGAGTCTTTGCTTAACAGAGTCTCGGATTGGGGGCGACTAAATCTAGTCAAGTTTAACCCCCAGAAGATACAAGTTTACGCGTTAACCGCTAAAAAGAACCCCTTTGTCGTATCCCCTCAGTTTCAAGGCACTCCCCTTGTTGCCTCAGCCAGTATCGGAATCCTCGGCGTCGACATATCGAGTGACGTGCAGTTTCGTGGTCACTTGGAAAGGAAGGCCAAATTGGCCTCTAAAAAGCTTGGCGTGCTCAGCAGAGCGGGACAGTTTTTCATGCCGGCACACCGCCTGCAACTTTACAAGGCGCGCGCAAGGGCTCCCCAGTACCAGCTCCTTCCACTTGACCGCATCCAGCGCAGAGCGGCTCGAGTCGTCGACGACCGAGTGCTTTCCGATCGGCTCGATTCACTGGCACTGCGAAGAGATGTTGCATCCCTTTGCATTTTCTTTCGCATATACCATGGAGAGTGCTCTGAGGAATTGTTCGGATTAATCCCAGCCGCCAAATTTCGTGAACGCACTACGCGGCAAACGTCCCGATACCGTCCACACCATCTAGATGCTTGGCGGTCTCTAGAGTTTTCCTCCGCGTACAACCTCTCTGTGGAATAGTTTACCACAGGCGATTGTTCCGGACCGATACGACCTGGGGACCTTCAAGAAAAGAGCTTACTCCTTTCTAAAGGGCCGGCAACGCACCTGCAATTCCCCTGGTGTTGCGGTTGATCATGGGCGGTGGTAATCACTTAACATCAGGTGAGCCGCATGCTCGTTTGCCCCCTCTTCTATAAAAAAAAGAAACGTTAGTGAAATTTGTGTACGGTACTTGTTATTTACATAAATTTCTAGCTTCATCGGTGTTGGTTTAAATATTTCTCTCAGAATTTGGATAAAATTCATATAAATATGGACTATAGATTAGGTGGTAAAATTGCTTGTATGATGGTAGAATTACTAAAGATTTCATTCATAAAAAATACTAAAATACTATATATTTTTATAAAGATAATAAGTACAACGGCCAAATGTTCCTAATTCTGCTGGGCGATCCCCCATTATAAATGCCACAAAATATTCCACCACAGAGTCTTCTATGTTTCTCTTGTATTGTCATTTCATTACAGGACCATTGACCCATGTTGTGCTTTAGTAAATGCTGAGAAAAGCTAATTCACAACGGTAGCCCTAAAATATGAGTTTTTTTTATGAATCGATAACGCCATCCTAAAGAGTTTATAATTCCCCGAAAATACAACCGCGTGCAATATCACTGGCCCTAATGTTCCAACACCTTTGCACTTAACATCTTTTTATTTATAGAATAAGGTTGACGAACGAGCACCCAGTCAACCTATGATGACCTGATCATCAATTAAGAATCAAAATGCAGATGCGTTGTCACCCCTGAGGATTACCAGTAAAAAGAGTCTCTGGTTCTCTACACTAACCATACAAAATTCTACAGTATTATTCTACTGTTTCACGCTGGTATTCTGTGAGAGCATGGTTCATTCCGATATAGCCGACCCATTCGTGCGGCAGCTATGTATATTTGCAGCGTGGCTCAACCACGTAAAAACTTACACTAAGAAACTTTCCCCTATCGATAATACTAAGTAAAATTTACAGCTTACATGCGTCCTACTGTTGGATCAAAATTCACTCCTTCAGGTGTCTTCGAAATTTTCTTTTCTTATTTCTCATACATGCAGGTTTCCTCACGATGTTTTCCTTCACTAATGTGCACGTGGTAAATCGGTACTTAAATTTGCAAGTAACAATTTCATTTGTGCCGGTGGGGATCGAACCCGGGTTTTTCGCGTACATTAAAATTAATAGCGGGCGCTTAGCCCCTGAGCTACCACGGCTCAATTCGATAATATAAATATTTTATTGCATTCTGCAATGGATAGTTTTGCATTACCAACAGAAGTGTCTTTTATCGTTATTTTGCATTATTTGTTACTAGAGTTATTTCTAAATGACCATGCTTCTCCTCTGAGTGAAGAAATAAGAGTCTCTTTTGTATTGTTCTTTTGCATCAACGACGAGTTCACAGTACAATCTTATTTTCTTATTCCAAACCAACATTTTTCACCTAATATTTTACTAGCTGGCCAGGCAGAATTTTGCCCATTTCTACCAACTTTTGAGCTCTATTAAATCCTTTAGTTCACAATAGAATATTGAAGATCACTTATCGAGATAAAAATTATCCTATCTCTCAAATTGAAGCAAGCACTACCTATAAATTTACAAAGTTCCATTCAAATCAGTTGAGTGGTTTCGGAGATTGGCATGAACAAACATCATGACACAGGACTTTTATATATTAATATAATCAAAAAATCGTTTGTGCGTCTGTTAGTGATCTTGTAACTTCTGAAGGAATTGACTTATCAAGGTAATACAATACAATACTCTTTATTGTACACCAGCAAGACATTAATAAATAATGAGAGATAAACAAAAGGCGGTCTTATTGCTACATAGCAATCTCTTACAGTAATATTCAGACAATTTGTTTGTTTTGTTCTGTAGAGAAGATGTATAGCTACAATAGTATCCGATAGGTGGCACTATAGTCAAGTTATTAACTAATTTCATATTTATGGATCAAAATGACTTATATTTACAGCTTAGATTAGTTTTATGCAACCACAGATTAACCACAGAGAAGAACCACAGAAATTTTTTTAAAATATAGACCTTGGCGCTAAGGTCAAGTTATTAAATAAAATTTACTAGAAAAACGTCAGGAATTCAAAGCAAAACACATCGTGCTGCCTACCGGAACATGGAGGAACAACGAACACTGGACCAGTTAAAAATAGTTACTAACCAAATGGAACTAATTTTATGGATTTTATCGCGTTTTGGTAACTTATTTTATATTCCCGAAGTTTTTAGTACTTTCCAGCGCCTATGATCACGGGGGATCGAAATCAAAAAAATTAAATTTCGACGTCCCAGTGTCATGGTTAAGCACAGTTACTTTAAGCCCTGGATATACTAGGGGACATTTTGTCCTGCGACATGACGCGGAACACTCAATCTACATGACAACGCAACGTTGCACAGTGACCCACAACATGGCCCGCAACATTTTACGTGACGCAGGACATGTTGCATGTTCCCGCTCCGAGAGCGAGCGCACGCATCTCGCGTCAATATAGCGCCATTTTCTTAATTCAATGACAAGTCTGATATGAGGGTCAACAGCGTTCCCTAGCATTGTATCATGGTCCGATCATTTGTAATAAAGTTTCAAAATCAAATGTTGACATTCGAGTAAAATTCATAAAAGTTCCATCAGACATTCGGAGATCATTTAAAATATTAATTTTTCTTTCTTCTCGTTGTAGTAAGAAATTGCGCATCCATCATCTGCTCTTTCGCTTACGTTTCAGTCCCAAAGTAAGTACTATATACGCAGCACTAATTGGCACAACCTCCTCGGGCGACATTTCTATAAACATTGACTAGTGTGGGCTGCAAAATGTTCCGCGACATATGTCTCGGAATATTCCACGTAGTTGTTGAGTGACATGTTACGTAACATGCCGTTCCTTTTGTCCCCAAGTATATCTGAAAAGGAAACAGGTTCGGAAGGACCAATTTAAAACGAACCAGACGGGCTGGAACGTTCGATAAAGAAACAGAAGGGAGGAATCGAGGCTTCTCTCGATCCGGCCTCCTATAACGCCTACGTTGGGTTCGGGAACAACGTATGTGATCTCCGCAACGGAGTAACACACTAGGGCGATAACCTCTTTCTTTTTCAGCAAGTAGGTTCAGACGGGGATTACGGGTCTTCCGAAGTCGTCCCGGTCCCGACGCCTTAATTCTTCGATGTGGACTGTATAACTTTAGGGATGAATTACTTGGGAATAAAACAGCAATTATCTTCAAACCGTTCCGTGAGAGAGTAATCACTTTTCCCTATCACTTCCCTACACTTTTTCTTCTTGACTGCTGGTTTTTCACTTTTACCGAAGGATTTTCTTATTTTTCCGAACTAATTCTCGAACTATTTTCCCGAACTATTTCCCCGAACGAATTGCAATAAAACCCGTTCACTAAGCTACCCCCAGAGCTATACGCGAAAGTGAGCCGCGCCATTCGCGTGCCTGCGCAACTTAACAACATGAATTTGTACTATTACTCTCTCACGTTTCACTTAATTTCTTTATTCACATAAATCATACACAAATACAAGTTATCTATTTAGATAGCACAAAACAATATCTACACCATGATATATATTATTTTTTCGTATCACAAAAATCCTTTAATTTATAAAACAAAACATGCCTATTTTAATCACAAATTCAAAATCCGAACTTCTTAAATATTTAACACAGAAAGTTAAAACAATGTTTCCCACTTGAATTTATACATATGTTTACTAATACAATAGTTTAATTTACTTTTTCTCTATTTATTTCACTATTTAAAACACTTTTAAATTTCTTATACAAAACTATCATTATTTCACTTATACACAGGAATTTTCACATAAAAATAACACAGAATTCACCTTTTTAGCACGTACAATCAACCTGAAATGTTTTACAAGTCATTTTTACATAAATTGCTGAAATTACAAACATTTTAAATTTTTACATATTCGGCCTCCTAAGGACGTGGCCAGCGTGCTTCCGTGAACTCACACTATTTGAACAACTAACTTTGCACGGCTCTCGGCTATCAGAAAAAATGAAAGTCTGAAATACACTTAATTTTAACAATATTAAATAAATAAGTGCTTCTACATAATTTTCAAACAGTAGGAAACTATCTCTGATAAGATTCTTATCAGTTATCATGCTTCTTATCAGATAACAATACAAGTAAATGTTCTCATTAATCGATCATAACAAATAGGCATTTGTTTTCGTACAAAACATATCATACTTATACAAGACAATACTTATGCAATTAACTTCCGTTAATTCTGTTTGTGCACAGAGTGATCATCTCGACCGGGGAACCAATCCGATCTCTAACTTCACTTTAATATTCCTTTGAATTTACATCGTTGGAAAGACGATTTCAACCGGGGAACAAATCCGGTAACATAATTTATAACATAAAATTCCCTATATGAATTTTTTGAAAGATATTACTTAGAAAACAGTAAACTAGTCCGGCCTGGGAGTCGAACCCAAGACCTTCATACCATTAATTCGACATTTCTTTAAGATTTAACTAAGCATTTTCTTATCAGAACATTTTAATTGGACAATAAGTCTTTGAAAAGTTATTCGTCATCGGTTGACTTAATAAACTGAAACATTCTTATAGGCGCGTCGCCAACAATCTCCCCCCCGTGCGTTAGCACCATCATTTGGGAGGCGTCGCGGGTACCAGGACTATTATTCTGGATGTAGGTCTCCTCAAGATACCTGTGCTAGTAATGACGTCAACCACTCTGGTGTGACCGTCTGGTCCCGGTAACGTTCTACTAATTTTGCCTTTCGGCCACGTATTTCGCGGCAACGAATGATCTATTATCAAAACAATATCGCCTTCTTTAGGTTCCATGAACTTTCCGTTATTACCTGTTCGCGGTATTAAGGTAGGCAGGCATGTATTCCTTCAGCCACCTTGTCCAAAAATGGTCGGCTAACCTCTGTGCAGCTTTCCAATTGAGTTGACCCGTCAGATGCCGCTCTAGAAATAATCCAGGTGGTCGATCACCACATGAGCGTCCCAGAAGAAAATGATTGGGTGTCAAACCCTCTTCAGGACTATCCATACTGAATGTTACCAGAGGCCTGGAATTTACTGTGTGCTCTGCTTCTAAAAGCAACGTATGTAAAATTTCCTCTCGTGGGCTCCTTTCTCTGAGCGTAGCGGTCAACGCAATTTTAATCGATCTTACTAACCTCTCCCAGGCGCCACCCATGTGCGGAGCTCCCGGAGGTATAAATTTCCATTTAATGTATTTCTTAAATGACTCATTTTTCATGCCTTCATGGCATTCTTCGCATGCTTTCAATAATTCTTTATTCGCAGCTTTGAAATTTGTCCCGTTATCGCTGTATATAACGGCTGGTTTTCCTCTTCTGGCGATAAATCGCCTCAACGCCATTATCATTGACGCTGGTGTCAACGAGGCTGCTAATTCCAGATGTACTGCTCTGGTGGTCAGACACGTGAATAAAACACCCCAACGTTTTTCGTGTCGCCTTCCTATAGTCACACTCATAGGACCGAAATAATCCACAGCTGAGCATGTAAAAGGTGGTTCATGATGAGCTATTCTCTGCAGAGGAATATTTCCTTGTGGCACGATCTGCGGTTTTGACCTGTATGTCCTGCACCACTGACAATGATGTGACACACTTCGTACTACATTACGTAAGTTCAAGACATAAAATTTCTGGTTCACCTCATTCATCACCGTCTGGTGATTGGCATGTCCAAAATGATGATGAACTTCTCTAATCATCATTTTAACGATTTCATGTTTACCGTCCAATATGACAGGTTTTCTACTTTCCTCGGTCAAATTAGACTTGAAAGGTAAACGTCCATTTAAACGGAGTAAGTTATCTTCTCCCATTTCCATAGATAATTTACTTAAGCGTGAACTTCTTTCAACACTTTTGCCTGCTTTCAAGCATTTTATTTCCGAATAAAAACACTCGTCTTGAACGAACTTCCAAATTAATAATTCCGCTTTTTTCAAGAGCGCTATGTCCAACGCGCCATCGGGTCCTTTAACCGACTTTGCTAAAACTTTTTATGGAACACATAACCGACTTTTCGGCTGCGTCGTCGGGTCCTTTAACCGACTTTCTTAAACTCTTGAATTTTTCTACCGCTTGTAAGGTGCGTGTAGTTGCCCCAAGGAATTTCTTAAAGCTGCTAAATCGTCCGTAGTCGGGTAGACTTAACGGTTCTTGCTTTCTTAACGCATTTACGCCCTTTGGCGATTTTTCTTCACCTGTTTCTAAGCCTTTTATGGTGTCCACTTGCTTGGGCCATAAATCAGGACTTTTCCTGAGGAATTCAGGTCCTTGAAACCAGCGATGACTTACATCGAAGGTGGAAGGAAAATTTCTAGTGGCGTCGTCTGCCACATTTTGTGACGTTGGAACCCATCGCCATTCACATGGTTTACTGTGATCTTCGATCTCAGCCAATCGATGAGCAACGAATGGTTTAAAGGCGCGAGGATCTGACTTAATCCACGCTAACACTGTACGTGAGTCTGTCCAAAATACTCTCTCGGACATCTCGTACTTGCTCTCTTCACTAACCGAGGCAGCCAGCCTGCTGCCCATAAGAGCTGCTTGCAATTCAAGCCTTGGAATCGAAATTGGTTTCAACGGCGCTACTCTTGCCTTTGCGGCGATGAGCGTAATCCGCCTTATTCCTAGCTCGTCCGTGGTGACGTAATACACCGCGGCAGCGTATGCTTTTTCACTAGCATCCGTGAAAGTGTGTAACTCTCCCTTGCCGATGCCTGCTTCGTGAACGCACTACGCGGCAAACGTCCCGATACCGTCCACACCATCTAGATGCTTGGCGGTCTCTAGAGTTTTCCTCCGCGTACAACCTCTCTGTGGAATAGTTTACCACAGGCGATTGTTCCGGACCGATACGACCTGGGGACCTTCAAGAAAAGAGCTTACTCCTTTCTAAAGGGCCGGCAACGCACCTGCAATTCCCCTGGTGTTGCGGTTGATCATGGGCGGTGGTAATCACTTAACATCAGGTGAGCCGCATGCTCGTTTGCCCCCTCTTCTATAAAAAAAAGAAACGTTAGTGAAATTTGTGTACGGTACTTGTTATTTACATAAATTTCTAGCTTCATCGGTGTTGGTTTAAATATTTCTCTCAGAATTTGGATAAAATTCATATAAATATGGACTATAGATTAGGTGGTAAAATTGCTTGTATGATGGTAGAATTACTAAAGATTTCATTCATAAAAAATACTAAAATACTATATATTTTTATAAAGATAATAAGTACAACGGCCAAATGTTCCTAATTCTGCTGGGCGATCCCCCATTATAAATGCCACAAAATATTCCACCACAGAGTCTTCTATGTTTCTCTTGTATTGTCATTTCATTACAGGACCATTGACCCATGTTGTGCTTTAGTAAATGCTGAGAAAAGCTAATTCACAACGGTAGCCCTAAAATATGAGTTTTTTTTATGAATCGATAACGCCATCCTAAAGAGTTTATAATTCCCCGAAAATACAACCGCGTGCAATATCACTGGCCCTAATGTTCCAACACCTTTGCACTTAACATCTTTTTATTTATAGAATAAGGTTGACGAACGAGCACCCAGTCAACCTATGATGACCTGATCATCAATTAAGAATCAAAATGCAGATGCGTTGTCACCCCTGAGGATTACCAGTAAAAAGAGTCTCTGGTTCTCTACACTAACCATACAAAATTCTACAGTATTATTCTACTGTTTCACGCTGGTATTCTGTGAGAGCATGGTTCATTCCGATATAGCCGACCCATTCGTGCGGCAGCTATGTATATTTGCAGCGTGGCTCAACCACGTAAAAACTTACACTAAGAAACTTTCCCCTATCGATAATACTAAGTAAAATTTACAGCTTACATGCGTCCTACTGTTGGATCAAAATTCACTCCTTCAGGTGTCTTCGAAATTTTCTTTTCTTATTTCTCATACATGCAGGTTTCCTCACGATGTTTTCCTTCACTAATGTGCACGTGGTAAATCGGTACTTAAATTTGCAAGTAACAATTTCATTTGTGCCGGTGGGGATCGAACCCGGGTTTTTCGCGTACATTAAAATTAATAGCGGGCGCTTAGCCCCTGAGCTACCACGGCTCAATTCGATAATATAAATATTTTATTGCATTCTGCAATGGATAGTTTTGCATTACCAACAGAAGTGTCTTTTATCGTTATTTTGCATTATTTGTTACTAGAGTTATTTCTAAATGACCATGCTTCTCCTCTGAGTGAAGAAATAAGAGTCTCTTTTGTATTGTTCTTTTGCATCAACGACGAGTTCACAGTACAATCTTATTTTCTTATTCCAAACCAACATTTTTCACCTAATATTTTACTAGCTGGCCAGGCAGAATTTTGCCCATTTCTACCAACTTTTGAGCTCTATTAAATCCTTTAGTTCACAATAGAATATTGAAGATCACTTATCGAGATAAAAATTATCCTATCTCTCAAATTGAAGCAAGCACTACCTATAAATTTACAAAGTTCCATTCAAATCAGTTGAGTGGTTTCGGAGATTGGCATGAACAAACATCATGACACAGGACTTTTATATATTAATATAATCAAAAAATCGTTTGTGCGTCTGTTAGTGATCTTGTAACTTCTGAAGGAATTGACTTATCAAGGTAATACAATACAATACTCTTTATTGTACACCAGCAAGACATTAATAAATAATGAGAGATAAACAAAAGGCGGTCTTATTGCTACATAGCAATCTCTTACAGTAATATTCAGACAATTTGTTTGTTTTGTTCTGTAGAGAAGATGTATAGCTACAATAGTATCCGATAGGTGGCACTATAGTCAAGTTATTAACTAATTTCATATTTATGGATCAAAATGACTTATATTTACAGCTTAGATTAGTTTTATGCAACCACAGATTAACCACAGAGAAGAACCACAGAAATTTTTTTAAAATATAGACCTTGGCGCTAAGGTCAAGTTATTAAATAAAATTTACTAGAAAAACGTCAGGAATTCAAAGCAAAACACATCGTGCTGCCTACCGGAACATGGAGGAACAACGAACACTGGACCAGTTAAAAATAGTTACTAACCAAATGGAACTAATTTTATGGATTTTATCGCGTTTTGGTAACTTATTTTATATTCCCGAAGTTTTTAGTACTTTCCAGCGCCTATGATCACGGGGGATCGAAATCAAAAAAATTAAATTTCGACGTCCCAGTGTCATGGTTAAGCACAGTTACTTTAAGCCCTGGATATACTAGGGGACATTTTGTCCTGCGACATGACGCGGAACACTCAATCTACATGACAACGCAACGTTGCACAGTGACCCACAACATGGCCCGCAACATTTTACGTGACGCAGGACATGTTGCATGTTCCCGCTCCGAGAGCGAGCGCACGCATCTCGCGTCAATATAGCGCCATTTTCTTAATTCAATGACAAGTCTGATATGAGGGTCAACAGCGTTCCCTAGCATTGTATCATGGTCCGATCATTTGTAATAAAGTTTCAAAATCAAATGTTGACATTCGAGTAAAATTCATAAAAGTTCCATCAGACATTCGGAGATCATTTAAAATATTAATTTTTCTTTCTTCTCGTTGTAGTAAGAAATTGCGCATCCATCATCTGCTCTTTCGCTTACGTTTCAGTCCCAAAGTAAGTACTATATACGCAGCACTAATTGGCACAACCTCCTCGGGCGACATTTCTATAAACATTGACTAGTGTGGGCTGCAAAATGTTCCGCGACATATGTCTCGGAATATTCCACGTAGTTGTTGAGTGACATGTTACGTAACATGCCGTTCCTTTTGTCCCCAAGTATATCTGAAAAGGAAACAGGTTCGGAAGGACCAATTTAAAACGAACCAGACGGGCTGGAACGTTCGATAAAGGAACAGAAGGGAGGAATCGAGGCTTCTCTCGATCCGGCCTCCTATAACGCCTACGTTGGGTTCGGGAACAACGTATGTGATCTCCGCAACGGAGTAACACACTAGGGCGATAACCTCTTTCTTTTTCAGCAAGTAGGTTCAGACGGGGATTACGGGTCTTCCGAAGTCGTCCCGGTCCCGACGCCTTAATTCTTCGATGTGGACTGTATAACTTTAGGGATGAATTACTTGGGAATAAAACAGCAATTATCTTCAAACCGTTCCGTGAGAGAGTAATCACTTTTCCCTATCACTTCCCTACACTTTTTCTTCTTGACTGCTGGTTTTTCACTTTTACCGAAGGATTTTCTTATTTTTCCGAACTAATTCTCGAACTATTTTCCCGAACTATTTCCCCGAACGAATTGCAATAAAACCCGTTCACTAAGCTACCCCCAGAGCTATACGCGAAAGTGAGCCGCGCCATTCGCGTGCCTGCGCAACTTAACAACATGAATTTGTACTATTACTCTCTCACGTTTCACTTAATTTCTTTATTCACATAAATCATACACAAATACAAGTTATCTATTTAGATAGCACAAAACAATATCTACACCATGATATATATTATTTTTTCGTATCACAAAAATCCTTTAATTTATAAAACAAAACATGCCTATTTTAATCACAAATTCAAAATCCGAACTTCTTAAATATTTAACACAGAAAGTTAAAACAATGTTTCCCACTTGAATTTATACATATGTTTACTAATACAATAGTTTAATTTACTTTTTCTCTATTTATTTCACTATTTAAAACACTTTTAAATTTCTTATACAAAACTATCATTATTTCACTTATACACAGGAATTTTCACATAAAAATAACACAGAATTCACCTTTTTAGCACGTACAATCAACCTGAAATGTTTTACAAGTCATTTTTACATAAATTGCTGAAATTACAAACATTTTAAATTTTTACATATTCGGCCTCCTAAGGGCGTGGCCAGCGTGCTTCCGTGAACTCACACTATTTGAACAACTAACTTTGCACGGCTCTCGGCTATCAGAAAAAATGAAAGTCTGAAATACACTTAATTTTAACAATATTAAATAAATAAGTGCTTCTACATATCTCTGATAAGATTCTTATCAGTTATCATGCTTCTTATCAGATAACAATACAAGTAAATGTTCTCATTAATCGATCATAACAAATAGGCATTTGTTTTCGTACAAAACATATCATACTTATACAAGACAATACTTATGCAATTAACTTCCGTTAATTCTGTTTGTGCACAGAGTGATCATCTCGACCGGGGAACCAATCCGATCTCTAACTTCACTTTAATATTCCTTTGAATTTACATCGTTGGAAAGACGATTTCAACCGGGGAACAAATCCGGTAACATAATTTATAACATAAAATTCCCTATATGAATTTTTTGAAAGATATTACTTAGAAAACAGTAAACTAGTCCGGCCTGGGAGTCGAACCCAAGACCTTCATACCATTAATTCGACATTTCTTTAAGATTTAACTAAGCATTTTCTTATCAGAACATTTTAATTGGACAATAAGTCTTTGAAAAGTTATTCGTCATCGGTTGACTTAATAAACTGAAACATTCTTATAGGCGCGTCGCCAACAATCTCCCCCCCGTGCGTTAGCACCATCATTTGGGAGGCGTCGCGGGTACCAGGACTATTATTCTGGATGTAGGTCTCCTCAAGATACCTGTGCTAGTAATGACGTCAACCACTCTGGTGTGACCGTCTGGTCCCGGTAACGTTCTACTAATTTTGCCTTTCGGCCACGTATTTCGCGGCAACGAATGATCTATTATCAAAACAATATCGCCTTCTTTAGGTTCCATGAACTTTCCGTTATTACCTGTTCGCGGTATTAAGGTAGGCAGGCATGTATTCCTTCAGCCACCTTGTCCAAAAATGGTCGGCTAACCTCTGTGCAGCTTTCCAATTGAGTTGACCCGTCAGATGCCGCTCTAGAAATAATCCAGGTGGTCGATCACCACATGAGCGTCCCAGAAGAAAATGATTGGGTGTCAAACCCTCTTCAGGACTATCCATACTGAATGTTACCAGAGGCCTGGAATTTACTGTGTGCTCTGCTTCTAAAAGCAACGTATGTAAAATTTCCTCTCGTGGGCTCCTTTCTCTGAGCGTAGCGGTCAACGCAATTTTAATCGATCTTACTAACCTCTCCCAGGCGCCACCCATGTGCGGAGCTCCCGGAGGTATAAATTTCCATTTAATGTATTTCTTAAATGACTCATTTTTCATGCCTTCATGGCATTCTTCGCATGCTTTCAATAATTCTTTATTCGCAGCTTTGAAATTTGTCCCGTTATCGCTGTATATAACGGCTGGTTTTCCTCTTCTGGCGATAAATCGCCTCAACGCCATTATCATTGACGCTGGTGTCAACGAGGCTGCTAATTCCAGATGTACTGCTCTGGTGGTCAGACACGTGAATAAAACACCCCAACGTTTTTCGTGTCGCCTTCCTATAGTCACACTCATAGGACCGAAATAATCCACAGCTGAGCATGTAAAAGGTGGTTCATGATGAGCTATTCTCTGCAGAGGAATATTTCCTTGTGGCACGATCTGCGGTTTTGACCTGTATGTCCTGCACCACTGACAATGATGTGACACACTTCGTACTACATTACGTAAGTTCAAGACATAAAATTTCTGGTTCACCTCATTCATCACCGTCTGGTGATTGGCATGTCCAAAATGATGATGAACTTCTCTAATCATCATTTTAACGATTTCATGTTTACCGTCCAATATGACAGGTTTTCTACTTTCCTCGGTCAAATTAGACTTGAAAGGTAAACGTCCATTTAAACGGAGTAAGTTATCTTCTCCCATTTCCATAGATAATTTACTTAAGCGTGAACTTCTTTCAACACTTTTGCCTGCTTTCAAGCATTTTATTTCCGAATAAAAACACTCGTCTTGAACGAACTTCCAAATTAATAATTCCGCTTTTTTCAAGAGCGCTATGTCCAACGCGCCATCGGGTCCTTTAACCGACTTTGCTAAAACTTTTTATGGAACACATAACCGACTTTTCGGCTGCGTCGTCGGGTCCTTTAACCGACTTTCTTAAACTCTTGAATTTTTCTACCGCTTGTAAGGTGCGTGTAGTTGCCCCAAGGAATTTCTTAAAGCTGCTAAATCGTCCGTAGTCGGGTAGACTTAACGGTTCTTGCTTTCTTAACGCATTTACGCCCTTTGGCGATTTTTCTTCACCTGTTTCTAAGCCTTTTATGGTGTCCACTTGCTTGGGCCATAAATCAGGACTTTTCCTGAGGAATTCAGGTCCTTGAAACCAGCGATGACTTACATCGAAGGTGGAAGGAAAATTTCTAGTGGCGTCGTCTGCCACATTTTGTGACGTTGGAACCCATCGCCATTCACATGGTTTACTGTGATCTTCGATCTCAGCCAATCGATGAGCAACGAATGGTTTAAAGGCGCGAGGATCTGACTTAATCCACGCTAACACTGTACGTGAGTCTGTCCAAAATACTCTCTCGGACATCTCGTACTTGCTCTCTTCACTAACCGAGGCAGCCAGCCTGCTGCCCATAAGAGCTGCTTGCAATTCAAGCCTTGGAATCGAAATTGGTTTCAACGGCGCTACTCTTGCCTTTGCGGCGATGAGCGTAATCCGCCTTATTCCTAGCTCGTCCGTGGTGACGTAATACACCGCGGCAGCGTATGCTTTTTCACTAGCATCCGTGAAAGTGTGTAACTCTCCCTTGCCGATGCCTGCTTCGTGAACGCACTACGCGGCAAACGTCCCGATACCGTCCACACCATCTAGATGCTTGGCGGTCTCTAGAGTTTTCCTCCGCGTACAACCTCTCTGTGGAATAGTTTACCACAGGCGATTGTTCCGGACCGATACGACCTGGGGACCTTCAAGAAAAGAGCTTACTCCTTTCTAAAGGGCCGGCAACGCACCTGCAATTCCCCTGGTGTTGCGGTTGATCATGGGCGGTGGTAATCACTTAACATCAGGTGAGCCGCATGCTCGTTTGCCCCCTCTTCTATAAAAAAAAGAAACGTTAGTGAAATTTGTGTACGGTACTTGTTATTTACATAAATTTCTAGCTTCATCGGTGTTGGTTTAAATATTTCTCTCAGAATTTGGATAAAATTCATATAAATATGGACTATAGATTAGGTGGTAAAATTGCTTGTATGATGGTAGAATTACTAAAGATTTCATTCATAAAAAATACTAAAATACTATATATTTTTATAAAGATAATAAGTACAACGGCCAAATGTTCCTAATTCTGCTGGGCGATCCCCCATTATAAATGCCACAAAATATTCCACCACAGAGTCTTCTATGTTTCTCTTGTATTGTCATTTCATTACAGGACCATTGACCCATGTTGTGCTTTAGTAAATGCTGAGAAAAGCTAATTCACAACGGTAGCCCTAAAATATGAGTTTTTTTTATGAATCGATAACGCCATCCTAAAGAGTTTATAATTCCCCGAAAATACAACCGCGTGCAATATCACTGGCCCTAATGTTCCAACACCTTTGCACTTAACATCTTTTTATTTATAGAATAAGGTTGACGAACGAGCACCCAGTCAACCTATGATGACCTGATCATCAATTAAGAATCAAAATGCAGATGCGTTGTCACCCCTGAGGATTACCAGTAAAAAGAGTCTCTGGTTCTCTACACTAACCATACAAAATTCTACAGTATTATTCTACTGTTTCACGCTGGTATTCTGTGAGAGCATGGTTCATTCCGATATAGCCGACCCATTCGTGCGGCAGCTATGTATATTTGCAGCGTGGCTCAACCACGTAAAAACTTACACTAAGAAACTTTCCCCTATCGATAATACTAAGTAAAATTTACAGCTTACATGCGTCCTACTGTTGGATCAAAATTCACTCCTTCAGGTGTCTTCGAAATTTTCTTTTCTTATTTCTCATACATGCAGGTTTCCTCACGATGTTTTCCTTCACTAATGTGCACGTGGTAAATCGGTACTTAAATTTGCAAGTAACAATTTCATTTGTGCCGGTGGGGATCGAACCCGGGTTTTTCGCGTACATTAAAATTAATAGCGGGCGCTTAGCCCCTGAGCTACCACGGCTCAATTCGATAATATAAATATTTTATTGCATTCTGCAATGGATAGTTTTGCATTACCAACAGAAGTGTCTTTTATCGTTATTTTGCATTATTTGTTACTAGAGTTATTTCTAAATGACCATGCTTCTCCTCTGAGTGAAGAAATAAGAGTCTCTTTTGTATTGTTCTTTTGCATCAACGACGAGTTCACAGTACAATCTTATTTTCTTATTCCAAACCAACATTTTTCACCTAATATTTTACTAGCTGGCCAGGCAGAATTTTGCCCATTTCTACCAACTTTTGAGCTCTATTAAATCCTTTAGTTCACAATAGAATATTGAAGATCACTTATCGAGATAAAAATTATCCTATCTCTCAAATTGAAGCAAGCACTACCTATAAATTTACAAAGTTCCATTCAAATCAGTTGAGTGGTTTCGGAGATTGGCATGAACAAACATCATGACACAGGACTTTTATATATTAATATAATCAAAAAATCGTTTGTGCGTCTGTTAGTGATCTTGTAACTTCTGAAGGAATTGACTTATCAAGGTAATACAATACAATACTCTTTATTGTACACCAGCAAGACATTAATAAATAATGAGAGATAAACAAAAGGCGGTCTTATTGCTACATAGCAATCTCTTACAGTAATATTCAGACAATTTGTTTGTTTTGTTCTGTAGAGAAGATGTATAGCTACAATAGTATCCGATAGGTGGCACTATAGTCAAGTTATTAACTAATTTCATATTTATGGATCAAAATGACTTATATTTACAGCTTAGATTAGTTTTATGCAACCACAGATTAACCACAGAGAAGAACCACAGAAATTTTTTTAAAATATAGACCTTGGCGCTAAGGTCAAGTTATTAAATAAAATTTACTAGAAAAACGTCAGGAATTCAAAGCAAAACACATCGTGCTGCCTACCGGAACATGGAGGAACAACGAACACTGGACCAGTTAAAAATAGTTACTAACCAAATGGAACTAATTTTATGGATTTTATCGCGTTTTGGTAACTTATTTTATATTCCCGAAGTTTTTAGTACTTTCCAGCGCCTATGATCACGGGGGATCGAAATCAAAAAAATTAAATTTCGACGTCCCAGTGTCATGGTTAAGCACAGTTACTTTAAGCCCTGGATATACTAGGGGACATTTTGTCCTGCGACATGACGCGGAACACTCAATCTACATGACAACGCAACGTTGCACAGTGACCCACAACATGGCCCGCAACATTTTACGTGACGCAGGACATGTTGCATGTTCCCGCTCCGAGAGCGAGCGCACGCATCTCGCGTCAATATAGCGCCATTTTCTTAATTCAATGACAAGTCTGATATGAGGGTCAACAGCGTTCCCTAGCATTGTATCATGGTCCGATCATTTGTAATAAAGTTTCAAAATCAAATGTTGACATTCGAGTAAAATTCATAAAAGTTCCATCAGACATTCGGAGATCATTTAAAATATTAATTTTTCTTTCTTCTCGTTGTAGTAAGAAATTGCGCATCCATCATCTGCTCTTTCGCTTACGTTTCAGTCCCAAAGTAAGTACTATATACGCAGCACTAATTGGCACAACCTCCTCGGGCGACATTTCTATAAACATTGACTAGTGTGGGCTGCAAAATGTTCCGCGACATATGTCTCGGAATATTCCACGTAGTTGTTGAGTGACATGTTACGTAACATGCCGTTCCTTTTGTCCCCAAGTATATCTGAAAAGGAAACAGGTTCGGAAGGACCAATTTAAAACGAACCAGACGGGCTGGAACGTTCGATAAAGGAACAGAAGGGAGGAATCGAGGCTTCTCTCGATCCGGCCTCCTATAACGCCTACGTTGGGTTCGGGAACAACGTATGTGATCTCCGCAACGGAGTAACACACTAGGGCGATAACCTCTTTCTTTTTCAGCAAGTAGGTTCAGACGGGGATTACGGGTCTTCCGAAGTCGTCCCGGTCCCGACGCCTTAATTCTTCGATGTGGACTGTATAACTTTAGGGATGAATTACTTGGGAATAAAACAGCAATTATCTTCAAACCGTTCCGTGAGAGAGTAATCACTTTTCCCTATCACTTCCCTACACTTTTTCTTCTTGACTGCTGGTTTTTCACTTTTACCGAAGGATTTTCTTATTTTTCCGAACTAATTCTCGAACTATTTTCCCGAACTATTTCCCCGAACGAATTGCAATAAAACCCGTTCACTAAGCTACCCCCAGAGCTATACGCGAAAGTGAGCCGCGCCATTCGCGTGCCTGCGCAACTTAACAACATGAATTTGTACTATTACTCTCTCACGTTTCACTTAATTTCTTTATTCACATAAATCATACACAAATACAAGTTATCTATTTAGATAGCACAAAACAATATCTACACCATGATATATATTATTTTTTCGTATCACAAAAATCCTTTAATTTATAAAACAAAACATGCCTATTTTAATCACAAATTCAAAATCCGAACTTCTTAAATATTTAACACAGAAAGTTAAAACAATGTTTCCCACTTGAATTTATACATATGTTTACTAATACAATAGTTTAATTTACTTTTTCTCTATTTATTTCACTATTTAAAACACTTTTAAATTTCTTATACAAAACTATCATTATTTCACTTATACACAGGAATTTTCACATAAAAATAACACAGAATTCACCTTTTTAGCACGTACAATCAACCTGAAATGTTTTACAAGTCATTTTTACATAAATTGCTGAAATTACAAACATTTTAAATTTTTACATATTCGGCCTCCTAAGGGCGTGGCCAGCGTGCTTCCGTGAACTCACACTATTTGAACAACTAACTTTGCACGGCTCTCGGCTATCAGAAAAAATGAAAGTCTGAAATACACTTAATTTTAACAATATTAAATAAATAAGTGCTTCTACATAATTTTCAAACAGTAGGAAACTATCTCTGATAAGATTCTTATCAGTTATCATGCTTCTTATCAGATAACAATACAAGTAAATGTTCTCATTAATCGATCATAACAAATAGGCATTTGTTTTCGTACAAAACATATCATACTTATACAAGACAATACTTATGCAATTAACTTCCGTTAATTCTGTTTGTGCACAGAGTGATCATCTCGACCGGGGAACCAATCCGATCTCTAACTTCACTTTAATATTCCTTTGAATTTACATCGTTGGAAAGACGATTTCAACCGGGGAACAAATCCGGTAACATAATTTATAACATAAAATTCCCTATATGAATTTTTTGAAAGATATTACTTAGAAAACAGTAAACTAGTCCGGCCTGGGAGTCGAACCCAAGACCTTCATACCATTAATTCGACATTTCTTTAAGATTTAACTAAGCATTTTCTTATCAGAACATTTTAATTGGACAATAAGTCTTTGAAAAGTTATTCGTCATCGGTTGACTTAATAAACTGAAACATTCTTATAGGCGCGTCGCCAACAATCTCCCCCCCGTGCGTTAGCACCATCATTTGGGAGGCGTCGCGGGTACCAGGACTATTATTCTGGATGTAGGTCTCCTCAAGATACCTGTGCTAGTAATGACGTCAACCACTCTGGTGTGACCGTCTGGTCCCGGTAACGTTCTACTAATTTTGCCTTTCGGCCACGTATTTCGCGGCAACGAATGATCTATTATCAAAACAATATCGCCTTCTTTAGGTTCCATGAACTTTCCGTTATTACCTGTTCGCGGTATTAAGGTAGGCAGGCATGTATTCCTTCAGCCACCTTGTCCAAAAATGGTCGGCTAACCTCTGTGCAGCTTTCCAATTGAGTTGACCCGTCAGATGCCGCTCTAGAAATAATCCAGGTGGTCGATCACCACATGAGCGTCCCAGAAGAAAATGATTGGGTGTCAAACCCTCTTCAGGACTATCCATACTGAATGTTACCAGAGGCCTGGAATTTACTGTGTGCTCTGCTTCTAAAAGCAACGTATGTAAAATTTCCTCTCGTGGGCTCCTTTCTCTGAGCGTAGCGGTCAACGCAATTTTAATCGATCTTACTAACCTCTCCCAGGCGCCACCCATGTGCGGAGCTCCCGGAGGTATAAATTTCCATTTAATGTATTTCTTAAATGACTCATTTTTCATGCCTTCATGGCATTCTTCGCATGCTTTCAATAATTCTTTATTCGCAGCTTTGAAATTTGTCCCGTTATCGCTGTATATAACGGCTGGTTTTCCTCTTCTGGCGATAAATCGCCTCAACGCCATTATCATTGACGCTGGTGTCAACGAGGCTGCTAATTCCAGATGTACTGCTCTGGTGGTCAGACACGTGAATAAAACACCCCAACGTTTTTCGTGTCGCCTTCCTATAGTCACACTCATAGGACCGAAATAATCCACAGCTGAGCATGTAAAAGGTGGTTCATGATGAGCTATTCTCTGCAGAGGAATATTTCCTTGTGGCACGATCTGCGGTTTTGACCTGTATGTCCTGCACCACTGACAATGATGTGACACACTTCGTACTACATTACGTAAGTTCAAGACATAAAATTTCTGGTTCACCTCATTCATCACCGTCTGGTGATTGGCATGTCCAAAATGATGATGAACTTCTCTAATCATCATTTTAACGATTTCATGTTTACCGTCCAATATGACAGGTTTTCTACTTTCCTCGGTCAAATTAGACTTGAAAGGTAAACGTCCATTTAAACGGAGTAAGTTATCTTCTCCCATTTCCATAGATAATTTACTTAAGCGTGAACTTCTTTCAACACTTTTGCCTGCTTTCAAGCATTTTATTTCCGAATAAAAACACTCGTCTTGAACGAACTTCCAAATTAATAATTCCGCTTTTTTCAAGAGCGCTATGTCCAACGCGCCATCGGGTCCTTTAACCGACTTTGCTAAAACTTTTTATGGAACACATAACCGACTTTTCGGCTGCGTCGTCGGGTCCTTTAACCGACTTTCTTAAACTCTTGAATTTTTCTACCGCTTGTAAGGTGCGTGTAGTTGCCCCAAGGAATTTCTTAAAGCTGCTAAATCGTCCGTAGTCGGGTAGACTTAACGGTTCTTGCTTTCTTAACGCATTTACGCCCTTTGGCGATTTTTCTTCACCTGTTTCTAAGCCTTTTATGGTGTCCACTTGCTTGGGCCATAAATCAGGACTTTTCCTGAGGAATTCAGGTCCTTGAAACCAGCGATGACTTACATCGAAGGTGGAAGGAAAATTTCTAGTGGCGTCGTCTGCCACATTTTGTGACGTTGGAACCCATCGCCATTCACATGGTTTACTGTGATCTTCGATCTCAGCCAATCGATGAGCAACGAATGGTTTAAAGGCGCGAGGATCTGACTTAATCCACGCTAACACTGTACGTGAGTCTGTCCAAAATACTCTCTCGGACATCTCGTACTTGCTCTCTTCACTAACCGAGGCAGCCAGCCTGCTGCCCATAAGAGCTGCTTGCAATTCAAGCCTTGGAATCGAAATTGGTTTCAACGGCGCTACTCTTGCCTTTGCGGCGATGAGCGTAATCCGCCTTATTCCTAGCTCGTCCGTGGTGACGTAATACACCGCGGCAGCGTATGCTTTTTCACTAGCATCCGTGAAAGTGTGTAACTCTCCCTTGCCGATGCCTTCAGCAACGGGTCTAGGTACCTCTAAATGACCTAATTTCTTCACTTCCGATATCCATTTACAAAATAACACGTGTAATTCGTGTGAAACTTCTTCATCCCAAGAGATGCCTGTCCTCCGTACTTGCTGGATCAGCGACTTCCCTTGAATCGTTATGGGTGATGCGAGTCCCAAAGGATCGAAGACTGACATCACAGCGCTAGTTATCTCCCTCTTCGTAGGCGGTCGTAAACCTTCCATCACCTCTTCCGGTGTGTTACGAAGACTTGTGGAGAAACTTATTATATCCCGTTTGATATTCCAAATCAAACCTAACGTGCGCTCTGTGTGCTCTTTATCTCCCAGCGAAGCACTGTCGCTCTTATATTTATTTTCCATTTTACTTAAAACTTCGGGTCGGTTACTAGCCCATCCCCTCAGTTGGAAAGAAGCATGTTTATGTAATTCATACATATCGTTTACTATCCTTTCGGCCGTCGTCACGTCGGGAAATGCCTGTAGATAGTCATCCATATAAAAATTGCTTTCCGTAGCGGAAGCTGCTTCTGGATAGATATGTGCGTTGTCCTGCGCATTCCTATTCTTTACATATATAGCGATGCATGGTGATGATGCCGCTCCAAATATGAGTGACGTCATTCTATACTCTTCCGGTGGCGCGTCACGATTGTGCCGCCATAAGAATCGAAGGCTATCCCTGTCTTCATCCCGGATTTTCACTTGCAGGAACATTTCTTTAATGTCTGCCATTACTGCCACGCTTCCTTCTCTGAATCGTAGCAGAACTCCGAACAACGACTTCAATAAGTCCGGTCCGGTTAACAATGCATCATTGAGACAACGTCCGCCCGTCTTTGCGGCGGCGTCGAAAACTATCCTTATTTTCCTTTTTTGTGGGTGAGTCACTGCGAAGTGAGGAAGGTACCACGTACGTGGGGAAATGGGAATATGGTTCGCTTTCTCTGCGTAACCATTAACGATGAGATTTTCAATTTGCTTCTCATATTCCTTCTTCAACTCGCTATTTTTGTCGAGCTTTTTTTCAATATTCAACAGGCGACTTTCAACCTGCGCTCTATTCGACGGCATGCACTCATTGTCTGTGCGCCATAACAAAGCAGTCTCGTACCTATTATTAGGTATACGACGCACCGTTTTGTTCAAAATACTTACAGCTCGTTCTTCTGGGTCGTTCACGGGCTTTCTAGCCGACACTCCCAGAGATTCCAAACTAAAATAATCCTTGATCATTTTATCCATATCTTCCTCCTTCTTGGTGGAAATGTGGTTAACGATCTTGATCGGTTTAATACCACCCGATATGTGACCATGTAAAACCCATCCAAGTTTGGTGAGCGATGCTACAGGTAGGTTCTTACCTTCCGAAATTAATTCACGAGTAACTATGAGATGCCAATTGTCCTGACCAATTAATATGGTAGGTTTGGACCTCTCATACATCAACTCATCCTTAATCGGTGTCAAATGAGAACACCGTTGCAATAATTCTCGGCTTACCGACTGAGGAGAAAGGTTAAGTGACTTAATTGTTTGTACACTTATCTCTTCTAAGTCGCTCGAGTAAATGCCTTTTATCTTAACGTTTAAGCGATACGAACTGTCGTCGTTAATTCGCTTACCTCCCACGGCTTCGATACGTAATCCCTCTTTACGTCCGCGAGGCGCTAATTTCTGAGCCATCCACTCCTCTATGAGTGTCATGGTCGATCCCTCATCCAGAAGAGCTGCTGTCTTGACCTTTCCTCTAGGTCCATACAACTCGACCGGTATAATCTTTAAGTATGCACATGCCAGTGCATTCACTGTACTAACAGTTGTAATCTGAGCATCTTTACCCCCCTCGTCCCCTTGTGGCGAGGTTTTTTCATTGGGGTATCAGTGTAGCATTCGATGATGTGACATTCTACATCCCTCTACACCACATTTTTTCGCTTTGCACTCTAACCTCCTATGGTTAGGTGTCAAATATTGGAAACATACTTTCGCTTTTTTGACCGCTTCCCATTTCTCGCGAATATTCATGTCCTTAAACTTGTAACAACTCATTATAGAGTGCTCCTTGTTGCATATAACACACTTATGTGTTACCCGACTCACAGGCTTATCCTGGGTTGTCATAACCACTTGTCGGTTGTGCCCTTTACTATTTCGGCGTTCTAGACGCTCGCTCGACTTACTTCGGCGCATATAGCGCTCGCTCACGGCACAGCTGCGTACACCTCCTTTTGCAGTGTGTACAGTTTGCTTCCTGAATTCAGGACGCTTCCTTTTTCCAGGCGCATTTTCATTGTTTAAGGACGCTCCAAATTGTTCACTTAATAAATTTAAAAACTTGGCCATCTTCTGTAACTCTGGCTCCAAAGGATACTGAGCTCGATATTCAAACCATTTAAATTTAATCATAGTTCCGAGTTTCTCCACTATGCGGCTCACTAACTCCGGTGAGTACAAATACTGTGGTTGATTCAACGCTTGTATCGTGGCAACCACGTTCGTAATACGACTTGCAAAAGATCCTATATTCCGGCAATCTTCTGCCAATCTTGGCATACGCTTCACATTCTCGATTTCGGCTAGAATGAGCATCTCAACCCTACCGAATCTTCTTTCGAGAGCGTTCATTATTTCTTCCGGTTCACACAAAGTAAACAACAACGACTTAACCGCTTCCTTAGCGGTGCCCTTTAATGCCCTCCTAAGGCGTGCGACATTCTGCACCCCTGAAAATTGGCTTCTCGTGTCTTCAAACACCGTTTTGAAAATTATCCATTCACCCGGGTCTCCATCGAACACCAGTAATTCCTGGAGGAAATGAAGCTGGGAAGACTTATCTTTACCAGCTATTTTTATTGCACTCACAATCGCTTCGGTCAATTCTGACACCTCACTCGCGTGTGTTTTCTGTGCATTTCCTTGGTTGCGCTCGATCTCCGCCCCTTTGCGGCGTGATCCTTTACACGCTTCCTTATCAGTAATATCGGGTTGAGCTACACTAACCGGCGCGCTCATTATGGTCTGCTGAACCCAACTCCTTACGAAAGGTTCCACCTGAGTATTCCGCTCTTCATCATCCTCACTCGAGTCGATCTCCTCTTCTCGGTTGAGTCGTGCCAACTCCAATTGAGACTTGGCTAAGGCAGCAGCTGCCTGTGCTCGTTCGAGCTCTGAGCGTTCGAATTTAATCCACGCCTCTAATTCGGCTTTCAGCCTCGCCGATCGCGATGACCTACTACCTCTTTGTGACCCTTTATCACTAGTGTGCCCGATTACTGTCCTTGACGATGCCGCTTCTTCGATCCTTTGACCTACTTTTTCGACCACCGTTTCACTCCTGGATATAACGGATTGTTGTGCGGTGCTGGCCTGCGTACCACTGGTGTCCGTCCTGTTGCTTGTCGTTGCCACGGACGTCCCTGTGTCCCACGTGCACGTGGACGTGTCGGTGGTGGCTCCACTTGAAGGAGTTGCTCCATTTGACGCAGTAGCTGTGGTCGCTCCAGATGGTTCCGCTTCTTTAGCTTTTCTTGAGAGCCCTGTCCTTGTCCTGCTCCCTTCGCTTCTCCCTGTCTGGTCTTGTGCCTTCTTCATCTTGCAGGAAGGTGATTGTTGGCCTACGGTCCCTAACTGTCCCTACGGTCCCTACAACCCCTTACCTACAACCCTTCTACACCCCAACCTAACACCACTACCCCTCCCCCCCCTTTATCTCCCAACCCTACAACCCTACTACCATCCTAACAGCCCTATCAGCCCTATCAATCCTGGACGGGGCCTACCGAGGTGAGCCGTCCAGGGATGGAGTCGTGCAGGAATGGAATGGAGGAAAGGTTTAGGAACTGTCCCGCCAAGGAATATGACGAAACAGTCGAGCGGTAGTGCAAGCGCAGTCTCGCTCGAGAGAACTGCTCCACCCGAAGGTGTTGTGCCAGAGCCCAACCGTTTGGCACCGTTAGGTGGTCGGGATGTATGCTGTGCTCGCCGCCCAGTTGCCGGTGACGCCTCGTCCGAGCGCCCTCCTCCGGCCGCGATGCAGTCAGGTGCCCACGCGCACCCTCGCCTGGCAGCAGCAGCGGTGGATGCTTTTTCCTGCACCCTGATGACCCGACAGGAAAATGCCGGACACGGTCGTCCGACAGGAAATGCCGAGC
This sequence comes from Parnassius smintheus behrii, assembly GCA_036936625.1. Classification (NCBI taxonomy): domain Eukaryota; kingdom Metazoa; phylum Arthropoda; class Insecta; order Lepidoptera; family Papilionidae; genus Parnassius; species Parnassius smintheus. Next base: position 7,224,392 of record JAUPFT010000023.1, read on the forward strand.
ACGCTTGCCCGACAGGAAAATGCCAGACACGGTCGTCCGACAGGAAAAAATGCCAAGCCCTGCTTGGCCACGATGAGTGCCTTCACAAGACACCTGCGCCCGGCTGCGACACGTGCCCCATGCGAGCACACGCCCCCGGCCGCAATCCCGGTTTTCTTTCCAGTCCTTCAGCGCTGACGTCCTGGTCTTCTGGCCTTTGGTCCTATTGCTTCAGCTCAAACCTTCAGCTCAAGCTTCCTTCGGTTGCTGATCTTCACTCGGCTCCGAAGGTCTTCTTTTTTCCACAACCAGCAGTCCACAGCTGGTTCCTTGATCCAGCTGGCGGGGTTCGGGTGGTCCTTTTAATCCGGCTCCGAAGGTCCAATTGAAAAGGAAACAGGTTCGGAAGGACCAATTTAAAACGAACCAGACGGGCTGGAACGTTCGATAAAGAAACAGAAGGGAGGAATCGAGGCTTCTCTCGATCCGGCCTCTTATAACGCCTACGTTGGGTTCGGGAACAACGTATGTGATCTCCGCAACGGAGTAACACACTAGGGCGATAACCTCTTTCTTTTTCAGCAAGTAGGTTCAGACGGGGATTACGGGTCTTCCGAAGTCGTCCCGGTCCCGACGCCTTAATTCTTCGATGTGGACTGTATAACTTTAGGGATGAATTACTTGGGAATAAAACAGCAATTATTTTCAAACCGTTCCGTGAGAGAGTAATCACTTTTCCCTATCACTTCCCTACACTTTTTCTTCTTGACTGCTGGTTTTTCACTTTTCCCGAAGGATTTTCTTATTTTTCCGAACTAATTCTCGAACTATTTTCCCGAACTATTTCCCCGAACGAATTGCAATAAAACCCGTTCACTAAGCTACCCCCAGAGCTATACGCGAAAGTGAGCCGCGCCATTCGCGTGCCTGCGCAACTTAACAACATGAATTTGTACTATTACTCTCTCACGTTTCACTTAATTTCTTTATTCACATAAATCATACACAAATACAAGTTATCTATTTAGATAGCACAAAACAATATCTACACCATGATATATATTATTTTTTCATATCACAAAAATCCTTTAATTTATAAAACAAAACATGCCTATTTTAATCACAAATTCAAAATCCGAACTTCTTAAATATTTAACACAGAAAGTTAAAACAATGTTTCCCACTTGAATTTATACATATGTTTACTAATACAATAGTTTAATTTACTTTTTCTCTATTTATTTCACTATTTAAAACACTTTTAAATTTCTTATACAAAACTATCATTATTTCACTTATACACAGGAATTTTCACATAAAAATAACACAGAATTCACCTTTTTAGCACGTACAATCAACCTGAAATGTTTTACAAGTCATTTTTACATAAATTGCTGAAATTACAAACATTTTAAATTTTTACATAATATTCGGCCTCCTAAGGGCGTGGCCAGCGTGCTTCCGTGAACTCACACTATTTGAACAACTAACTTTGCACGGCTCTCGGCTATCAGAAAAAATGAAAGTCTGAAATACACTTAATTTTAACAATATTAAATAAATAAGTGCTTCTACATAATTTTCAAACAGTAGGAAACTATCTCTGATAAGATTCTTATCAGTTATCATGCTTCTTATCAGATAACAATACAAGTGAATGTTCTCATTAATCGATCATAACAAATAGGCATTTGTTTTCGTACAAAACATATCATACTTATACAAGACAATACTTATGCAATTAACTTCCGTTAATTCTGTTTGTGCACAGAGTGATCATCTCGACCGGGGAACCAATCCGATCTCTAACTTCACTTTAATATTCCTTTGAATTTACATCGTTGGAAAGACGATTTCAACCGGGGAACAAATCCGGTAACATAATTTATAACATAAAATTCCCTATATGAATTTATTGAAAGATATTACTTAGAAAACAGTAAACTAGTCCGGCCTGGGAGTCGAACCCAAGACCTTCATACCATTTATTCGACATTTCTTTAAGATTTAACTAAGCATTTTCTTATCAGAACATTTTAATTGGACAATAAGTCTTTGAAAAGTTATTCGTCATCGGTTGACTTAATAAACTGAAACATTCTTATAGGCGCGTCGCCAACAATATCCAATGCTTTAAGTATAAAATCATTGATTTTTGGTCCGATCTACCCAGAATGAGCTTATAGTATCTTAAAGTCTCACAGTTGTATGCTTGGATTGGGATTTAATATTAATTATATGATCCCAAGCAGATGGTAGTACCTGGCCATCTTCTCTGTTGAAATAAAGATAATTTTTGATTTCAATATTCCCGCGAAACATCTTGAGTAGAAATCGGCGTCGTACTGCGAATTTTTGTGATAAATCAATGTGAAATATCTGGTATATTGGCGGAGGCAATCCCGCGCTTGTTCACGGACTGCAAACTTCCTGAAACGTCGATTCTTCACATCGGCTATGTGTATTCTCTTAAGTAGGTTTTATTGATTTTTTATCCTTTCCTACGCAAGAGAGAGAGAGAGAGAGCAGACAAAACAACAAAGTTGTGAACAAACAAACTTGTAGGTACACGCTTGTATCTTGCAGAAAGATAATACACTTGACTGATGGTAAAACTGACTAATTTTATTCGGTGGCTTCAAATACGTTTTAATGAAAGCTCGCTTTTTAAATGTAGCCAATCTTTCAGTTACACCATATAGTGGTCGAAACGTAACAAAGTAATCTTGTCTTACTCGGGACTTTAAAATAATTTAATAAAACGCGATACAATCTGTAAAACCAGTTTCATTCAACGTGTTGTGTTCGCGTATACATAAGAAATCATTAAGAACTAATTAAGTTAAACTGTATAATAATAGGTTTCTATTTATAGTTTTGGCATGCTAAGTAACTGTGGAATAAGTTCGCTAATTAAAAGTTTGTTTTGTGACCAAGATACTTTGAAGACGCGGTACAAGCTTAACCAAATAAATGTACAGTATCTGATTGGGGTTAAGTCTCCGACTGCAGTTTTGGGTTTCCAAACTTAGCGCGCATTGTTTTACAATTAACAAGTCAACTTTACTTATAATAATTGGTTATCGCTTACTTAACTAAGCGACAACCAACGATTATTTTACTAAATTAAGGATTAATTAAACATTGAGTTTTATATCTATACTTCTCTCTTTTTATTGTCATTTAATGAAAAGAGGGAGAGCAACTTCAAACAATTCTTAAAATGGCGTCGATTTTTATTAGTTAGGCCGAATAACATTTACGAACCAACGTTATCAATTTTGGAGTGTATTTTATTATTAACATCAATAATTTTAATTACCGCTGCCGTCACAGTCTGTAAAAGTTGAGGGGAAGGGGATATTTTCCATATTTGTTTGGCAACCGCAATTTTGTATTTTTAATCATTATAAGGAAGATGCTGCTGCCGATCTCCTGATTTGTTTTCATCGTCGCCTCTTACGACATCACGGGATAAATCGAGATACAAAAGTAGGTGTACCGCTAAGGGGTAGCATGAAGCTTATTAACATTTAAGCTATAGGTAAATGAAATACACTGGGATATTCTTTCTTATTGGTACGAAAGATTTCTGAGACATTTTCTTACCAAGTAGACCTATCTGGTAAGATAATTGGATAAGAAAATACTTAGTAGTCCTATATTGTATATATTTTTATAGTGTAGACGAATATATGACTTATAAAGAAATCTACAATAATGGTATTAATGGAAAAACTGATAATATTATTTGTCATTTAATATTTATTTTTTAACATTTTTTAATTTTTTTTAGAAATTTGACATTTATGTATAAATATTTACACAATTCATTAAATTTTGACATGTATTTATGTAATTTAAAAACTTGGTACTGAATTTTTTTTCATTGTTTCATCATTGCATGCATCATTGTTTTTCTTTAATAATTTAACCTCATTAAATTTCAATAATATTTTTTGTATATAGTAAAGATATTGCACGCCAATATAATGATAGTATGTAAGGTCTCGATTAATAAATAACATCATTATAATATTATTTACTACATTCTGGCAATGAATAATTTTGAATTTGAATATCAAAAAATATAGGTGGAATTCTTGTGAGTATACTTAAGTTTATTTTTGTAAAAATTACTCATTACAACGTCTGTCTACCAGTTCCATTCGAGACCAGCCATTTGCGCAGGACAGAATTTTAGCGCCCGATTAAATGCGTAAAATCAGGTGTACGCTCTATTTATATATTTTTATCTCTGGAATATCAGGCGAGCATACAACACATAAAGGCATTTATTCCAACACATATCTACAAAATAGTAAGATTACTAGAAATACCCACAGGAGATTTAGAAAAAAACTAAATTTTACTATCTTAAATCTAAATAGAAGTTACAGCTTATAGACGTTCCACTGCTGGGCACGAGCCTCCGCTCATTTATGAGAGAGTTTTAGGCCAAGGAAGTGTTTGCCGCGCTGCCCTAATGCGTGTTGGTGAACTTCATATGTCTTCGAAATATTTTATTTCTTATTTCTCAGACAGGTTTTCTCATGATGTTTTCCTTCACCGCCGAGCACGTGGTAAATCAGCACTTAAAATTGCAATTAACAATTTCATAGGTGCCGGCGGGGATTGAACCCGGTTTGCTCGCGTACTATGCAATTTACAGCGAGCACTAACCATCTGAGCTACCACGGCTAAATAAAATAATTGTAAATACAATCACATTAATGTAAGTAATTTACAAAAGTAGTAATGTGCAATTTTGTTTGTAAACTGCCCCCACGATACAGGAGAAAATCCTAGTGTAGGGGGTGGGGAGTGGTAACGCTTTGTAAAAAAAGAATAGACCACATACATGTGAAGCCAGGGTGGGTTGCTAGTCGAGATTAAATATAGGTGTGTATGAAATAAGTTGTGTGCTCGTTTATCACCCTTGATTCTATAAAAAGATCCTGTTCTGTAATGGAAAAATCTGTGTTTTCTTTGTCGACAGTAATTTTTTTGAAATAAAACAAAAGGTACATAAATATTTCATTCAATAATAACATGATTCTAAATAAAGGCAGGCACAAAATACTATTTCGCTCTTTTTATTATCAAACGACTGTTGACTTTGTTTTTTTATCTACGTTTGGATGAGGCTTTTGTAATCCGGAATTTGTCGAAGCGGAGGTCGCGTCGCGAAACGTTATTTTGTGTAAAATTCTTTTGTTAGGGAAATGCGGTACTTTCTGTTACGTGTAAAGAATGTTACAACAGTACATTTTATTTTATTTTCATTCAAAGGTGATCATAGTGCAACAAAGGAATTGTTCGGACTAATTCCAGCCGCAAAATTTCACCAAACACGTTGCCGCAAGACTCGCGATAACATCCATACAATCTGGATGATTGGCTGTCCACCGTTGTACGATTTACTTTAAAATTTCCTTGCACAATTTTCCTGTGGAATTGACTACCGCTAGAATTTTTTCCAGACTGATACGACTTAAAGACATTCATGTGAAGAGCTTATACTCTTTTTAATAGGCCGGCATCTCATCTGTTATGCCCTAGTGTTGCAGTTGTTCATCATGGGCGGCGGAAGTCACTTACCATCAGGTGTGCCGCATGCTCTTTTATATAAAAAAGGATATTTGTGAATACAGTGGCCCAAGATACTTAGGATACTTTAGTACCTTACTACACCTAAGCCACAGTATCCACTTACCGTCAGAAGTATTGTATGCTCGTTTGTCAATCTTACTTGGACAGGATCAAAATTATCAAATGGTTTTTTCATTCAGTATTATCTCAAATAATAATAAAGTAGCTGAACCTCGCAGACGTTGTCCTACTAGTTAATATCATAGGTTTTATTCAGCAACATGTTTTATTTTAGCGCATGCGCAAGAAAAAAGGAACTGGAATCAAAAATTAAGCCGACATTTAAATTAAATTTCTCTTAATTGCATCATATAAATTTGCTTGTTGAAATTGTGTGAATAACTCCGCAATACATGTACTTGAAAGCTCAAAAAACATTTGTTACACATGCAACAAATGTTTAGTATTCTTGACTATTTTTTTAACTCTCAATAATAAGCTGAACTGTTATTTTATTTATTTATTTAAACACTTTTTGTACTAACGGTTTAAACGGTGGTGGTGGTGGTTTAAATATGCCATTTTGAAAAAAAATTCACACATACACACTTAAGAACACACATATACTATATATGTATATATATATATATATATATATATATATATATATATATATATATATATATATATATATATATATATATATGTACACATACATAGACCTACGGATTGGTAAGCTGAAGAGGCAAGGAGCCGGCCATATAGCTCGAAGAACCGACAACCGATGGGGAAAAGGGGTTCTCGAGGCGTAGTGTAGGTTGACCTCCCACTCCCACTAGATGGAGTGACGACCTGGTAAGACATGCAGGAAGTTGATGGATGCAGGTGGCTCAGGACCGTGCTTTGTGGCATTACTTGGGGGAGGCCTATGTTCAGCAGTGGACTTGTGAAGGGCTGTAATGATGATGAAGATATGATGATACTGTGGGTGTGTGTGTCTGTGCGTGTGTCTGTGTGTGTGTTATTGCGTGTGTGTGAGCCTAGAACTTTCTTTTATTTCTTTCTTTTTAATAGAAAACGTTACCTCCACACTAGGATTGTGGGTACTGTTTACATACATACATTTCACAAGGATGAACATCCAGACCCCGAACAATTATTTGTCAGCCACTTATTATAAATAATTGTACCGTCCAGAATTTGAACCCGCGGCTCTTAGCGCTGCAACTCATTTCTAGCCCACTGCACCTCGGAGTAAAGCCAAGTAATGGTATTTTACCTTTACTTTAAGTATTCACTTGTTAGGGGATTTTCTTTTCGCTGAGGGAAGCACATTACAGAGTCGTACAAATGTAACAGCGAATGAGTTCGAAAGCAAACCAGTATGATTAAAGGGAACTCCCTTAGTACAGCAGTACGAGATTGTTATGAGACCGAAGATTGCAATCATGGGAATAACCCAGGTGTTACCCTGGCGCAAATGGATCGTTAAGGATAGTGAAAACAGTGCTGAGAATTATAAGATTCCTACGTTGTGGGATATTATAACAATAATATGGTAATAAGTTGCCAACGTTTGTCTTTTCATCCGATGAAAGTGTGTGCGTCTTCAAGGCAAGACTGAATATGCTTTTGTTAAGTCAGTGCGCTTCACCATCTTAGGCTACATCACCACTCACCTTAACCTCAACCTTAATCTAATCTAACCATGTAGTTGAGAATGATAAGAATTTAAGTTGTGTAGTCGACGGTTGTTTTAGTTAAGCAAGGCTATATTTAGTATCAGGCATTCTATTTTAGATTAGGTATTTCATTATAGAGACATGGTAGCTCAGATGGTTACAGCTCGCTATAAACTTCAAATTGTTATTTGCAATTTTAAGTTCAGATTGACCACGTGCTCGGTGGTGTAGGAAAACATCGTGGGGGAAACCTGCATGTCAAAGAAATGTGAACAAATTTGACGACTCCGTGGCGCAGTGGCTTTGCAATGAGTGGCTGCGCTGGGGGTCGCGGGATCGAAACCCGCACGGAACAAATATTTGTATAGCCTAAAAATGGTTGTTCCGGGTCTGGAGGTTTGTCCTTGTGCAATTTATGTTTGTAAACAGCCCCCACGATACAAGAGAAAATCTCAGTGTAGGGGTAACGTTTTAAAAAAAAAAGAAAAAAGAATTATATCGAAAACATGTGTGTTCGCCAACACGCAGTGTGGCAGCGCAGCGGACATTTCTTTGCTTCAAAAACTCTTTAAAAATTGAGAGGTGGCTGAAGCCTAACAGTGGGACGTATAGAGGCTGGGACTTTAACAATATTTTACTTTGTGATCGCGTTGTGTTATACATGTGTTAATTACCCAGGAATGAGAAACTACAGTCCACCTGATGGTAGGTTAGATTGAATGCCTCTCCAGACAGACTCTTAGGCAGGAGTCTAAAAGGATTCATGACACCTAATTTCCTCTTTACCAATAGAAAATTAATTAGATAAATAAATTAGATGTTTTTTAAATTTTATACAATATCTTAAATAAAGTTCTATTAAGCATTATCTACCTAAATACATTATTATTAAGGTATATATTTGAAGATAATACGTCCAAATAGTTGATATCTTCCGGTGACATGCGGATGTACTGTGGGTAGATCAAAAACAGTTAAGGTTAATTTCCTCTTTGAACTTTGAAGATTAATAATCGTAATCTGCTTTCCTATCGAAGTATCTTTGACATTTCTGAAAGGTCAAAGGGTCTTTATCAGATGAATATTCAGCGATGGATGAACACGAACAAGCTCGAGTGGTTTAAATGTATTAAACTAAAGTGATATAACTTCTTTACATAATAGTTAATGCGATTGTTAGTGATCGTGTTGCTTCTGAACGACTTGATCGATAGAAACTATATACGCACGTTATGTTTTTATTTTTTCGAGACTATTATACGTAGTCATGTTAGGATCCAATAGGTGGCACTGTAGTCAAGTTATTCATTCATTCATTCATTACGTCCCTTCACAGGCCCACTGCTGAACACCAGCCACCCCAAGGAATACTACAAAACAAGGTCCTAATCCATATTATCTGTATGCATCCATCTAGTGGCGGCATGCCCTACACATCGCCTACCGGTACCAGGCAGTTCATTTGAGAACCTTTCTTCCCTATCCAACTAACAACAAATTCCATATTTATAGATCTGAATTATTCAAATTTACAATATTAGTGCCAATAAAGATAATCACATATTCTGGACCCGTTAGGCGGCACTGCAGATGATTCATCATCATCATCATTACAGCCCTTCACAAGTCCACTGCTGAACATAGGCCTCCCCCAAGTAATGCCACAAAGCACGGTCCTGAGCCACCTGCATCCATCGACTTCCTGCATATCTTACCAGGTCGTCACTCCATCTAGTGGGGGGGTCGCCCTACACTACGCCTACCGGTACGAGGCTGCCACTCAAGAACCTTTCTTCCCCATCGGTTACCGGTTCTTCGAGCTATATGGCCGGCCCATTGCCACTTCAGTTTACTAATCCGTTGGGCTATGTCGGTCACTCTGGTTTTACTGCGGATAACCTCATTTCTGAGTCTATCACGCAGAGAAACTCCGAGCATAGCCCTCTCCATAGCTCGCTGAGCGACCTTGAGCGTCCTCATACGGCCAGCAGTGAAGGACCACGTCTCAGATCCGTAAGTCATCACTGGCAACACGCACTGGTTGTACAATCTAGTTTTTAGAGATTGACGTATACCTGACGAGAATATATGTCGTAATTTCCCGAACGCTGCCCAGCCGAGTTGAATCCGTCAATTGACCTCTCGGTCGAAGTTGGACTTACCTAATCGGACTATTTGTCCCAGGTGAACGTACTCGTCAACAACTTCGAGCATAGTGCTCCCAACAACTACCGGCATAGGTGTGACATGGACATTGAACATGATCTTTGTTTTGTCCATGTTCATCTTAAGACCTATCCGTTGGGAGGCACTATTGAGGGCATTGAGCATAGTGCTTAAGTCCTCCAGCGATTCTGCCATAAGGACTATATCGTCGGCAAATCGAAGGTGAGTTATGTACTCGCCATTGATGTCAATACCGTATCCTTTCCAGTCCAGTAGCTTGAAAACGTCTTCCAATGCAGCGGTGAAGAGTTTCGGAGATATAACGTCACCCTGTCTTACACCTCTCTGCAGTTGGATAGGTTTCGAGCTCTGGTTCTGTACTCGGATAGCCATCGTAGCCCTACTGTACAAACACTTCAGCACTTCGATATACCGACAGTCAACTTGGCACCGCCGAAGGGACTGTAGCACCGCCCAAATTTCGACGGAATCAAAGGCTTTCTCATAGTCCACATACGCCAGGCAAAGTGGCAGATTGTACTCTTCAGTCTTTTGTACAATCTGCCGCAGGGTATGTATGTGGTCTATGGTACTGAAGCCTTTTCGGAAACCGGCTTGTTCGGGAGGCTGGAAGTCGTCGAGTCTGCGTGTGAGACGATTCGTAATGACTCTCGAAAACAGCACGTAGACGCGGCTCAGAAGGGAAATCGGTCTGTAGTTCTTTAAGAGAGCGTTGTCGCCTTTCTTAAAGAACAAGACCACCGCACTTCTGCTCCACGCCTCTGGAGTAGTGCCACCATGGAGGACGGAATTGAAGAGCTTCTGAAGGACTTCAAGTACCGGTGTTCCACCCGCTTTCAGAAGCTCCGCTGTAATTCCATCCTCGCCTGGGGCCCTGCCGTTTTTAAGGTGCTGGAGAGCCATTCTAATCTCGCTCAGACTGACGTCCGGGATATCATCGGAATAGTGTCGGATAAGACTTGCTCTTGGATCGTTACTCACACTTGCGTGTGGCTCCAACGATGATGTGTACAGCTGCCCATAGAACTTCTCAATCTCACTCAAAATCTCAGGTGTCCCGGAAACGATGCTGCCACACTCAGTCTTCAGCTTCGACAGTTGGCTCTTACTGGCAGACAGATCTCTGGCAAAGACTTTGGAGCCCTGGTTCCGCTCGATCGCTTCTTTAATACGAGCAGTATTAAAGTTGCGTAAGACTCGTCGCATGCATTTGGAGATCTGTCTGTTCAGTTGCCTGTATGCTGTCAAATCTGTTGACGATTGCAGCCTCATCTCCCGTCTAACAGCCATGAGATTAAGAGTGTGATCGGAGAGTTTTTGTGTTCTTATGCGGCGGGTCTTGCAGAACTTAGCTCCGACCGCATGGACAGTTTCCACGAGCTTGTCATTCATATCGTCCACTGAATTGCAGATGCAGCAGATGATTCACTAATAAATAATATATTAATTTACGCTGTAATAAGACGTAGTGAACTCGTAAAGGAAGTCATAGCATAACTTCCGGAAAGGGCAGAAGCAGAACAATAACTGCTGTACCAGATGATATTTATAATATTAGATCTATATATTATAATAAAAAAATAAACTTTAGTCACCTAAATGTCACAAAAGCAAAAGTGAACATATTTGAAAAAGCGTTACTAGTTTATTTAATCCAAGGTATACGCTATGACGCGGTGACAAGAAACAATATTTTACTGGTAACGATTATTTCGTGTTAATCCCCAATAGTGTCATCAGATCTTCAATTTAATTTTTGAAGTATTCCCAGTAGTCTTAATAGTAATCCAAGCTACTAAGATGTCTCACTAGTGAGACTACTTGATATGAACAGTAAAAAGTATATACAAGTAATACATGGAAAGACAAGGGACGCCCTAGGCGATAGTTTAGCGATAGTTTATTATATTCAAAATTATATGCATAATTATCTAAATCCAGGGGATGATATGAGGTAAAAACGGAAATGAAACATAAGATGGGCATCAGCATCTTCCTAATAAAAACTAACAATACACATATTCTCGACGTTTAGAGTACTCACAATCTTAAACTCTTCAATGTGTAATGTTCGCGTAAACGTAAGAGACGTATGTTAGTCGTATGTTAAAATTGAAGAACTGAAAAGGGAAACTGACTATTTTTTTATGTTTTTGTATTTGTCATTTTGACAAAGGTTAAAATGCCAGACAACACAGCCCGACACTTATCGTAGCTTGTAATCTACGAAGCATATCTACATGTCACTGTACACAAATAAACCTTTTTACGAGATCAAAAGCACTTTGCTCTTGAAATTTAACGATAGCGTGGATGGCTGAATAGTAAAGGTTGCATGCTCTTTTTAGGAATAAAAAAAAATTCAAATGTGAATCGAGTTTGGAATAATTTTAGAATGAAATAAATGGCAGTACATATTATTTGCTTCTTGAATATAATATTATATTTGTTTCTCAGTTATATTTCTTAAATCTATGGTAAATTTAAAACTTTAACAAAAAAGGTAAAAAAGGTTAATAGTTTCAGTTATAAGGGTGTTATAAAAAACTTTTAAAATATATTAATCCTCCGAATTAAAACTGCTCTGATCGTCAATCCGCTACCCAAAACCTACCTGATGTTGAGACACCCATGTTCAAAAGAGGAAATTAACGATCTGATGAAGGAGAAAAAGAATAGAGATTGCTATAAGAACGAAAAATCAAAACAAGGAATTTTTTACTCTATGGCGCATTGTTTTTGATCTAATAAGAAATACAAATATAATAAAGTCCAGTAAAGGCACTGCTATTTAGTAGAAATAAATAAGAGTGAGGAGCCTACTCGGATTGACTCCTCGGCAGTAAAAGAGTTCTAGTCGGCTCGACTGGGGAAAGACCATGCTCTTATACTGCCGAGGAGTCAATCCGAGTTGAATACCAGCGTAAAATGGCAGCTTAATACTGCTGTGTTTCGTATGGTAGGTGTAGAGATCCGGAGATCCTTTTTACTGGAATCGAGGCATTCTATCGTAGTCTTCAGGGGTATAACGCATTTGCATTTTGTTGTTATCATAAATGTGGATATCTATGGACCAAAACATCCACTTACCTTCAGGTAAACTGTGTGCTCGTTTGTCACCAAATGCTATTAAAAATACCATCTAGAAATATTCAATATGATACATCAAAAATTCAAATTAAATTACAAAAGTAAAAATCATGCTTTACTAACTTTATTTAAACTAAAAATGTTTCGACATTAATTCATTTGCAAAGTTTTTCGTAAACAAAAACAGCGCATATTTCTGTTTTCATATTTCTAGTGTGACTTACACAATTTCTTGGAAAATACGTGTGGCAATTAGGTTGAGTTAATTTGATCTAGTTCTTTGACTATAAACAACTTTTAAATAGGCTACTAAAACTCATTTGCATTTCCATCATTGCTAAAAGGAAATCTGAGAAAAATATACCGTGTCAACTACAGACAGTTGTGCTTTACGAGCGTAAAGTGCAAGAGTGTAAGGAAAACAGCTGACATTTTAACGTGATTGCACTAGACACCGCTGCTTATTTCTACTGTGTGTTATTGCTTAAAAAGTTTCGATAACAGGGGCTCACACTGTGAAAATAAACCACGTCATAGCTAGACAAAACACTAAAGGCTAAAAAGAAATCTGTAAAATATTTAGCACAAAATAAAAGCAACGAATTAGCAATATTTATAAAAGTATGTTTACTTTATTCATCGCAATAAATTAACGTGATTTTATCTATAAACATCTTTTTTAAACTTTATGCAAACTATTTCTTATACAGTTTGTTATTTAGTGCTGTTGATTTTATAATACTTTTGGAACACATTTAGGAGTCTTTATTATAACCAAACAACAACAAGCTAAGAATTTATACTGACATCTGTCGGAAACCATTAGATTTCCGCTTGTATTTTCTATAGTTGTCTCTTACTACCATGGGAGTCCTATAAGGCGAAATACAGTGAGGGATTTTTTTTAAATTGAGGTTGACAAACGAGCACATAGTCCACCCATGGTAAGTGGATGCTGTAGCCCTAAACATCTAAATTTATCTTCGATTAAGACAAAATGTAGATGCGTTGTCACCCATGAGGACTACGATGGAATGCTTTGTTTGCACTAAAAAGGGTCTTCTGTCCTCTACACTCACTATACGAAACACAGAATTATTAAGCTGCTCTTTTACGCTGGTATTCAGTTAGATAGTGGTCTTTCCCCGTTCGAGCTGACCCAATCGTGCTACAACCAAAACATAGCTGCAGCGTGGCTTTACCACGGAAAAATACGTGTGTAAATATACATATAATATAAAATTCTCTTACCATCATCGTCATGACAGCCCATCACAAAACCACTGCTAAATATAGGCCTATATCTTCAAAGAATCACACCAAGCAAGGTCATCTACCACCTGCATCTATCGACCCACTGCATTCCTCACTAGGTCATCACTTCATCTAATGTGGGGTTTGTCATTACTTTGATTTCTGGTATCACCACTCGAAAACATTTCTTCCACATTGGTTGTCGGTTCTTCAAGATATATGGAGGGCCCATTGTCTCGGTTACTCAGGTTCTACTGCGAATATTCTCATTAAATAGTCTTATCTCGCAGAGAAACTCCGATAATATCCCTCTTAATACCTTGTTGAGTGATCTTGAACTTACTTTACGTAGCACGATGAACGAACATGAGGTTTCTCATACGGCCAGCGATGTAGGATCACATCCCAGATCCATTACACTGGCAATAAGCACTGGTTGTACATCCTTGTTTTCAAATTGGATTTCAAATAACTATGTATTGTTAACCTTCATACATCTTACATTATATTATTATAAATTCTGAATAACTAACTGTGTTTCCTAAATTCAATAACAAAAATTGGCTATTAAAATAATAGTTTTAAATACAAAATATTTATGTACGTAACACACTATGTATATATATATATATATATATAATTAAATTTTTCGTTTACAGTTTTTTTAATCACATAAAATAATTTTATTATTATTATGGTGATTCTGTAGTTTTATGTTAAATAAGTTAGATAATCAACAGCATCATTAACAAAACCTGTCAAAAATCCACTGCTGTAAATAAGCCTACTCAAAGATTGACTCGTAGAAGGGATATTCGCCATATTTACTACGTTTAGCAGACAGATTGGCAACTGCAGTTATCAGGCAGATGCTACCGCCCAACTCCTAATTCACTTCCCTCTGTCGTCTGTAACCGTTTAAGTATAATGTACTACGTACTAGAACGGACGACGCGAACAAAATATTATGTGTGCCACGTTCTGCAGTGCGGGGTGCACGGGAGGAGACGGCCGAGTCACAGAATGTGCGGACACTAACATATGCCAAAAGTGATTTTCAATGAAAAAAAAACAAAAAAAATTGAAATGAAAAATGGTTTTCCGAGGACGATTGGAACAATCTTTTACAACGCAAGAAGGCATTTTGAAAATTTAAAATGTTCGTGTTTAGACGAATGACGTAGACCGACACAGGTATTGCACCCATAGAAATATAAAAAACAGCACACTTATATCTACGAGTGCAACGCAATGCGCAGCGAAAACTTTGCCTTGAGGTGCGTTCTCTAGTACATTACACCTCATTTTCTGTAACGGTACCCACAGGATCATTTGAGGACTATATCTATCTTACTCCCCTACTATATGGCGAATATGTATCATAAAATTATCATATAAGTAATCAAATAAATCCTTTTCAATTTATTTATATCTTCTATTTAAATGCTGATATTATTATTTAATTAACGCGTGAATCTATCTGCTATAGACACGAAAGGTAAATTCATTTTCTGTTTATTTAAATGTAATGAATTTAAATTTGTTTTACCACCTGTTCTAGTAAAAACAGATTGGAGAGAATGATTTCAAATAGAGATTCTAAACCATTTAAATTCTTAATTTTCTCTACAGTATCAAAGTTCGGTTTGCAAATGTTTCAAATTTCGAATTTCATGGAACAGATACCGAGCAATTATGTTAAGTAATTTTGACTCAATTCTTGCGGTTTAAAATGGATCTCCTTTTTTATGTAACCCCTTGATTTCGGTTTTGCATCATTTATTAAAAAGTTACAATAACAATAAGAAGAATTAGAAAATTACTCGTCATCTGGACTCATATCAGGTGATGTCACGCGCTCAAAAGGATGTCGGGGCGGTGGTCGTGGAACTAAGGAACTACTCTTCATTGACACGATCATTGGCAAGGTGGCAACTTCTCCGCCATTTGAATAGACTATAGCAAAGCATTAACTCGGTACCTCATACATGGCTGCGGATGATCTTTTACGGGGCAGTGGAGTACGACGCTTTGTCATCTGGGTAAGCAGATGACGGCTGCGGAAACCTACATAATGATAAGAAGGTTTATACTCCAGGGCGATTGTCTAAGTCCAATCTGCTTCTGCCTCTCCCTGAACCCTCTCAGTACCCCACAAGTGGGCTCTGGGAGAGGGGATTTCAGCTTCGAAAGGGAGTAACAAAAGTGACCAACCTTTTTTACATGGATGATTTCAAGTTATACGTGTCCAGTCGCTCCTATCCTATTAGAAATTCCATCAAAATGGAGTTGAGGACGGATAAGTGTGCAGTCCTCCATGTCGAAAGGTGTAGGGTTGCTAGATCTCAGGTCATAGATTTATCTATGGTCATTAACATAATGACCTTTTCCGAGGCTGATACATACCGATACTTGGGTATGTCACAGACCATAGGTATCGATGAGGTTGACACGAAACAGTGAGTTTGCGATATGTTTTATGCTCGCTTGACTAAACTAAGTAGTTTTTTAGTAAGTAGCCTTTTGTCGGGAGTAAATAATACACATGCATATAACGGGTAAGCATGCCTGTCAACATGCATACCTTTGGCATACTCAGGTGGATTTAGACTGAATTTAACGCCATGGATAGAAAACTCCGCACTACCATGACGTCTCATAAAGTGCATCATTCGAGATTGTTATTAATAAGGATGTACTTGCCTCGAAAACATGTTGGGCGTGGCTCATTATGCGCGCTCACCATGCCTAATCGCGAAGTGTGCAGCCTCCATATTTACCTCCTAATGAGATCGGATGATCTATTCTATAAGGACGTCATTTCTTGTAATAAAGGCTTATCCCTCTATCCTTATTCAACGAGCAATGGCAAGACCCGGTGGTACATAGCATTTCCAACCGGGAAACATTATGGTAGGAGAAGAAGCTCCACGGTAGATTCTACATGAGCCTTTCGTAGATATAGTCACCTCCCTGAACTGACTACGGTTCGATGACCTTTTTGAGGAAACCAAGGGTTTTGTCTGCGCATTACAGGATTAGGTTATTAAGACCAACAGCCATCGGAGATATATACTAAAAGATGGCACCGTCACTAACATCTATCAAGCTTGTCGCCGTCTCGGTGAGTCACTTAGGCATGCCATCTCGGGTTATTTGGCGTTTTTTAAACTGAGTATTTGTACAGACACAACTTAATAGCCAGGATTTTACACCAAGAGCTTGCTCAAAAGGATGTCGGGGCGGTGGTCGTGGAACTAAGGAACTACTCTTCATTGACACGATCATTGGCAAGGTGGCAACTTCTCCGCCATTTGAATAGACTATAGCAAAGCATTAACTCGGTACCTCATACATGGCTGCGGATGATCTTTTACGGGGCAGTGGAGTACGACGCTTTGTCATCTGGGTAAGCAGATGACGGCTGCGGAAACCTACATAATGATAAGAAGGTTTATACTCCAGGGCGATTGTCTAAGTCCAATCTGCTTCTGCCTCTCCCTGAACCCTCTCAGTACCCCACAAGTGGGCTCTGGGAGAGGGGATTTCAGCTTCGAAAGGGAGTAACAAAAGTGACCAACCTTTTTTACATGGATGATTTCAAGTTATACGTGTCCAGTCGCTCCTATCCTATTAGAAATTCCATCAAAATGGAGTTGAGGACGGATAAGTGTGCAGTCCTCCATGTCGAAAGGTGTAGGGTTGCTAGATCTCAGGTCATAGATTTATCTATGGTCATTAACATAATGACCTTTTCCGAGGCTGATACATACCGATACTTGGGTATGTCACAGACCATAGGTATCGATGAGGTTGACACGAAACAGTGAGTTTGCGATATGTTTTATGCTCGCTTGACTAAACTAAGTAGTTTTTTAGTAAGTAGCCTTTTGTCGGGAGTAAATAATACACATGCATATAACGGGTAAGCATGCCTGTCAACATGCATACCTTTGGCATACTCAGGTGGATTTAGACTGAATTTAACGCCATGGATAGAAAACTCCGCACTACCATGACGTCTCATAAAGTGCATCATTCGAGATTGTTATTAATAAGGATGTACTTGCCTCGAAAACATGTTGGGCGTGGCTCATTATGCGCACTCACCATGCCTAATCGCGAAGTGTGCAGCCTCCATATTTACCTCCTAATGAGATCGGATGATCTATTCTATAAGGACGTCATTTCTTGTAATAAAGGCTTATCCCTCTATCCTTATTCAACGAGCAATGGCAAGACCCGGTGGTACATAGCATTTCCAACCGGGAAACATTATGGTAGGAGAAGAAGCTCCACGGTAGATTCTACATGAGCCTTTCGTAGATATAGTCACCTCCCTGAACTGACTACGGTTCGATGACCTTTTTGAGGAAACCAAGGGTTTTGTCTGCGCATTACAGGATTAGGTTATTAAGACCAACAGCCATCGGAGATATATACTAAAAGATGGCACCGTCACTAACATCTATCAAGCTTGTCGCCGTCTCGGTGAGTCACTTAGGCATGCCATCTCCGGTTATTTGGCGTTTTTTAAACTGAGTATTTGTACAGACACAACTTAATAGCCAGGATTTTACACCAAGAGCTTGCT
Source organism: Parnassius smintheus behrii (assembly GCA_036936625.1). NCBI lineage: Eukaryota > Metazoa > Arthropoda > Insecta > Lepidoptera > Papilionidae > Parnassius > Parnassius smintheus. The sequence continues at coordinate 7,242,770 of JAUPFT010000023.1, forward strand.
CTGAAATATGGTATCGTTGATCGGTAACTGCATTGTTATAAGTACTTCCCGGAAGCTATTGGACTAGTCCCGGACTATTCTCGTGAAAAAGCCTGATATTGTGCTGTTGGACTGGGAACAGTCAAGGATATTTTAGTCGTCATTACCATTCCGTATGACGAGAACTTCGTGGAAGCCGATACAGATAAGCATACTTAATATCTGAACCTGGCTCACCAGATGACCGATATGTGGGGTGATCTGCCGATCAAAATTATGCCTGTAGTCGTCTCTGAGAACGGGCTTATCCCGGTCAGCCTCAGGTCAGACTGGGACTCCGTGACGTACCGCTCTTCGATACTGCCTGCATCATCGCTGGTTTCTTTCCCCCTAATCCTGGGCCGTTTGGCCTCCCTTGCCGAGGGCTTCTATCGGGTTTGGGTTTTTATTTATTTATCTTTCAAATATTCATGTTAGTATAATAAATATACATTTATGTTTATTTCAGATTTTGATTTTCATAACAGCTATAAATAAGCCTAAATTAAATAAAAAGATTTGAAATTGTATTAGAAAAGTAACCTAAAGTGAAATTTACTTAAAGTAATACATATTATGTACGTATAAATTACTTTATGTTTTAGAATTATTTTAACACATACATTACTTATAGGTATATGAGAGTTATTTTTTTAAGATTCGAAAGTACAATTTTTAAGGAACTAAAATACGTATTTTTATCACTACTTTGAAATAAATACTTCTGTATAAAGTAGAACCAGCAAGAAACCCAGCGAGAGGTTTTCAAATAAAACTTTGCTAAAATGTCTAAATAAATGAAGTACAAATATAAATAAATAGCAATTATATCTCGAAAAATAAATAAAGTTTCACGTTATATACGTCCCCCAGTAATGGGCGTGCCTCAGAGCTCAATTCTCGGCCCTTTTCTATTTCTTGTATATATTAATGACTTACCTTACATATTAGGGGAGAACCATGATATAGTATTATTTGCTGATGATACTTCATTAATTTTCGAATTAAAACGACAGTTATTAAATTACTACGAAGTAAATAATGCTATAGCTAAGTTAGTCAATTGGTTTAATGTTAATAATTTGCATTTGAATGGAACTAAAACTAAATGTATGCTTTTCGTTACTCCTAATGTTAAACATGTCAATACTAATGTAATTTTAAATGGGGGGCAACTGAGTCTTGTTGATACCACCACTTTTCTTGGAATCACACTGGACGCAAAGCTTCAATGGCTCCCCCATATATCAAAACTAGCTAGCAGACTTAGTTCTGCAGCATATGCTGTGAAAAAGATTAGAACTCTTACCAGTGTTGAAACAGCTAGAATAGTTTACTTTAGTTATTTCCATAGCATTATGTCGTACGGTATTTTGCCATGGGGACACGCGACTGATACTGAAATTATATTTATTTTACAGAAGAGGGCCATTAGAGCAATATATAATTTAAAATCAAAAGAGCCACTGAGACAAAAATTTATGGAAATTAATATATTAACTCCGGCCTCTCAATACATTTATGCAAATGTACGTACACAAAAATAAAAGTAGTTTTGCGGAAATAAGTGATATTCATTCTGTAAATACTAGGAACTGACACAAGCTAGGAGTACCAGTTACTCGACTCCACCGAGTTAGTAATTCATTCTTGGAGCGATGTATACGCTTTTACAACAAAATCCCAGAAAATATACAAAATTTGTCATACACGAAGTTCAAAAATGTTATTAAACTAAGTTTGTATAAAAAGGGTTGTTATAATATTAATGAATTTATGGATGATAATAACCCCTGGGAAGGGTGATCGCTACCAAGCCATTTCTAATTTGTCTTGTGTTGTTTATTGTAAACATTATTGTAAGCTATTATTGGAAAAAAATAGTCCAGCTGGGTTTCTTGCTGGTTCTTCCCAGGACAGAGATTTTTTTTTGCGAACCAGTGGTAAATGAAAAAGTGACTTTCAATAAGTTCTCTGTACTGCTTAATCTTCAATGCGTATTGGCGGACTGCACATGTCCTCTCAAAAACTTTCTAACGCGGTTCCACGGCTATATAACTAATAATAATGTGCTCCAGACCGAATTTCGGCCGGTCTCAATGGAGACTAGCCATTGCGCAGGACTGAATTTTAGTGCCCAAGTGCACTCTCTATTACCTCACACGTAGTTCGATGGGACGGTTCTCTAACGCGACCGGAGAGGGATCTGGTTCAAAACGAACGGCTCTACGTGCTTTTCGAGGCACACGAGAAGCACCGCCGAATTCCGATGTAAGGGCTTCTACTAAAAATTTCTTGACAGAAAAACCCAAAAAATTATTTTTGGATGGATCAGGGATTCGAATCGAAGACCTCATGATCATTAACCGAGTTTACGACCATTCGAGCAACGATGCAATCATATAAAACTCATTATTTATGTAATCATCCCCTTTTCTACTAATATTTTGTAACTACCACACCTATTATTAGATTGTATCGCTGATAATGTAAATTCTAGTGAATTATGGCGTTTACGTTCCATAACTAGGCATGTTTTGCTTGACATAAAACGGTTTGGTGGGAAATAATTTTTGAGAAAATTGTTGTTTTATGACTACAGGTTCATTTTGAGCTCCGATTACAAAATCCATTTGAAAAAGATAATGTTTTCAATATTAGTTACTTATTGTAATGAGTTATTCAATCATATCCTTCCGGTTACAGCTGCTATTTTCAACGAAAAATAGCTATCTGTTCAGGACAGATGTCACGAGAATGTGTGTGCAAGTACAGGTGTACTCTCTATTACCCTCATTCTCACAGTTTGAGTGGTTGGCTATCCGCCACGACTGGATCCGCATGGGGGCTCTACGTGCTTTCCGAAGCACGGAGGTGAAGCACTGACTGGACGGCTACTCAAAACTTCTTGAAAGAAAGAATAATAAAAAATTAAAAAACCAATAAACAACCTGGGACTACATGATCAAAAGAAGCTAAAAAACACTAGATCAACGAGGATGTCAATGACTATATCCGACAGTTACCCATGCACTAGGTTTGTATGTACATAAGTACTTGACCACACAAATACTCTGTACTAAAATGACACTCTAATACTTTTACTATGTCTCACTCGTGCTGCACACTCGCTGTCATTGCCTTGCAGTTGTGTTTTGTATGTTGTCGTTGTAACCTATGTAGGTAGAGCGACGCTGCAGCTATTACTATGCTTGTAGCATGTATGGGTCGGCTCGACCGGGGAAGGACCATGCTCTCATAGAACGCCTGCGTAAAATAGCAGCTTAATCCTGCTGTGTTTCGTATGGTGTGTGTAGGGAACCAGAGACCCATTTTACTGGAATCTAGGCAATTCATCTTAGTCCTCACGGGTGGCAACGGATTTGCATATTGATTCGTAATTGAGGATAGATGTAGATGTCTATGGGCCACAGCAACCACTTACCATGAGGTGACCTGCGTGCTCGGTTTTTCGTCGCTCACCCTTATCCTATAAAAAAAATTGGTTGACCGTGCAGGCCATCTCTGGAACTTCCCGCTAATTTCAAATACAAATCGCTCCAAATTTCACCAAATTATGTTGCAAAATCTCGAAGTTATGATAAAAAAAAAAGTTTTTCACGAATTCTTTCTCTTTCGATATCTCACGAACAAATGAACCGATTTTTATTTTCCAAACAGTATTCGACGTCATTTTTTGAGGTTAAGTTAAGGTTAAGTTGATTAGTGTTGAAAATAAGACGACATTAGACTTATTTTTTTAAGTAATGACATGTGCTCTGTCCTATTTCTAAGAGAATTGGGAGCAGTACAGTTACTACATAAGTTTGGAGAAACATGTTTTGAACTCTTTATCTATAATTTTCTTTATGATGCTTTCCTTTACCACAAAAAATTTAAAAAAATTAAAACACTTGAATTTTTGAGGTTTTCTCAGAATCAGTCGTGACAATTCGGTTTAAATTCACAAACATTCTTAGTTCAGCAAGGCTATTTCAGATGCCGAAAACTGTTTCCCGATTGGACATTCCGTTACAATGTTATGAGATATGAATAGCTAGATTAGCTTCATAGGACCTCGAAACGTAGAGATCTGATTAGACCCGATTTCAAAAATCGGGGTGAAAACTATAACTACCCCATTTTTTGAAAATCATAATGTTTATGGCGGGAAGTTAAAAAAGGAACGAGCTCTAATTGTTCGCATATAATGACATTTATGGCGAATGTTTATTTCTTGAGCTACCACAACCCAGTTATTCTTAAATGTAAGAAAATAAGCTTACTTAAAATCCGGCTACGAATTATATGCGTCAGGGAAAGTTATGATCGCGTGACGGGCTAGCTTAATGGTTTTTTGTTTAGAGTTCCTCGATGGAGAATTTAAAACATAAATGCCATTGCAAAAACAACACCCTTGCTTTACAACTTACGATCGACCGCAGTGGTAGTGGAGGAACATTCGCTACACCATATGGTCCCGTGGATATAGTAAAAGGTGATAGAGGGAAACTGATAAAGAAGATAGCAGTATGTTCCTCTTATCGACTTCAAATAGTAAAAAAACTGCGGTTGCCAAGTTGTCTGCCAAGCGTGAGGCAATCTATGGTGAACGTAGTTTATTTGGTGGTTTATTTAGCAGTGGAATCTCACAGGCTTCATTTGTTCTATACACACGCTTAAAATAGCATGTAAGAAACATCCTGACGAATAAAAGAGTTGAAATCTAAAGGGGTACCAAGCTAATGGAGCTTGAAACCTTTCAGATGTTTTTTTCTTCTTTATCTTCAACTTTCTTTAACGTCGTTTGTACCATCCTTTTTATAGAATAAGGATAGCAATTGAGCACACAGTCCACTTGATGGTGAAAGATGGCTGTGTCCTGTAGACACCTACATCTATCCTCACTTAAGAATCAAAATATGGATACGTCGATCGGGGACCACGCTCTCACAGAATATTTGAATAGCAGCTTAACGCTTCTCTTTCATTTGGTGAGTGTAGAGAAACGGAGACCCTTTGTAATGGTTACGAGGCAATCCATCTTAGTCTTCAGGGGTGACTATGCATCTGCAATTGATTCTTAATCGAGAATAAATGTAGATGTTAATGGGCCGTAATATCCACTTACCATCAGGTGGACTATGTGTTCGTTAGTCACCCTTATGCCATATATAAAAAAGCTCTGAGGATTAAATTACAATACCTGGATAACAGTAAAAAGGGTCTTCGGTTATTTACATTCAGTATCAAGCGCACAACAGCATTAAGCTGCTATTTTAAGCCAGTATTCTTTGAGAGCGCGGTCCTTCCTCGTTACAGCAGCCGCAGTATGGCTCTACTTACAATGGTTCTACCTCATGCAATAGTTTGTAAAGAACCTTGTTTGTACAACCACGTGAGCAAATATATTGATGTCAAACTGTAGCCTCCTTACTCACAAAAATCGACGGCAATTTTAGAAATTTTAAGAAATACTTTCTCTCTTTTCAGTAAATGAAAATAGAAAGGGACATGTATTGAGATAAATTTTAATACGTTACTCGTAATAACTCAATAAATACGTTGAAACTTGGCTACCTCTTCACATTTCTGTGTTCGTTGTGATATTATTAACGAAACTTATTTAATGGATCTGCAATGAGATCGAAATAGTAAAACGAATGGACGGAACTTATTAAAGAAAGTTGCTTCTACCTTAGCGTATTCCATTTGCCTATTTAGTTTCGAAAACCTAAAAATATTCGTAAGTAGGCTCGTATCCTAAATCTAAAGCCTCATATGATAAGAAGCCTATATGCGAAAATTATCGTATTTTGAAGAAAATAGGAGCAATTTTCCCTCATCATAATTTTCTTTTATGTAGGTTTTTAATATTAGGCCGGTACAGGAATCGTATTTTACTTTTTCTAAGAAAATTGCCGTTGTAATTCATCCGAACGCTTAAGTTTTGTTTCGACTTCTTTACTTTACCGTGTACTTTCCAATTGTACACGAAAAAAAAATTATGTTCATAATTTTGCAAAACTTTTTCGGAAATATAATATTTCACAACAGTGCTAATTTTATTATACATATTATAACAAATATTGGAAGTTAGGTGTTGCAGAAAAAAGAATGAAAGTAAAATGAATGCTATGGAAAGAAGCATATTAGGGCTAACTCTGATATACAGGGTGAGAAATTGTGTGATAAAAGAAAAGTGTGGCTTATAAGATGTTAGGACCAGTTTTAAAAAGAATACTTAAGTGGTTTGGACACGTAAAAATAATGAATGAGAAAAGAGTTACAAAGTAAATTTATGATGATGACATGAGAAGCAGGGTCAGCGAGGGAATAAGAGTAGCAAACTGAGTCAATGGCCAATCAGTCAGCTAATCGTGGCGATTGTTGCAATGGAAAAACTGGCACAATACACATGTCAGAAACTTCGGGAATTAAAAAAATAACGTTATAATATTCGTAAAAGTAGTTTTATTCCTTTTGTAGTGTTCGTAACGCGTAGTGGTTATAAACGCGCAAAACTGGTCATCAGCATCATCAGGTCCCGGCCTTGAATCCCGGGTCGGGAAAAAAAATTCAGTCATTGATATATTTTATCAAGAAATTCCCAGTAGCGGCCTGGAGTCAGGAAGCTGCTGAATTTTCTTTTATAGAACAAGGGTGACAAGCCAGCACGCAGTCCACGTAATAAATAATATGCGGATGTCTGGCCTATTGGAATCTACATCTATCCTCGATTAATAGTCGAACTGCATATATACGTTGTCACTAGGAAAGATGGGATGCCTCGTATCCAGTAAAGTAGGGCTCCGGTAACCATACCTCTCTTAACGAATTATAGCAGCATTAAGCTGCTATTTTATGCTGGTATTCTGTGAGAACATGGTCCTACCCCGGTCGAGTCGACTCATTCGTGCTACAACCATAACATATCTGCAACGTTGCTCTATCACGTTTTCTGCATGTAACACAAGACCAGAATATTATGGCGAACGTAAAAAATGTAATAACTATACAATTAGTGACATAGACCAAGTAGTTCAATTTATCTCTACAGGTAAATCCTCACGTTTAATAAAGTCAGCCGGTATATTTTTATTTTTACTCCATTTCAAATTATTTCGATTCGGCGAGTTATGATGAAAGTCTCTGAAGCGTACATAAGAAATACATTGATAAACTTCGCATAGCAGAGCAAAAGTAGATGTTTGCACGACGACACCTTGGGGTTTGAATGTGACATTTTCTGTTACAAAAAAAATATATAAATTTATGTTCGACGTAGTGATAGATTTGATGTGTTTGGTTTTTACATTTATGAGGATCACTGGTGGTAGGATTTCTTTTCCGTTACTTATAAATTTAATATTTTACAATTAACATAAGACAGAAAAGATACTTTTAATTATTTGGAAGTATGAAATAAATAAATAAATTGCTTTATTTACTCCTGATACCGGGCCTAATTCCTATAATTTATTATGGAGTTCGTAAGGTTTTGTTAAAGGGTTAGGTTTCGTAGTATTTAATTCAAACAAACCGACACACTGACATAAAATAAAGAGTTAATCCCGAATTTCCGCATATACCACTATTGATTTGACTGAGAAAAGCCCTGGGAAATAGTTACTTAAAAACGAAGCCATTTTAACACTAATGTATATTTTGATTAAATACTGAGAAGAATAGCGATTATCCTTTATCAATCTCGTGTCGAAAGCTGACATTATAAATCATGCTTATTAGTCCATATCTTTCCAATAAATTTAATATTTTATCAAGGATAAGACGCAGAAAATATGCTTTCAATTCTATATAAGCTTGAGATAAATAAGTAAATTTCTTTTTTAGCTCCAGATATCCCACTTAACTTCCTATCATTTCTTAATAGATTTCCTTTGAGACGAATCTTTGTATCCGCTGAGGCAATAAACTGTTTTTGTATATAGAGACAAAAGCTAGTATTTTCTGAATATTTTAAGGTACCTATATCGAGGTGGCGGGGCCCTTTTTCTTTATCAGAGTCTGTCTTACCTATTTATATCGGGGTATAGAGGGACAGCTTATGTACATACATAAAGGTACTCGTAGTATGTAGTGGACCTAAAGCTATGGCTACACTACCGCGTTATGGCAATAATTACGGCCATAATTGAAATAACACTTAGGTGTAGTCACGATTTATGGTCATAACCTTACACTGTCAATTAATATGGCATATGACGGTACGTTGTGTACCTCCGTAGCAGTAACAGTGTAGCTCCGGTAGAAATCTTTTTTGCATGTAAAAGACGATTACCGCTGTAATTTTTACGTCAAATGGCCATACTGCAGTTTGTTCAGTAACACTCATAAAGGTACAACACCGCCTCAGCTTTAACCTCCATTTTGAAAAATGACATTTTTTTCGCCTAGTTCATTGTCATATCTAGGTAAATTATATTTAAAAAAAAACTCGGTAAAAAATATTGCGGTAAACAAGTGGTAGCCGGTAAGGTAGTGTGACCGTAGCTTAAAAGGATGTTGCGATTGGTCCTTTCAGGCACACCATTCCCTGATTCCCTGGTCGAGCCAACCCATTCGTGCTACAACTATACTACTAATATAACTGCAGCATGGCCCTTTCTCGTACACGTGTTCGACGTCGACGTCGTCTCATACGACACCCACATGACGATATGGGGTAGTAGATATTCTTACATCACCATTGTTGATGATGTAGGCCGCTGGTGTCGTCTGGGAGAAAAATATACAAAAAAAATTTGGTGAGCGCGTGTACATCCGCGGGGAGGGAGACATAGGTGTCACCTCGTATGATGTTCTAGTGCAACTAACTCGAAACGCGGGATCATGTACTCACCGTTGTTGCAAATATACCTTCACCCTACTGATAAAAATCGCGGTAAGTGCCACCGTCCCCGTATGCACACGTACTTATTTATTATAGAAAAACAGCAAGTACATTAGGTAAGTAACAATGTTTTATGAGTATATTTTTTTACATATTTTATTTTTTATTGATTAATATTATTTATATTTCAGGTGTTCGAGAAGCAACGTGAGCGTCGTCAACATCCTCCCCCCAAGTGTCGGTTCGCCGACACTCATTATCAAGCTGGAGAAAGGCCACGCGAGCAGCTGATCGCTTCATCACTCCTGACTTAGTCCTAACGTCAACTACTCTGACTCTGCCGTCTGAACCTGGATAAACCTTTTCAACAATACCTATTGGCCAACAGTTTCGAAATAATGATGGATCGACTACTACTACAAGATCTCCTACTTTTAATTGCGGACCTTCCCTATCCCATTTACGACGAGGAATTAGCTCTGGCAAAAACTCTTTTACCCATCTGCTCCAAAATAAGTCTGTCAACCGTTGGGCAATACGCCACTGTCGTCTAACATACATGTCGCCATCATCAAAGACCCCAGGTACAGGTAAGTTCGACGAAGATCCTAGTAAAAAATGATTTGGAGTTAATGCCTCTTTACTTTGAGGGTCCACTGAAACATGGGTAAGCGGTCTACTATTAATTATATTTTCGACTTCAGCGAGAAGCGTTAATAAAACTTCTTCTCGAGGAGCCCTCTCTCTAAGAACGACTTTCAGTGCCGTTTTCACACTTCTAATCAGACGCTCCCAAGCTCCCCCCATATGAGGACTGGCTGGTGGTATAAACTGCCAGGAAACTCCTTTGTTTAATGCTTCGGCTATATTTAAATTTGTCGGCACATAATGCCACTCATCAATTTTACTTAACTCATCAATTTCACCTAACCTATTTGCAATAAAAACTTTGTAATTTCTATGCTCGTTACGTATCCAATAAATAACAATCATTGAATCAGTCCAATAAAAAACACGTGACGGTTTAATTCTATGCTCCTTTTTTATAGTCTCTGCCAAGCGACATGCTAATAGCGCGCCTTGAAGTTCGAGTTTAGGCATAGTTAACGGTTTTAACGGCGCAACGCGACTTTTACTCGCAATGAATGACACCTGCACGCCGTTGCTGTCTTGTTTACGCCAATAAGCAACACATGCGTATGCGCATGGAGATGCATCACAAAAAATATGCAATTGCAACGACGTATCATCGTCGTTTACGGTGTGGCCGCTCTTCTCATTCACACCGACAGAATCGTTGCTATAGAAATACCACCGCGGGATTCGAACGTAACTCATTTCTTGTAACTGCGAAATCCAATCTTTAAATAAAACAAATAAACTATCTGTCATTTCCTGATCCCACTTTATACCTACATTCCATATTTCGCGCATTAAAATTTTGGATTTTATCGTAAAAGGTGCTAAAAAACCATGAATATCATATACAGACATTATAATACGAAGAACTTCTCGCTTAGTCGGTTTTCGTGATAGTTGTAAAATATCACTCGGTATACGCTTTAACGAAAGATCGAACCCGAACATATCACTCGCGGGAAACCACAAAAGCCCAAGCGTTCGTTCCGGCTGGGATTCAACATTAAACCGTATCGCCATGTCATTTAAAGTCTCTTTTGGCATATCATTAAGAACATCTGACTTGTTACTTAACCAGTTACGCATCACGAAACCACCTTGCTGATTAATATATGAAACATCTTTTATCATTTTTGTAGCAGTAGCGACGTCTGGTAAACTATCGATAAAATCGTCCATATATTGATTTTTCCTAATTGCATTAACTGCATCCGGCATTTTATTCTGAAAGCGCAATGTGTTTTTATTTTGGTTAATATATTGTGCTATAAATGGGGAGCAGTTAGCGCCAAAAATTAATGACGTCATAATATATTTCTTAACAGGATGTTGTATAGGTAATTTTGAACCTTTGTTACTACCTCCGAAGCCTAATTGTTCATTTTCATTGCTTAAATAGATATCTTTCCACAAAAAACGCAAAGAATTAACATCTTCTTTTCGTACATTAATCCTTAAAAACATATCTTTTATGTCCCCTATGATACCTACGCGGTTTTCTCTAAATCGTAACATTATTCCTAATAACGATTGTAACAAATCAGGGCCTTGTAAAAGAAAATCATTTAAAGAATAACCGTTTGACTTTGCTGCCGCGTCATAAACTAAACGCAGTTTTTTCTTATTTGGATTATCTACACCAAAGTGCGGCAAATACCATATTATACGTTTATTAGAGTTTTCATCGGTCTCATTAAGTTCTCTAGCATAACCATTAGAAAATAAGTATCTCATTCTTTCACAATAACGAGTTGCATACTCTTTGTTGAGCAAAAATTTTCTTTCTATTGACTTTAGACGATTAAAAGCGTTAGGGTAAGAGTCGGGTAAATGTAATTCATCGTATTTCCACGGTAAGCCGACATTCCATTGACCATTTACTAATTCTGCAGTGTCATCTAAAATTTGTAAAGCGCGTATTTCGTCTGGGTTGCGGCGCGGCTTCGAACCTACACCAATAGACTCTAACGCGAAGGATCTACGAACCGCATCGTGCAACTGCGCGCAGGTGCATTCACCGTTATCGTTATCGAGAGAGAGATCGCTAGCAATCGATTCTACCGTGTGTAAGTGAAAGATACACTGCGACTGTCCCGCTTTTTCGGTGCAACTATTAATGAAAGAGACAAAGCGATCAGTGCAATTAACATCACTTACCATATATCCGTGCACACACCATCCAAGCGCAGTTTGAGTTATGTACGGCTCACGCTGCTTACCACGAACACAACGAATGGGAGAAATTAAATGATGGTTGTCCTGACCTATTAATAATTTTGGCTTAGCGTTACAATTACATAACATAAGATCTTCACTTAACAATCCATAATTATTAAAGTCCATATTCGGCACTTTTTGTGTTGGTAAATTTAATTCTTTAATTTTACGCGCACGGAAAGTAAACATTTCGTTATACGAATTGGTAACACTAACACTCACTACTTGAGATTCACACACAAGCTCGCCCGAGTCCCATGCGCTGCGCGCGCGCAATATCACGTTTGCACCGTATAATCCGAGCTCATCTGCGATATCAGAGGATATCACCGTCACGGTAGCTCCATCATCCAGTAGTGCATGCGTATGCAAACTGCCATTCGGTCCGTGAAGAGTGAGCGGCACCACTTTCAAAAGCACCTTGTGACAGTGGGATGCCACCGTATGAGTCACTGTTTCATTGGTGCTGGGATGCTCATCCTCACTTCGCTCCACAGTTTTTAAGCTTTCTTCCAATGGTTTTATCCAGTGCAGTAAACGATGATGCGGTTGATTGCAGCCGTCAATGTCGCAATTACTGCCAATACAAGACATACCATTCGTATGGCGGGGGGCAAGACATTTGAAGCAAAGTTTATTTACGCGTACAAATCGCCAGCGATCTTTGCGTAAGGCGCGCTTAAACCGTGAACAATCTGCGACACCATGAGCCCATTTTCGGCAAAATGTACACTTTTCCGCGTTTTGTAATTGATTACTATTTGTGTACAACAACGAGTGTGAACGGTGTTTACGTTCATCGGGCTTCTTTAAATTATATTGAGCGTGAATATGACTTACTCCTGATGCAGCTGTTTTAGTGGCCTCCTCATATAAAAAATCACTAAGCAATTCTAGCTTCGGTAAATTACACTCTCGCTGTTCATAAACGTAGTCGGTCCATTTTGCGACAAGCAAAGTTGGAAGCTTAGATACGACAATCGATACTAACTCCGGGCTGCGAAGATAATCACTTTGTTGCATTGCTTTGGCAGCAGCCACATAGTTCTTTATTTTTATTGCAAAATTAATGATATCATTATGATAAGTTAACGGCAACGGACATAGTTTTTTAAGCTGTAAAACTATTTTACTCATAATTGTTTCTGGTTTGCCAAATCGAAGTTCTAAGGTGTCAATTATTAAATCGGGTGTAGTTCCACCAATCAAGAGTGAAGTCACTGCTTCTTTAGCATCGCCACGAAGACACTTACGTAGCCGCCATAAATTCTCTGTGTCACTATATTTGCATAATTGGGTAGATTCTTGGTACGCCTGTTTAAACTGCAACCACTCCATTGGATCTCCAAAAAATAAAGGCAGGTCTTTAGACGTTGCTAATCTTGTTAAGAGCTCCTGGTTCTGTATTTTATATGATGAGGCAGCTACTGCATCATTCAAGGCATGTGCCAGCTTTTCTAGGCCGATTTTTTCACAAGAGTACTCTTCTCGGTTCTCCTCATGCTGGTTTCCTGGAGCATTCAGCCAATTTTCAACTTTGCTGGTCGAAGATTTCATAGCCGACTTGTGGGAAGAGCGTGAATGAGACTCCAATTCTGCCATCTCAGCTGCAAGCTGTTTGTTTAGCAGCTTCGACTGAATATTTGCCTTAAGCTTGGCAGCTTCTGCCTGAGCACTCTTAACTTTGGCTTCTGCTTCAGCTTCCGCTGCTTGTATTTCCACGAGAGCCATAGCTTTAGCGGTTTCGTATTCCAATTGCCGTTTGCGTGCCGTACTTGACGACGTGCCTGAGGTCTTTGATGACTTTTTACTCTTACTAGAGGCACTTAGCGCATTTCTAGGTTTTTCCAGCACTTCATCCTTTAAGCTGAACGATGGTAACACATCTTGGTTGTTCTTGCACTCCGATTTTGCAGCGGTGCCACGTGGTCGTCGCTTTTTTTGCGGCGTAGCCGGCGCGTGGAACATAACTGGTACTTATTATTATTATATTTTTTGCAGACGACGTAAGGATCCGGCTCGAAGGACCACTATGTTGATGATGTAGGCCGCTGGTGTCGTCTGGGAGAAAAATATACAAAAAAAATTTGGTGAGCGCGTGTACATCCGCGGGGAGGGAGACATAGGTGTCACCTCGTATGATGTTCTAGTGCAACTAACTCGAAACGCGGGATCATGTACTCAGCGGTGCAACACCGTTGTTGCAAATATACCTTCACCCTACTGATAAAAATCGCGGTAAGTGCCACCGTCCCCGTATGCACACGTACTTATTTATTATAGAAAAACAGCAAGTACATTAGGTAAGTAACAATGTTTTATGAGTATATTTTTTTACATATTTTATTTTTTATTGATTAATATTATTTATATTTCAGGTGTTCGAGAAGCAACGTGAGCGTCGTCAACAACCATGGTGAATTATTATTTTGAAATATTTAAGGAAAACGTTAAGCAATTATTTGAACTAAGATTTCGATACTAACAACACATTTTGTGTTCTTAGTATCGAAACATTTATCGCAGCTATGGAGGTACACCATAGCGTAACGTAATTCTTTCATAATATAACTAAAATATTATTTTTATTTTTGAAGCAAGAAACCACAACAAATTCTTTTCACATTGAAAACAAGAAGCAAAACATTTTTCTAAAGGTGGCTTTCAAAAAAATTTTTTTTAAATATTAATTTAACGATTTGACTTTGGAGGTAGATTAAAAAATTATACTTAAAACAGCTTTTAAATTTTTCATCTATTTTATTGCAAGTATTCGGACCCGGAATGATTACTTGTAGGTCGAACAAATACTTGTATCGTTCGGGATTGGAACGCGCGGCACCTTGCATAAGACTCATTGCTAAGCCACTGCGCCACGGGGCCTGTCAAGTGTTAATATTAATAAAAAAGCAGTCTTAGTACTAGCAATAAAAAACATATAATTTTTTTAAACCCACAAAGTGCATTGCAGGGTCGCATCTACTACTCGTAGCGACAACGGAACAAATGTCAAACGTTCACGTTTCCTTCGATGCGAAGGCTTGATAATGTCTCGTTCTCAGTGGTTCCCCGCTCCTTGGCAGGGATATTAGGTTTCCGGAGACCGAGTTTCGAGGAATATTTAACGGTATCTGTGTCATTTTCTAGTATCGCTGTAGAAAATGTTGCGAGTGTTCGAGACTTCGTAGCTCTAATTATCCTTTGCATTAGAAATTAGAACTTTTTGGTAAGGTTGTGTATGGTTATTAATGTCTTCATAGTTATGTAAATAGACATTTTTGAATGGAATTCTCTAATTAAATTATATCATTTATATATTACAATATTATCTACTACTCCATATCGTTTGGATGTGACGTAAGAGATTACAGAAAGAAACAAACAAGGAAAAGGGCAGTGGCGCCATATTAGTTACAATAAAAAATAAAAAACTGCGGTTTCCAACCTGCCTGCTAATTCTGACAACTATGGTAACCCCCAATCGGGGTAATCTATGAGGAAGGGCCACGTTCATGAGTGGACTTTAAGCATCATCATCATCATTACATCCCTTTACAAGTCCACAGCTAAACATAGGCCTACCCCAAGGTATGCCACAAAGCACGGTCTTGAGTCACCTGCATCCGTCGATTTCCTGCAGGTCTTACCAGGTCATCACTCCATCTAGTGGGGGGTCGCCCTACACTTCGCCTACCGGTGCGAGGCTGAAAGTACGACGCTCATAGTCGCTCAGCGAGCTATGTAGAAAGGCTATGCTCGGGGTTTGTCTGCGTGATAAACTTAGAAATGAAGATATCCGCAGTAGAACCAGAGTGACCGACATAGCCCAACGGATTAGTTAGCTGAAGTGGCAATGGGTCGGCCATATAGCTCGCCATTAATTTCACAGTATGGGCACCACCCGAGTTTGACCCCTCTGGCACCAATGAAATTATTAATTGCAATTTTTAGTGCTGATTTACCCACATTTTAATCGAACCGAAAGTCGGACGATGGCAAATTAACCCATTGCTGTACATAATACAAATGACGAAGTTAACCGTTTGGTTCAAATGCGTCGAATGTCGACGATCAATGGTTGTGGTAAATTGACAGGTTACTAAATTCATATAATATTATACATGGTAGAGCTGTTATATTAATAGTATAGTTTTGGCACGAATAGGTCGGCTAGACCGGGGAAGGACCACGCTCTCACGGAATACCAGCGTCAAATAGTAGCTTAATTCCTATGTGTTTCGTATGGTGAATGTAGAGAACCGGAGACCCTTTTTACTGAAAACGAAGCATTCCATCTTAGTGACGAAGCATCTGCATTTTGATTTGTCGATCGAGGATAGATGTAGATGTCCATGAGCCACAGTAACCACTTACCACCAGGTGGACTGTGTGCTCGTTTGTCACCATATCCTATAAAAAATAATATAATCATCACTTTCTAAAGGAATTACAGTAAAACTGAGTTTAAAACATTAAGATATAAACATAATTAAAAAAAAATATAATAAAGAAACTAGAACATCATACTGTCTTACTCCTCGCGGTATAATGCCGAGAACATTGCCTGCGCTTCTTGCCGAATACTTAGAGAACTACTTTGAGAACCAACCCTTTTCTCAACAGCAGCGACAATCAGTCGCGGATAGAGTTCTTTTAGGGACTTCACCGCATATGGACCCCACTCACCGATAGTCTCTACTGCAAATGTTTACTGAAAATTGCTTTCGAGTTTTTTAATAAATAAAGCATACTACTTTATCAACGAATAATTTGAAGATAAAATGAATGGTTTTTAAGTACCTACAATAATTAATGTCCGATTTATTTCTCTTTGGTGTTAAGAATTATGTAATTTCTAAACATACGAATTATAGTTGAAATTGTTATTTTATTAAAAATAAATTTTCATATTGCGAGGCGATAGTGATAAGCAAATATTTGTATGCCTTTTTAGGCGAAACATGGTGTTACTTATCATACCTTTTCCACCAAGTTTGTAACTTTTTACCTATGTTTTACAAATAAATTATTTGATTTGATTTGAAGTGACATAAATATGTAGTCATCTCTCAGAGGCTCCTCTACAACACGTACTAAGTTTAAGTTGTACGCTTAGAATTAAAATATAAACTACAATAAAACTTCGAAACATTATTCAAAGGAATATAAGATAAACAAACAAACGTAATTAATACTTTAAAAATTAAGAATACTCGAGGTTGAAAATCTTGTAGATGTCTGTAGTAATTCAGTTAAAAAGACACAATAATTGAAGTTGCCTGCAAAGCCGTAAATAGCAACTTGGTGCTTGGTTCTGAAGTTAATAATAAAGTTAACGAGAAAACTACTTCAGTGAAGCGCCAAGCATAATCCAACAAATAAAACTATTGCGGAGAAAGCAACAGTCAAAGTCTAATAAAAGTGCACGCGATAGCCTTCCCTAAAGTAAAAACACGAAGGCCTTTTATTATTTGAGGTTAGCACGAAGTCAATTGTACTAGAGTAAATACTAGTTTCCTGTGTGTATTTGTTGTATGTGAAAGAACATGTACATAGTATGTGCAATGGGCGAATGTGTTTTCCTCATCTTTAATATAAAAAATAAAGGCTGACGAATTATTATTGTATCGTAAATATTTTTGGTCATTGACTGATGTGGTTTATTGACCCTAGTCTTATTACACTCTTACATTTAAAAATGGTAAACAGCACTGCCTAAGCGTACCAAGAGAATTTTTACTCTTGGCTTAAGACACTCAGGTTTTAATTGGAGAAAAAGATAGGCATTGACAAATGATTTCACTTTTTGGCTATACACGTTACGAAACACGAAGCAAGCCTTTTATTTGGAATGCGTGGAATGTTGACAACTAGGTGATAGAATTCCTTTTCTACGTAGGAGACCGTCTATGTAGGTTTTTTATAGGACAGCGTGACAAACGAGCACTCATTCCACCTGATGGTAAGTGGTTGCTGTGGCCCATAGACATCTACATTTATCCTCGATTACGAATGCGCGAAAATGCACATGCGTTGTGAGGACTAAGATGAAATGCCTCATTTCCAGTAAAAAGGGTCTCCGGTTCTTTACACTCACCATACGAAACACAGCAGCATGCAGCTGCTATTTTACGTTGATATTCTGTGAGAGAGTAGTTCTACCCCAATTGAGGCGACCCATTCGTGCTACAGCTATAATAAAGATGCAGCCTGTCTCTACCACATAAAATACCGTCGTTGAATATCTGATAACAAAAGTGTAGCCAGGAATTACATTCATGCTTTTCTCCTTTCCACCATCGGACAACCAGGCGGTCGGTGGGTCTGTGGACTTCTTTTTGTTGATTTTCCACGCATCAGAACCGAACGGTTCACTTCGTCTTTTGTTATACGTACAGCAAATGAGTGGAATAATTTGCCGACGTCTGTCTTTCCACCTCAATCAATCAATCTGAACGGCTTTGAAGGCAAGAGTGAACAGGCTTTTGTTATGCTAAGGCAGTGCGATTCACCACCTAGGCCTACATCACCACTTACCACCAGGTGAGATTGTTTTCAAGCACTGACTTATATTAATTAAGAAAGTATTCATAACCAAATATTAAGTTGTCTTATGGTGTCCATGGACAGCAGAACCCACTTACCACCAGGAAGACAGTATGTTCATTTGTCACTTCACTTTTATGAAAAAAAAAAATTAATAGTATTATTAAAACAATGTTCTATTTTCTCAAACGAAACCCCAACGCCGGTTTTATGTCACCGAAGTAGGAAGTTACGATCTAACGCATAAAGATTGTCGTTGGCAGCCAAATACGTTTCGAATACTTCCCAACGGTATGTTAGTGGACCGTTTTATTTCTCGTAAAACGGAACGACCTACATGCTAGGACCGAAACGACTCTTGAGCATTCTTTGATAAAGTTCACAGTGAAAGCAATAATTTTTTCCAATGAAACTCACGAGATCTGCATAAAATCATTACAAAAGATTGCGTGCAAAATCTTTTTCATTTACGTTGAAATTTGAACTTCATTTCTTAGTATTTGTGCTAAAAGCAGGAAATAAAACTAAAAGGAGGAAAAAATCCTTCGAAGGTACTGGTTATAGGTGTTCACAAAAAAGAAAACCATTTGTGAGTATGGTTACTTTTAAGGCATATAAAATAATAGGGAATACTATTAATGATATTAGCGTGCTCATGTTAATTAATTTTTAATGAAAGCTAGAAATTGATTTTATTGAGATTTTAGAACGCAAAGCAAAATATATTTTTAATTATGAATTGATGGCTATTTAGATCCTGTGTCGGAATATCAAGGAGGTCGCATTATAGTCGATACCATTTCGAGAGTATTTCGCTTAAAGTAATTTACATCTCACTGACTGAAACGACTTCATTTTGAACTAATTAAGATAATCTGACGGATCAGTAAGCCGAAGCGGCAATGGAGCGGCTTTATTGCTTAAAGAACCGACAGCCAATGGGATCTAAAGATTGTTGAGTGGCAGCCTCGTACCGGTTAGCAAAGTGTAAGGTTGCACCGATGAAATAACGAACTGGTAAGAGACAAGATGTGAGATGATGGTTGATGTGGATATCGCATCATGACACGATGAGTAGGCCTATTATGTTCAGCAGTGGAGTTGTTGTGAACCATTGAACAAGTTAAATAAATTTAACGTTATCTACAGAGATTAGAAATTAGGAAATATATTAAGGAAATATAATTAAGAAATTAGGAAATATAGGATTAGGGATTAGGAAATAATGATTGATTTTATGTATAAAATTAATTTTTTGTTCGTCTACTAAAGATCTTCAACCACCTTATACTATTCATCCTATAACGATAAACTTTGGTAAGTTGTTGTGCGCTTCCGCAAATGTTTCTGACAAAAATACCACTTATCCAATTACGATAAAACTTTGGTAAGTTAAATGTGTGCTCCTGAAATGATTTATGATCGAAAAAATTATATATTTTTTGTCTGATTTGTTGTCTATGCAGTTATTACCATTCACCCGATTATGGCGATATTTTAGTGAAATGTTGCGCGCTCCCAAGAAGGTTTTTAACAAAAAATGATTATTTTTGTTTGATTCGTCTTCTATTACATATATATATATATATATATATATATATATATATATATATATATATATATATATATATATATATATATATATATAATAGAATGTATATATATATATATATATATATATATATATATATATATATATATATATATATATATATATATATATATATATATATATATTTTATACCATTTGTCCGACTACAATAAAACTTTAGTAAGTTGACTTACGCTCCTGCGAAGATTTCTGATACAAAAATGAATTTTTTTTTTGGATTTTCTCTTATGCGGTTGTATACCACTTGCCTGATTACAGTGAAGCTTTTGTGAGTTGTTGCGTGCTTCCACTGAAGTTTTTGACAAAAAAGGAATATTTTTTGTTTGGTTCGTCTTTTTCTCGTGGAACGTGTAGTAAATTGCTATGCTCTTCCACGAGCTTTTAACATAAAAAAATATTTTTTTTGGTTTTCGGGTTACCTTACCTTACCTTACCTTAGACAGGTAAGCTCAGTGAAGGCCATCTATTCACTAAATGAAGCGACAATTTTGAAGGCATGCAAGAAGTCAATGAATGCAGTTGGATTGGAACCATGATCATTTTTTGGATGAGGTCTATATTCAGAAGTTGACCTGTAAAAGGCTGTAATGATGATACAACAATATATATATATATATATATATATATATATATATATATATATATATATATATATATATATAATATATATATATATATATATATATATATATATATATATATATATATATATATATATATATATATATATATACTCACATAGAGTTGCCTTCTTTGTGAACTAAGGTGAAACGTCTCAAACTTTGTAATGATACACAAAGGCTTGTCGATTGTGAGAGACTACTTACCCAGGATACTTAGACAAAAAAGTGGCCCTCTCAATGGTATATAAGAGAGATTTCTTTAAAAAACTTATAATTACTTGGTAATAAAACTAAAAATAGTTATAATGATGATGAGAACGTGATCCTACACCGGTCGGCTCGACGAGACGGTCGGTCGGACCACGTTCTCACAGAATACCAGCGTAAAATAGCAGCTTAATGTCTTGTTTCCTAAGGTGAGTGTAGAAAACCGGAAAACTGTTTTACTCGAAAAGAGACTTTCCACCTTAGTCCTCAGGAGTGACAATGCACCTGTATTTTAATCCGTAATTTAGAATTAATGTAGATGTCTATGGGCCAGGGTATCTACTTATTATCAGGTGGATTGTGTGTTACCTTTAAATAAAACTATCAGACACTTTTCACAGTTGTTTAGTGTGATATCTACGTTACCATATGGGGTGATGAATTCCCTTACGCTACAACACGCCACAACACAACTTAGAGATTAAATTAAGCATATGGGGTTATTAATATTGATTTTCATAAGGTTTAACTCAAGTACGAATATTAAGATGTAATCAAACATTTTTGATTACCAACCATTAGAGGCGAATTTCCATCTGGATATATATTCATTTTCTTCTGAATGTGAAATATTCGATTACCAGTGACAGAGATGTCTTTCAAGCGATGTAATGTAATTACAGTGTATTTAGAGATAAGACTCTGATTTAACGTCCAATATTTCATCACAGATTGTAACCAAGAAAGATGTCCTATGAAATTGTAACGGGGAGATAAGATAGATACCTAATAAGTGATAAAGTTAATATGCACACCCGAGTCTTGCATGCGTGTGCATAAATAAAAACTGGGTAGAAATTTATGTGTATTTAATAAGTCTCTGTCTCAAGCATAGTATAACATTTTTGATGCAAAGTCTGCAAGCGCTGGTTTTAAATTGCAGCCTTGTGATTTTACTAGCAAGGCTAGCTTGTAGCTCTTTACTAGAGACTACTGTACTTTATGGACTCTTGAAACTAACTTGAAAAAAAAAGGCCGCAATACGCATGGAAAATGATGCGATACCTCATTACATTGGTTTTCTTATTTCGATGAAACGAACTTTAGGGGTTTCATTGCGTTTAATTTAGGCGCGATAAAAGCCGTAAAATTCATTTTATTAATATAATATCAATCAGTATATGAACCGCCCTCTTACTTCTCATTGCCAAGCATCAGTAAACTGACTAGTACTAGTAATTCGGATGACTGTTCGTTATACAAAAATCCCAAAATGTCGGAAATTAAGTAAAAATAAAAGCTATTAGTAAAGTAAATTAAACGCGATACGTTTCGTAAAATAAATGTTATTTAAAGTGGCGGTATCTACACTCATGGATCCTACACAGAAGTTTATCAACGCAATTTTTGATATAATGAAGATGAGTCAAATTAAGTATCCTCAATCGACGAGCATGTATGCGTAGATACTCGAATATTGATGTAAACTAAGTGAGAGAGGTATGCCATGATCGAGCCGTTAGCCGCAAGTTCGTACTTTTAGTCTATCCTTTTGGGTGACAGTTGGGAGATTATTTTTTCATAGAAGAGGGAGCAAACGAGAACGCGGCTCACCTGATGGTAAGTAACCACCGCTGCCCACGAACGAAGATAGGAGCAAACTCTTTTCTTGAAGGTTTGTAAGTCGTACCTGTCCAGAAAAAAATCGCCGTTGGTATACGATTTTACAGAAGAGTCGTACGAAGAAGAAAACTCTTATTAAAACGAACAGTGGTGAACTGCCAAGAATCCAGACGAGTTTTGTCACGATCTGCGTTCGTGAAATTTGATGTAATATGTGTGTAATTACTGTATTTAATTATATATATATGGTCTTTCAAATAGAATTCCTCATACCATAATATTTGCCATAGTTGCTTACCTTGGCAAGCGGGTTGGTAACGCAGTTTTTTAATTTTGACATTCCTCAGTCGCATCTTACGACACCTACCTGCAAGCTGACGTGGGGTAGTAGACAATTAACATCGCCATTACGCGTATTAAAATTTTTATTTTGTTTGTATTTGCGCGATATGTGAGTGATTTTTCATCTTATTCGGATATATTACAGCGAAACCGAGTAACCGAGTAACAATGCAATTAATACTTGCCACCGTACAACGTAAAACAAATTTATCGCATGTTCTTGTCAAATGATTCATATTTCATTCATCGATTCAATGGGTCGTTCAATCATCCTTAATTTATTGGACCATTGAAACCGGAATAATTCATTACTCCATAAATTACTTTCCTGATTTGCAATTTCTTTTTAAAATTTCTGAAGTCATTCCTTCCATAGAAGACTGTCACAGCTATTTAAATTAAAAGCTAATTTAAATTTAATACTGTTACAAGATTGGATATCGATTTATTACTAGGAGTCCAATGCTAAACATAAGCATCCCCAACAAATTGTATCATATTACATTTGGAGATTTTGCCATATTTGCAATATTTGGCCGGCGGGTTGGCAGCCAAATTTTTTAAATTATTTTGACTTGTTATCAGAAGAAGAAGAAGATTCTTCTGACCATTTTCTGTTTCAGTTTACTTCTATCGCCACTTAGGACACCCACGGGACAATATGGAGTAGTGGATAACCTTAAGCCGCCATCACATAGCATCACGCGCCACTAAAAAATATCCTAATAAAAATAAAAATATTTTCCATTTGTGAAGACTGTCTTACAGTTATTGCAAAGAGGTAAATTTATATACACCATTATCACAATTAAAACCCTTCACAAATCTACTGCTGCACTGCTGAATATACCGAATATCAAATATTCTTAATGCCGAATATATAACATTTCCCATGGCAGGGCGTTTAAATCTTTTTTCAAACTTATTATTTTATTAAGTTTTAGATAACTGAAGAATGAAAAGGTATTATTTCTGGTAGGGTTTTTATTTATTTATTTTACATTATTATATTTTATATTAAACCAACTGGTCCCAACGCGTTGCTGCTGCAGAAAAAATAATCGCGGTAATATCGTTCCAAATTTAACGATAATGAAATTAATTGAATTGAAATTAATGTTTTTTTTAATTAAATATAGATTATTGCTTAATATTTATTTAAAGACGATTTTTATTTATCACTGGTTTGGAAAAAAAAACTCTGTCCTGGGAAGAACCAGCAAACCCAGCGGGACTTTTTTTAAACATATTTCACTTTACAATAATTTATATTGTACAATTTATGAACGAATTTTTACACAACCAACATGGAAGTGATCATCATTCCCAAGTGTTATTTTTATTTATGTATTCTTTGATATTATAATAACCCTTTTTGCACATTTTTTAAATAAAACATTTAAACTAGTTTAATGACTGATTTTGTACTTTGTTTCTGGATTTTTGTTGTAAAAGCACCAAAAATGAATGACTAATTCTGTGGGGTCTGGTAAAACTGGTGTTACAAACTTATGTTTGTTCCTAGTGTTAAAAGTATGAACATCTTTAGTCTTATGACAGACTTTTATGTTTATATGTACATACATTACGCTTTTATAAATATATTGCAATGCCGTTTTGTATGTGTATTATGTTTATTTCTTTAGTATTCTTTAGTAAACCAAATTTACGGATGTCATCGCATTTACCTATTTACGGATCTTAACGACGCAATAAAAATCGCAAAATTTGTTTCATTCAATAGGTTATTTTTATAATTTTATATTATATACCTAAGTTCTATTACAGTTACTAAATATAATCTGTGGGTGTATTAAGAGACCGTAGTATGAAACTGGAACAGGAAATAAGGATATTTTATACAGTCATGAAATTTATGAGCTAATAAAGAAGATTAAAAAGACATTCCATCTTACTCTTCGGAGGTGGCACTGTCCATTTTACTGTTAACGTATTTTACTGTTATGTTTTTTCAGCTTAATGTCTAGACCCTCATAGATAGCCACAAAATACGGTTCTGAGCTACAGCATTCATTTACTGCCAGTGTGTTTCTTCAGGTCGTCACGATATTTTTGTTTTATATAAGCTTAAACGTGTTGTCCACAGAATTCTTTATTACCTTTGATAACGATAATAAGGCTCTAAAAATAGACGTAAAAAAGGTTCGCATCGAGTAAAAATAAAATGTTATACAAGAAAAATGTTTTCGCCCCCGTAAATGGTTGTGTTTCGGTGCCTTTTTGCCTAGCGATCATTAACTTGGTAAAATTTCTGCCTGAACCCTCATTTCAACGAGAGCGCGTGTTTTTAGCCATTTTACAAAAAGGAAGAGTTATCTATTTAACTGAATTTTTGAAAGTATGTTACGCAATATCTTCGCTTATAGTGAACCGATTTAATTATTATTTTTGTATTAAATACTAGCTGGTACCCGGCACGTTGCAGCCGCGGAAGAAATGGTTATGGAAATATAGTTTTAAATTTGGAAGAGTTATATTGTTTATTTAGGAATGATAATATATTGATTGAAATTGAATAAAATAATATGACTTTGAAATAAATTTGTCAGTACAACACGCGCACCACCACCACCTACTGTTAGTTAATTGTACTTGCTTTATGTCTAACAATCGCAATAAGTTAACAAAGTTTTAACACAATCTGATGAACGGTATGGCAGCGCATAAAATACGATAAACTAAATATTATATTTTATATATATGATGCGGTGGTGCAGTTTAAACTTGAAAATTACACAATTTACTCCACCGAAACGGGTAAATTATTTAACATTGAAATAGTAACAACCGAATTCAAATTATTCTAAAAAGAATAATAACTAAAAAAATTTTTTCGCTCTTAGTGTTATTATTTAGAATTATGCAGTTATTTATTTAGAATTTATTTTATTTTATTTGGTTCTTACTTTTTTAGTATCATTAAAAAAATCATTTATTTGTCTAATAAAAATAACTAAAAATTACTTATGCATAAAGAATCAAATTCAAAATCAAATTTTCTTAAACTGAGTAAGCGTCACACGCCTGCGCTCGATAGATGATGCAGATATTTATGTTTTCTGCCAAAGCATCCCCTAGTATGAATTTTTGTGTGTTCTAGCTTGCACATTTATCCTCCCACCGCACCAGGTAAGACGTTCAGAGCGGCCAGCGTTACGTGTAATAGTATAGATATGTTCTACATACAGTACTTCAGAACGTTGATAGCGTGTATTAGGCTACGGTGTGTTTCGCGTGAAGCGCGACAACTGCGCCCCCACAGACTCTTACATCTATTATTTATATTTTTACGATTGAATTCACTAAGATGAATTGCTTCGATTCCAGTAAAAAGGTATCTTCGGTTTTCAACACTTACCCTATGAAACGGCGTTACTCTGCTCTTTCACGCTGGTATTCTGAGAGAGGGTAGTTTTGTCCCGGTAGAGTCGACCCACTCGCGCTGCAACCATAATGTAGCTGCAGTGTCGCTCTACCACGTAGAAGTCAACAAGAGTATTAGTAATGTTATTAGCCGTAGTTTTATTTTACAAAATCTTTTAATCCATACGTTCATTCATGTAATTGTCAATGACAATAACTAAGAAAATTCATAGAGATAGTATTAAAAAAAGAAAAGGAAAAAATCTTAAATCTAAGACACGAAATAAGCCTAACCTTTTTTAATGTCATTTGCACCTTTATTCCAATATCGATTGAGAATAAACGCCCGATAATATATAAGCAAAAATTGTTCCTATTTCGATAGTAATATGTAATATTTAAGACAACTTCGATTACGCCATTATATTTGGAAACGTTCACGAACAAAACTGTCGTTGGTGGAATGAGAAACGTCTATTCCTTCGTTCTGCTCTGTATTCGTAACAAATTGCATTCGTGGTTACATTTTACAGCTTCGGGATTTCCACTTGGCTTCGAAGGAATGATTAATAGTAGAGAGTGAACGTATAAGCGCTACAATGATATCCAATGAATTATGCCGCTTTTGTTTATTGGTCAAGTTAAATACCGTATTACCGTTAAAATATTCGAATATTTCGGGCTTCTAGAAATGAATTATCTTTTAACGGAATGATTTAATATTTACGTTTTTTTTCATAAATATTTTTTTCAAAGTGGAAGAAAACTTCTCTCATACTTACGAGTCCTTCTGGTTTGCTTCCTTACCTATTTCTAACAACAAGCCAGTAGACTCTCTGCCGATTTTTGGATTGTAGAGTTATTATAATTTCATACTGTAAGCATTGATAGAATTAAAAGAGAGAAGATACGGTACCTTGAAACTTATTATAATCGAAGACTGGACGATGTGTACTACGCCCACAAACTTACTTATATAGATTAGAGAAACTATGGAAACACGACCAACAGTTTTCTGGTTTCTATTAATAGTTAGTTACTTGAGAGGTCTGGTCTTTTACAGATTTTACACAAAAGTATTTATAATTTTATATTATAGAAATGGTTTTCATTTTTTGTGACTTATTTGTGTCAATATTATTTTTTAAAGAATAAGGGTTACAAAGTAGCACACAGTAAACCCGATAGTATGTGGATACTGTGGCTTATACGTCTAAATCTATTTCCGATTAAGAATCAAAATGTAAATGCGTTGTCACCCTTGAGGATTAAGACGAAATGCCTTGTTTCCAATAAAAGGGTGTTCCTAAGTTCACCAAACGAAGCACAACAGCATTAAGCTGCTGTTTCACGCTGGTATTCTTTGAGAGCGTGGCCATTTCTCATTCTTTCCCGGAAATTTACTTTGACAAATTTTGTTACCATTTTTTGTTATAAAATGGAACTGATAATAGAACTTATAGTTCACCTGATTGTATGTTGCTTCTGTAGCCACCTGCGTCCAACTTCAAACAACGAAGGTTGAGATGGAATACGTGTAATTATATTGGTTCTATATATTGTACCGGTTGGTTGGTTGTACTGCTATTTGTTGGCAGAAATAAGTAAGAGTTTGATACCTAACTATCACACACGGACTCCTCAGTAGAATGGAACTTCTACCACCGTTGATACTTCTCTTTAGCAAAAAAGAAGCCATACTGTTCTCGAACTGACTGCTGTTGAGAAATCTCTATTTCTCAATGCGTTCTCAATCGTCGAACTGACTGCTATCGAAAAATCTCTCTTTACTAGTAGCAGTCAGTTTGACGAGTTACATGCATATGTATACTGGCTATACGGTTGTACTATAGCCGCTTCAGCTTTGGTCTACAGATTTTAATTATTTACAATGTAGAAACTGTTATTTTTGCCTTTTGAACACTGACAGTATAAATTGGACGCGTTCGCTTGAAATCGGAAATTGCAGATCAACTTTTTGTAACTGAGCAATAAATAACCTGTCGGTCGAATGATTAAATGTATTATTAACGAATAAACGACCTACTGAAGCATTAAAAATATGAAGTAAAATATAATACGAAATAAATTTTGATATAAATTAAAACATTGTTAAAATCATGAAGGATTCATCATTTATTTATTCACAGTTCACAAATCCACCGCTAAACATGCTTATTCATGTTTCATATTTCCCCACATAGATTTTTTTATAGGATGGGGTGACAAACAAGCATACAGTCCTCCTGATGGTAAGTGGTTGCTGTGGCCTATAGACATCTACATTTATCCTCAATTACGAATCGAAATGCAGATACGTTGTCACCCGTGAGGACTAAGAAGGAATGCCTCGTTTTCAGTAAAGAGGTTCTCTACACTCACCATACGAAACACAGCAGCATTAGGCTACTATTTTACGCTGGTATTCTGTGAGAGCGTGGTCCTTCCCGGTCGAGCCGACCCATTCGTGTTACAAATATACTACTAATATAATAATAATAATAATTTATTTTATTTTGATAAAATGTACAAATTATTCCAATAAGTCTTAACTTAAAAATAGTCTACAATAACAGGCACCTGAACTAGGATAAACCTGTATATCAGGTGTATGTGTTAAAAGATACATTAACAAATATTTTCTGTTTCTTATATAAAATGAATAACGTACTAACTAATAAGGGTTATTTGGGTAAAATACATTATCATTATTTTACTTATGATATTAATTAACTTAAAACAATCAGCAACTTCTCCGTATCATCGTATGACAAATTTTGTAACCATGTTCGAATTACCTTTTTACAGTCTGCCATTTTTAATTAATATATATACAAAATTGCATTGACTTGATTATATAAAAAAGGGCCGAGAAATGTAAAAAAATCTATGCATGAAATAACCTAATAATGCCTTATTCTAATGTTAGTTTCAATTACTTTATCTTTGCGCCTTTTATCAGTGACCTCTCTTCTATAAGGCAATCTTAAGTGCTGTTTTAGTAACATGCTCATAACAAATAACTGGCGCACTGAAAGGACATTATAGGATTTGTATAAGAGGTGGGATGGAAATAGAATAGGGCGGAATGTTGCAACTTTTAATACAGCTCTTTGAGCGCGTTCCAGTGGTAGTAGTGTAGTTTTAGCTGCTCCACCCCAAGAGGTTATACAATAGGTGAGTATTGACTGACATAATGCGTAATATACTTGTTTTACTACCTTATTATCAGCAAAAGAACGATTTTTTTTAAAAACAAACATTAGTTTACGAACTCTATTGCATAGGTGGTTTATGTGGTTTTTAAATGTAAACGTAGAATCTATAATTATTCCAAGGTACTTAACAGTTTTTGTATTAGAAATAACTGGGCAGTAACATTTAGACTCTGTGACTGAGTAACATTGATGTGCATAAAGTTCTGGAATGGTTATATGCTGGGTTGCGCTGCGCATAGAAAAATGAATATATTTGGTTTTGTCCGTATTCAGTGTTAATACGTTTTGTTGGAGCCATTTATTAACTCTATCAAAACCTTGCTGAGCATATGAATAAACCTTGTCAAGTGTATTTGCGGAAAAAAGTAGCACGGTATCATCTGCGTAAGATATTATTTTACCTGAGTTAAGTTCAAGATTGCAAAGGTCATTTATATAAATCAAAAATAGGGTTGGCCCTAATACACTTCCTTGAGGCACGCCAAAATGAGTATTTTTTTGTTCAGGGCTAACAACCTTATCGATTTTTATGCATTGATATCGATTTTCTAAATAATTCTTAAAAGCTTGAAGCTGCTTACCTCGAATACCTATGCTCTCTAACTTATTTAATAGGATAGGAATAGAAACCGTATCAAATGCTTTTGCAAGGTAAAGGAAAATGCCAATTAATTGGTTGCCTTTATCTAATTCTTGAGAGACGTAATCGGTCATTTCCTGCACAGCATCAGCAATGGACATTTTAGGCCTGAAACCATATTGCATATTCGATAATATGGATTTACTTTGTAAATAATTCATTAGTCTGTTATTAATTAATTTTTCTAATATATTAGACGTTGATGAGAGTATCGAGATAGGCCGATAATTGGAAACGTTTTTTTTTTGTCCCCCGATTTGAATACTGGAACTACAATTGCTTTTTTTAAACAATCTGGGAAAATTCCTTGAGAGAGACAAATTCTGAAAATACGGGTTAATGGTGGTACTAGAATTTGTCTATATTTTTTTAATATACTAGTGGGTAATCCGTCCCATCCAACCGCGCTTGTTTCTTTCAGTCCCATTATAATCCTTTCCACCTCACTAGGGTCCGTATCTAATAATGTGAACGAGCTTAATTGGCAGTTTTTTTGAGTTAATAAAGTGGTCCTGTATTCACGATTATTGTTAGAGTTGTTTGTTATCTGCTCAGCCAGATTTTTACCAACGTTCACAAAGTAATTATTTACTATATTTGCTGATATAAGCGGCGAGGCATTATTTTGTAATAATTCTGACGAAGATTCATGCTGTTTGGAAATAAATGCAATATCTTTTACATGCCGCCAAATCTTTTTATTATCTCTACCAGACTTTTCTAGTAAGTTTGTAAGATAATTATACTTCAACTTTTTTAATAAATTGTTACAAAAATTCCTATATCTTTTATATGAAATTTGTAAAATGGAATTATCTGAAGAGGACTTTGCCATCATGTGTAGTTTGTCCCTATGTTTCATGCACCTAATCAGGCCAGGTGTAATCCAAGGCTTTAAGTTATTATTTTTTTAGCTACTGTTCTATACGAAGTATTGCTAGCAATGGCATTTCGTATGTTATTTATTAAGTAAGGCAAAGAGATGTTTACGTCATCGGTTTTATAAACTGGGCTAAAGTCAATGTTTTGAATTGCTTGTTCAAGGTTTTTCGTATTAATTTTAGTAATAGAGTACTTACAATTAGGTTTCGATATTTTAAGGCTTAAGCTAAGAATGACGGCTCTATGATCGGTTACTATAGGACTGGTGACAAGGGTTATTGATGGTAACCTAGTTTTTAGTAAAGTGTGGTCTAAACAAGAACCACTTAGATGTGTAGGGAGCAAATGTGCTTGAAGCAGGCCCTGGCATGCACATATATTAAGGTAGTCTTTCGCTCCGCCTTCACTGCCTTCTGGGTTAATATCAATATTCATATCACCCGTTAACACTATATTTTTGAACGACGACAGTTTCCCAAGTGTAATGTCTAATGACGTGATAAAATTGTCTATTTACTTAAAACCACAAGGTCTGTAAACAGCAAGGATAGCAGTTTCATGACCCACTTTCACCAATAATCTGCTACAATCTAGCATATTAGGCTCCTTAACTGATGTTCGTATTTTTTTTCGCAAAGACTACTACACCGTCACTTTGGTTATATACATTTTTACTACTAAAAGTATTGTAACCTGGCAGTAATAGGAGGTTGCTTTGGCTTTTAGATAGCCAACATTCTGTTAGTATGATGATGTCGCAGTCAGTGTCCAATCTTCGAAGGAGGATATGGAAATTATCCATGTTTTTATTTATACTACGAATGTTCTGTGTTAAAATAGTAAGTTCGCAGGTTTGAAGAGATATTCTTTGCACATATCAATTTCACATGTTTTTGCCACTGATAAACTGACAGCATCGATTTCATTACTTAACTTATCCATATTATTCAACAGAAATTATAACAATATTTAAAATATTATATATATATATATATATATGTATATATATATATATATATATATATATATATATATATATATATATATATATATATATATATATATATATATATATATATATATATATATCTTTGAATTAATATGAAAACTATTTTCAGCCATCTCCCTAGCCGGGCATTCGGGGTCACCTGTTTTATGGTCGCTCGGTTTTTTAAAACGCAGGCACACTTTGCTGGATCAGTTTTCGTAAAGCAAGCATTTGACTGATGTCCTAATTCTCCACAATGTCCACACCTGTCGATTGTTTCCCGGCAAGTTCTTGCAGCGTGTCCATACTGTTGGCATTTGAAGCACCTGCTCACAAGTGTGTAGTCTCGAACTGGGCACGACGTCCAATTTATGAAGACTCGCTCCTGGTTGATAAGTGCCTTTCTGATGCCAGCTGGCACTTCCAAAATAAAGTTGCATGAAAGTGCTTGTTTTTTTACCCGATTTATGACTTAGTTTTATAGAGGACAAAAAAGATTCCCGCGTTAAGTTAGGGATCTTATCGGCTAAATTTTGTTCAAAAATGCAGTCAAAGACTTCTCGTTCGCTAAGGGCGGTAGGTATTCCTAAGACTATAATCCTTGGTCTTTTTTTATGGGGCTCTTCCACCTTTAGTCCGGAACTACCAAGCTGGGTAGATTTTTTTAACTTCTCAATGTCCTCCTTTGAATCAGTGTTGATAATAACGCCTCCATTTTTAGTTTTTCGTAGTCCTCTTACGTGTAGTTTCAATTGTTCGGGGCATATAATTTTCTGGACAAGAGATTTTGTGTCTTCACTTGTTTTTAATTTATTCTCAGGGTAAATTGCTATGGAACTGAATGTATTGGGGCGCAAATAATTATTTTTGGTAGTTTTGACCATATCAGCAAAGGACATTTTTTCTGTAGATGGTTTGGCACAGCTTTCTTGAATCGTTTCCTTGAGTGATTTTCTAAAATCATTTAGGCATTCCATTAGGTCTTGTTTTTCTCTCAGTGCTTCAAGAGAGGTGTGCATTAAAATAGCCTTTTGCTTCAAAGATTGGTAGTAAACTGCCATCTGAGAGGCTGCGTTACCGACCTTGCGCGATAGGGAATTAATTCTCAGCTTTTGTTCAGAGTTCAGTTTTCCTTCCTGTGCAATATGGCAAACTTCATTTAGACACTGCTCGATTGAAGTCATCCAATTTTTTATGTCACTGGTGGCTAAAAATTCGATGGTGTCTGCAGCATCCTGGTGTGGTGGTTGAGGCGTGCTGGGCGGACTCCGAGATGTAATGGTGCTCCGATTGAAAGGACTATTTTCGTATGTATTAGACATGTTTTATATCAAATGTTTTTCATTATAATTTGTTATTCGTTAAATCACAACTCAACAGAAATTTTTCAATGGTTTATCTAGGTCACAGTTTTATTGAAAATATTTAAACACTTGTATTGCTGATAGGCACGACTGCTCGATTCGAGCTCCGTAAGCGAATCAATAATATAACTGCTGCATGGCTCTACCACCTAAAAAAATCTATTGCTCATCTATACTTATCTTAAAATATAAGTGTTTTTGTTTATTTATTTATTTAATCGGAAATCCCGCGGTTAACAAAAAACAGAGTACGTCGAAAACAATTAAGCAATAGGAAACCATTTATGGGTTTTCGCAAATAGTGGCACTATATAAATAATTGCATGCGGTGAGTTACCGACAGCTAATAGGACACTGTCGCACCAACCGTAAGCATATTCCAAAATACTTCTTACGTAACAACAATACAAAATTTTCGATGTTTTAATTTGTTTAAAGTTTTTAGAGCAACGCATTACAAACCCTAAGCTCTGGTAGACCGGCCAATGATATTTTCGATATGTTTATCGAACAGAAGTTTCGAGTCGTGTATAACTCCCAAGTCGCGTACGGAACAATCTCTGGACAACGATTGGCCTCGAATCTGGTAATCGTACAGCAATTTAGTGGGATTACGGCTAAATGTGACAACTGAGCATTTTGTGGGATTGAGATCGAGATGGTTATGGGTACAATAATCAAGTAAGTTTCTCAAGTCATTTTGTAATGCTTCTGCGTCTTTTAATGAAGAAATATTTGAAAAAATTTTCATGTCATCTGCGAAACATAATAGACGAGAGTTACACAGACAGTTGTTGATATCATTGATAAAAATAGCAAAGAGTAAAGGTGCCAGTAGTGAGCCCTGGGGAACACCACTAGGGATCTTAACCCAGCTAGAAATGTAATTATTTACCACTACAGCTTGTGTTCTGTTCTCAATATACGAGGAAAACCAGCGAAGTAAATCTCCGCTTATGCCAACACATTCAAGCTTGTATAGGAGGCGACTATGGTTAATCCGGTCGAAGGCCTTACTGTAATCAGTATAGATGACATCAATTTGATGGCCTTTATTCATGGAATCAGTAAGAAAGTCATTGAGTAGAGCAAGGTTCGTGACAGTAGATCTACCGGGGAGGAAACCATGCTGAAAGCCGTGAAGTGATTGTCTAATAGCTAAATATGTATAAATGTATTATTGTTTGTTATATATTCTTTGTTATATATATGTGAGAGGGAACTATTTTTTCGAGGATTTTACTTAGTATGCATAACTTGCAAATAGGCCTGTAGTTCTGCCTATTTGCAAGTTATGCATACTAGTAGCTCTAGCCTGATCTCTAGAGCCCTTTTTGTGTATTGGAGTGATGAAGGCCGATTTCCAGATATCAAGAACAGAACATTCTGCTAGAGGCTTATTAAATAGGAGAGTTATTAAATAGGAGAGGCGTTACCAGTGACCTTGTGCAATTTATTAAAAATACGGCCGGCAGGTGATCTTGACCAGCAGATTTACATTGGTCAAGTTTGAGCAAGTGATTGAGGAGAGTTTGTTCACTGAGTTTGTGTTGTTGTTCACTCGTAGATTTTGGAGATATCCGCAATAGAAGGTGGATAGTCAATATGGGCAGGATCAGAGCTAGGCTGTGTACTAGTATCATACAAGAAGTTAGAACTAAAGTATTCTGAGAGCGCTTCACAAATACTGTTGCCAGTTTTGACAACTTTATGGTTATAAAGAAAGTACTAGGCATAACGTTTGAATTCGAGCACGATTTTTTAAAACTCCAAAAGTTTTTAGGGTTCTTAGTAGTAGAGTTTTTAACAGATGCTAGGTAGTCAGTGTAGCATTTACTCTCTAAGGCTTTCGTCCTAACTCAAAGTAATTTCATAGACTCATAATCACTGCGATTATTGTAAATTTTTATGATATTTATATTGTTCCTTGATCACCTTAATTAACGCTAGAGAGTAACAACGTGGGTATTGATGTTTAAAAATAGTTTTGGATAAAATAAACTTATCTCTGAAAATATGAAAAGTTGAGTAGAAATAATCGACGCATTCATCTAGCGTTCTTGAATGAAATTGGCCAGCCCAATCGATTTTGAGCAGCTCGGCATTGATTGATGTATAGTCGCCTTTGTTGTATAGAAATCTATCGCGAGGGACAGGCCTTAGTGGTATGAAATCAAAAAGATGAGATTCAATTAGGAGTGCCCCGTGGTGTAGATCAATGGGAACAAGAGGGTCACAACAGTTGAGTAAAGTCTGACAGGACTAAGTCTAAAATTTTACCATGTACGTTCACAATGCCGTTATACTCGTATTGATTTAGATCCAAAAGATTTAATTCGTCAACTAGTAAATTTTCGTCAAATGTTTTATTTCCCGTTGGTACAAAATGATCACCATTGGGAAGCCATGGTATCGCACTTAAGTTGAAGTCGCCTACCACTAAAAACCTATCATCAGGATATGTTGAAATAAATCGTTCAAGCTTAAACTAGCGCTTTAAACACGCTAATCACTGGAACTACCAGTCCGATTTTTAAAATTGTTTTTGATTATTATAGTCTGATTCATGAGTAATAGTATAGGCTATCTAGCATTAATACTATAATAGCATTAGGCTAAACATTTTGCAGCAAGTCTTAAATATTGATTTTTGTTAATCAATCCTGAAATGACTTATTCGCGTGCGCTGGCGTTATGGTTAGTGATACGTAAATACAATGTTCCACAAAGATACCGGATGACTATTGCTTCTACATAAGCCATAGTTTTGTGACGAATAAATTTATTTAAAATTAAAAAGCAATTTATAAGCGTTATTACTAGACATGGAATATTGATCCTTACGAACGAAAGTTACTTATTCATCAAGACAATTTTATGAAGATAAGCTTTGCTCTTTATAGCATGTTAATTCGACGCATAAATTAAGAGGTAATGAAAAATTGAAATAGTTCAACACTCGGCATAGCCCGAAAATGACGCATAAACGCTAGCCATACACACACGCTCATAGGGTATGAGAGCCGAAACAAACCAGCAGTGGACGCTTCTATTAGTTCAAATTTCTATAGATAGTGAAAACATTGGCAAAATTAATGTAATAATTTTATTTAAAATTAATGGAGTGGAGTTTATATTACCTATTAATAGATAGCTAAACGTTCAGCAAAAAAACATCAATAAATGATTTAAAAAAATCCTATTTCGTGGCATATAGCGCAAAAACTATAGGGGAAATCGCCGTTGTATATATAAGAAGTTGATAGCAAATTTGCCAGGAATCATTTCGTACCAGCACACTTTTTATGAATCGTGTACCCCTTTCTTTAAAACTGAAAAAAACCGCGCTTCGGTACTTTTTCTGGTGCGAAAGGGTGACGCTGACCCGGGATGGAGAGGTAGAGTGGATAAAATTTCACTTTGCTCTATAACGTACATATGCTGATTGATAAAATTACTCCATTCATTACTTTTGCCAATTTTTAGCTATAATTACACGAGACGCGTTATATACGCGGGTGAAATCGCGGAACACTAGCCTGCTCGTACTCATGTGTCGCTGTGTGTGTGTAGGGGAATATTTTCAATACTTATTAATATTAATGAATTAAAATCAACGGGATGATAATATCTCAATAATAGTAAATATAATCTTCATGTGAAATGTGAAGACATCTAGTGGACATTTTCTGGACCTAAAATCGTCTCAAAAATGAGAGGAGGCCTAAGTTCTATGACTGAGACGTACACAAAATGTAACCTTACTTTTTATCAGAAAAATGATGCTGCCTACCGTTTGTTTTAGTTTCCTTCTGACGCCTTTTATGTCGTCAAAGGGTGCTATAGAGTAGTGTATAATCTTATTCGTTTTGAATTTTGATTATCCATTTAAGTAAAAAAATGTGTATATCTACAACATTTGCTTACCTTGTTTTCCCTTTGAGCCTTTACAAAAGTACATCAATAATGTATTTCTTAACTAAGCAGGCGAGCTAGTTAGCCCAATGCATACGTCACAAACATACACCTACAACCTTAATAAGGATTACTGAATTTCCCAAAGTTACGTTTCGAATATTAAAAACCCTTTATA
Source organism: Parnassius smintheus behrii (assembly GCA_036936625.1). Lineage (NCBI taxonomy): Eukaryota > Metazoa > Arthropoda > Insecta > Lepidoptera > Papilionidae > Parnassius > Parnassius smintheus. The sequence continues at coordinate 7,280,020 of JAUPFT010000023.1, forward strand.
TTATTCTTTTAATGTATGTCATCTCAAATGACAAGTGAATATTTTGTATTTTGATTCAGTTACATTGTAGATTAGGGATAAAAACGAGCACACAGTCTACCTTGTTTAAGTGAATGCTATCGCTTAAGGGTACACTAGTCGCTTATTCTTCCATACAAACGTAGTCCGGCGATAACTCCACTGTTTGATGGTGTACGTTCAAAATAAAAAATGATTTCAATTTGTCTCATCATTATCTAGCCCTGTATGGAAACAAAAAAGTAAAAAAAGAGTATATTTAAAAGTTATAAGCGTCGAAAATTCCGAATTTCAACACTATTTTTAACACATCTTTGGGCGGAAATAAATACCATAAGAAGAACGAAAATTGCAAAACAGTTACCATACAGGGATAGATTAGTTGTTCAAAAATGCAAATAATTTTATTTTAAACAGATACATTCAATAGATTTTTCGTGACATCCAGACTACCAAAGGTCTGTTTATAAAATTTCGCGCGCCCGTTTTTGTTATAAAACATCTTGCCTTTCGCTACAAATTGTTTCCCCGATCAGTGGGACGGACGGAGGGGGGACGCAGCGCGCACTCACACATACTCACTAGGTTAGCCGCTGCTATCTATTTATGGTTGTAATTACCTACATATCTACATCTTTATTTAGAAAAATTGCTTCCTTTTTTTGTTCGTGTCCATTGCTGAAGCCGGGATGAATATAGCTGCTAAAATGTTATGTTATGTTTTTTTATATTATGATATTTGTATATTATGTTATGTTATGTTATATACGTTATGTTGAAACAGGTAGGTACATAAAAATGAACTTTCGATACAGGTAGTACATTAGGTAGGTACTTAACTACTTTAATTTGCTAACTAATGAAAACATCTCATAGATAAGCACGATTATCGAAAATCTTAAAATTATCTATTAATTTAATTAGAATAGGTAGTTTTTAGATTTTCGTGCTTACGTATAGGAATCTCATATACTAATATACTTACCTAATGTTGAAATGTGTATTTTTGGCTTTTTTTTGATCGATAGTAATATACTATATAGGTATTTAAATCTTGTAATCTCGGAAGCTCGGAAGTCCGATTCGCACTTGGCAAAATATTTGTTTATATTTAACCTTACCTCAGACATACTCATATTTTTATATATAATTTACTATACTACTATATAAGCTACTACTAAATAAAATAGTAGTAGCTTTGCTATGGTATTATAGTATATTTTGGATTAGATTTAATTTATTACAGAATAACCTACCTTAGATATTGGGTTATGAATACAGATAAGTACACATAGGATTTAGTTTCTAAGTTATACCTACATATTTTATAGCCTTCGTTATGAATAGCATAAACTGGCCAAGCCCCCTAGCCTACAAACGTTTCGTAACGAATTTCTTTCTACAATCGCGCCTTTTATTTGTTTGGACTGACCACCTGACTCGTTCAGTGATGCCATTCCCATACAGTGTTTAGTTTTCAACTAGCGATATCTATCATAAAATAAATAAAAATTTTATTCATATTTCGCTAATTGTGTCTGTAGTGTGAATTTGATTTACAATCGATCTCTAAATTGTAGTTTTCTTCTAATTACTTACCTTACCTAGACGTGTTCTTTGTACTTCTGTAAGGAAGTCTATGCTGTTAGTATTCCGTTTATATATGTTACTATTTTGATAGACGTTTGTGCTTGTCCCTGCAGTGACACAATGCCTATTGTTGATAACTTTCTAAGTACTAAGAGAATATTTCAAACCGCTATTAAACACAAACAATCAATAAACAATTTACAAACTAACATTTTTTTTAATTTAATTAACCTATATAAAAGCCACGCTCACATCAAAATCGCGCTGTCGAAAAAGCAGTTATCCTGACACTGGCTGACATATACTTCGGGGTCGGGGAGTTGTCTGCGGGCTATTATAGCTAACTAGCTATGGAAAGTAAATACCTATTTAGAATACATACTACCTACAGTAATATTTGCATAACCTACAGTAAAATACAAAAACATAAAGAAAATATAATTATGTTACACTTTTTTGTGTTTGTTTTAGAAATTGTTATATTTTTTTCAAAAATGTTTTTTATGTTACCGTTTTTAGTTGAGAGTTATGTCCCTTTAGTGGGTACAGGCGTGATATTATATTGTGTGATTGCGTAAAGAATGCATAGATAGGCGATAGCAGCAATCGCGATTGATTTGCTGTCATTTATTGAAGAGTGCCCCCGATTTCTCCAAGATCCCATCATCAGATCCTGATCTGATCATCATCGATTACCGTGGGATTGTCTGGAAAATATATCCTTTCAAACAAAAAAAATAATTTTCCAAATCGGTTCAAGCATATTCGAGAAATCGGGGGACAGAACATACATAAACAAAAACCAACGAATTGAGAACCACCTCCTTTTTTCGAAGTCGGTTAAAAAGTAGGTAAAAACAAATCAATGGAATTATTATATAGTAACAACATCTACTTAAGTTCACATAAGAACTTTCATCATAACAACTAGGTACATAAATTGGGTTCATAATAATTACGTTTCACACAGCAGATCTTAAGTTACAATAACACCAATTTGCTTTCTCTCTCCTTTCTCTTTTTAAAATACGTTATCCCCACAGTAAGATTTTCTCCAGTATCGTGGAGACAGTTAACAAATATAAATTGCACAAGAACAAACATCCAGACCCGGAACAACTATTTGTAGTCCATACAAAATATTTGTTCCGTGGGGGATTCGAACCCGCGGCAGCTACTCATTGCTAAGCTATTGCGGCACGAAGCTCACAATTGCCGTTTGAGTTTATGTTATTATTCTAAAACTAAAATGAATCGCATAGGTACCTAGGTACGCGACGATGCCGTCGCGCATTGCGTCACTCAGGAGTGCGTATGTGTGTGCGCACTAGCTTCTTACTGCTCATCACAGCGTCTATCACTTTCGCACGTAATGTCGGCTGAGATAGCATGCATTTTTGCCCCGCCCACCACTTAGTTCGTGCCATCGACTAGGGCAACCTTAAAGACGTGTATACGTTCCAAGCACTGATTAACTCAAAACATTACTTTTCGAACCTTTGTTATATATATATATATATATATATATATATATATATATATATATATATATATATCGCCTCTTTACAAGAACAACGTGACATCTCATAAAAACGTATTTTTTTATTATTTGATATTCAAAACCGCGATGTCGAATTTTATTATCTACAAAAACGCAGCATTTTAAAAGTGAATGTTCGAGGAGCTATTAGTGAAAGAGACGACACGACCGTGGCAAATGGCGTTATCACGTTGTCTCTTTCGGTGTGGCGCACGACTTCGACAACGCGACGCGTTAGTTTGCCCCGCACGCGGAACGAGTGAAGTGCTCCTGCTTTTCACAAAAACGTGGCATCACGAGTATACCACGTTTTTAATGCAAAGGTATGTTTCTTGTTGTTATTTACTTTAACTTGAATAACGTGATAGTACTAATTTAACTTTGTTGTAAAACTGGTAAGTATTTAGAATGAGATAATGAATATTGACACATTATTGATGAAAAAGTTACAACTTTTCTTTTTGATATCTTTGAATGTAACCATGTTGTTGATGAATCGTTTTCAAATGCTATGGGTTATTTTATTTTACATCATTATTTTTGAACACCTTTAAATTTTGGTTTATATTATGCTAAAATGTTACATTATACATGCTAAAATAAAGTAACTTTTACAAATTTGTTTTTCAGATGGCATCACGATCTAGGATGTTAGTTCAATTAGCTACAGGTGTTAAAAATAATTTAAGTGTACAACTAAGTAATTCAAACTCTCAGATAGATATTTTAACACAAGACGAGAATGAAAATGCCTATATATAATTCTAGTCCAACTAAAACTGGTAAAAAAAGAAGACTAAATGAAGCAACCTGGAAAGTTAATGTAGCTAAACGACTGAGAAATAGTGGTAAGCCTTATCAATCTACCAAATCAAAAAGAAACTTGCCAAGTCGTGAATTGAAACCTTCTTGTAAAGATAAATGTAAATTTAAATGTGGGTTTAAATTTACAGAGGAGCAAAGACAGACAATTTTAAATGACTATTGGAGCTTAGGTGCAATAGAAAAACAATGGACGTTTATTGCTAATAACGTAGACATAGTCATCCCAAAACAACGTTACGTTAAGGTTGATTCGGATGGAAATGTTGCAACTATTAGAAACAACAACAACGCTTTCTTTTTGACTATTTCGAGTGAAAAAACAAGAGTTTGTAAATTGTTTTTCAAAAATACTTTGGGGATTAATAATCGACCCATAGAGACTGCTTTGAAAAAGAAAAATAGCAACACTAATATTTCTTCCATAAAAGATAACCGAGGTACTCATTCAAACCATTATGCAGTGGACGAAAGCATTAAAAATGGCATCAAATTGTTTATTGAGTCTGTACCAAAGATTGAGTCACATTATATCCGGGCTAACTCAAAACGAAATTATATTGATGGTAGTAAAGCTGTCACAGATCTTCATAGAGATTATGTGGAAAAATGCAAATCCCAAAACGTCCCATATGGAACCTACATTACATTTTATCGTATTTTCACACAAGATTTTAACATTTCGTTTTTCACTCCTAAAAAGGATTTATGCGATATATGCGAAGCCTATAACAACATCACAGATGAAGAGAATCTAAGAAACAAGATTATGAATTACACCTTAAGGTAAAGAATTTGTCTCGTATTGAAAAAGAAAAAGATAAGAACAACAAAAATATTTTAGTAGTGGTCTATGATCTTCAAGCAGTGTTTCAATGCCTCAAAGGAGACGTCTCAGTTTTTTACTACAAGTCAAAATTAAATGTACTTAATTTAACAATTTATAACTTACAAAATAATTCAGTTGAGAGTTATGTATGGGATGAGTCTAACGCAAATAGAGGTGTCAACGAAATAGCTACCTGTGTTTACAAATACCTGGAGAAAATCTCCGCAACGGCTGAAGACCTCGATGTAGTCTTTTATTCGGACAATCGTGCCGGACAGCAAAAAAATAAGTTTATGATCTCAATGTACACTTACGCAGTCAAAACTCTGCCAAATTTTAGATTACACACAAATACCTCGTTAAAGGACATACGCAGAACGAGGGCGATTCAGCTCACTCTCAAATAGAGAGAGAAGTTAAAAGGCAACTGAGATCAGGATCAATGTATACACCTGACGCTTTTATCGGGGCTATAAAGGCGGCACGGAAAAAAAGCGAGCCATTTCATGTCAATGAAATGTGTTTCGATGATTTTTTTGGTTGGAAAAGTATATGCACTCAAATGAACTTTGCGATAATGAAAGATGAAGACAATAATACAGTGAAACTGGCTGGACTCAAGATGATTAAAGTTGAAAGCTCTGATCCCGATGCCATATTTTTCAAAGAATCATACGCTGACGAATTATTCAAGAAAGCTATAGTGGTGAAAAAAAAAAATTGAAATCGTAATAGCCAAAGCATTCATTTAGATTTGCAAAAGGCCTATCTTCAAAAACCTGGACTAGCAGAGAGAAAAAAAGCTGATCTCATGGATTTGGTCAATAAAAACCTCATTCCTAGATACACACAAGACTGATTATGTACAAAGATTTTTTGAATTGTATTTTTTAGAAATTATTTAATTGCTACATTTAAAATGATAGTATTTTTATTAGTATTAAGAGAATTTGTGATTCTATGTTTATGAAGGGTGACAGCAATGTTCCTATTTTGAATTTCTAAGTACTATAAAACTGTGTGCCATAATTGTGTTAGAAGACGTTAATTACTATAACTTTAAGTACAGTTAACTTTTTTATTTTTTTATTTGTATGAAAGTAATTTTTTAGTTCCCTTATAATTTTAACTAAAGCGAGTACTAAGTACTATGTCATTGATTGATCTCTTATTGATTATTGTGCCTTAAACTAATTTCATGGTGTAAGTAAGCCATTGTTTTCGTAAATTTGTATTTTTTAAATACAAGATCTTTATTTTGATACTGTGTTTTATTTAACTTATCACATAGCCTTACACCTAAATTTAACATTTTCAATGTGATATATCAATATGTTACAAGCATTTTGTGACAAATTTTCATCAAAAACGTGACATGTTTGCCTGTGTTTTTTTAAATCAGTTTTTTTACTTATTTCTTATTGCACTGAGTTTTTTTGCTTATTTTCAGAAAGCACATTAATTACCGCAACAATTTAATTGTTTTCCGATACAAAAAATAATCAATATTTTAGAAGTTATCAACGCTTAAATGTTTAAAATTGCTCTCCTGTAAAGTTGTGGTTTAAAAAATATCACGTTGTTCTTGTAAAGAGGCGAGATATATATATATATATATATATATATATATATATATATATATATATATATATATATATATATATATATATATATATATATATATATATATATATATCATCCCCTTATCCTACAATAAATGTAAATGACTCATTATTTTAGTAAATTTTATGGTCTAAATAGTTGTAAGAGATTTTTGAAATATTAATACATCATTTGTTAACTCTATCAGGCCTCTATCACTCTTGCTACCTACGTGTAATAGTTACCTAAAATCGCAACGCGCCCGGGCGAGATAACGCAGTCAGGGCTTGCGCGTTGGAGGAGATTGAATGTTAAAGTTTTCTAACGATTTTTACGTATATAACTTTTTGTAAATATTGTTGAAATAATTTTTGTTTAGTGTTTAGTATATTTAATTATAGGATAAAATAGTTCAAAATTATAATGTAATTATATATTATGTATACTAGCTGTGCCCGCGACTTCGTTCGCATGTAATCTTTTTCTCCAATTCTTTTATATTTTCAAACAGAGTATATATAATTATATGTTTATTATAATCAAGCAGATTATTTTATACCTACCTGAACGTTAGCTTCGTGAAAAAGGCTAAAATAGATCAAATTTTTTACTTTTAATTTTGGATGACTTGATGGCAAGGATTAGCCATTTTATGATAATATCCACATTTTAAGAAAACCTAATGCCAGCTATCTACCACCTAATCCATTTCTGGTTTTCGAATAATAAAATCTTAATAAATACAAAACAAGGAGTCAAAAAGGGGATATAAATATGCAATTTAATTTAATGGTTTTATTTATTTAATCTCGGTTTTGTTAGAACTTCAAAAGTAAAAGAAAATGTAAAAAAATATATTCAGTTAACAAAGGACCTCTTCATAAACAACGTTCACCGTTTTGTTTTGTGGTGCTAAAATAAACAAATTAGTGGGATCGCTGATACGCGACATTGCCACATAGAGCTGCCCATGTGAAAAGCAGCTGTTCGTAAGGTCAACGCCTACTCTGCTTAGCGTTTGACCCTGTGCCTTATTTATCGTCATTGCAAAGCAAACACTTACCGGCAGTTGGACCCGTTTAAAACGAAACGGAAAGTTATTCGGAATAATCGGTATTCGTGGAATAAAAACTTTCTCACCCGCACCGCAACCGGTAAGTATCTCTGCCTCAACCACATGTCTCTGGAGAGCAACTACTTTGAGCCGAGTACAGTACCATTGCATAATTTTGGTGGACTTAAATTTCTTAAAAGAATTATGGGGATCCCTACCTTAAGTTTAATTTCATGTGCAGGGAGCCCAGACGCCGTTAATGCAATCAAAAACTCTACAGGATATGCTGTTACTTCTTCACGGTCAACTACTCTATTTATTGACGTATAGGTAACATTCTCCCCTTCAATACGTTCTAAAATGGTCATGTTGATACTTACAGCTTGATCATTACGAGGCGTAAGTATAGCGCGCTCACAAAGCCAAGAGTTTCCTTGGTTTACTATACCAGCCAGATCTTCATAAACAGATATAATAAGTTCCTCAATGTTAAGGACTGTTTTGCACAAATTATTAATTAAATCTATTCTACCATCAACCTCAGGAAACCTACCTTCACCAATACTCAATAATAACTGTGAGAAATCTTGAGCATTTGTGTTCTCGCCTCTTTGCGCTCGCATGTTTGTGGTGAGATTTAACCTTGTAATATGGGGCCAAAGAATTGAATTTTTTAAACATGCGCTAATTTCATCGGCTCTTGTCCCGCGTGTAACTATAGGCAATGTCTGCCGAAAATCTCCACAGAAGAGCATAGTGACTCCGCCCATAAGTTCATTGTTGTGTCGTATATCTTGCAGCGTTCTATTGACGGCTTCTACTGCTTTGCGATGCGCCATTGTACATTCATCCCATACAATTAAGGTGCACTCACGAAGTACTCGAGCTATGTCACTATTACGTGAAATGTCGCAAACGGGGGTTTCAGTGACGTCTAATTGTGTGGGTATTTTGAACATGGAATGTGCAGTTTTGCCTCCTGGAAGTAAGGTAGCTGCAATTCCGGACGATGCCACGGCCAATGCAATTTTTCCCTGGCTACGTATTTGCGCAAGGATAAGTTTCGTAAGAAATGTTTTACCAGTACCGCCAGGGGCATCCAAAAAAACATTTCACCAGAGGTGTTCAAAGCGCTGTTACATATACGATCAAAAATAATTCTTTGTTCGGGGGTCATGATAGGTACACCTACTTGAAGAATTTGGGCCAGTTCCTCTGAGTCGTAATTGGATTCCATTGCATACTCTCGATTAGTTTGTTCGACATTTAAGATTGGTTCAGGTAATCCATAGCGTATTAAGGGATTACCACCAATTGAAAAAACTATGTTTTGTATATCACACAAACAACGATTCAATACATCATTGAGCATCTCTTGATTTAGTTCACCATGTTCAAAATTAATGTAATCTTCAGCTAAACTTTTCTGGTGTTTAACCCAAAGTTGATTAGCATCTGAAAGGCCACAAAATACTAACAACACCGCAAATAAATTCCGTAAACGACGCGGGCTATCACTAACAGATGCTTCAGCGAGGGTGTTGTCCCAGTGCTGGTCGTCGTCCAATAACCCTCGAGCCCGGCAAGCAGCTTGAAAAGAAGGATATTGAGTGTTGTTGAACATTTTCAAAGCCAAAAATGATGTGGGTCCTCGTACTGTATGCAAAAGTAAACGTACGTAAAAACATTCGGAGTTATTGGGATGTACAGTGTACACTCTGCCGAGCACATGTTCTTTAAAAAGGTTGGGAAAACGTTCAACAGGAATACCACGTCGGCGACGATTAAAAATCCTGTGTTGCTTATCGTATGTATAATACGCTGGAACTTCGTCATAAAGCAAAGTTCTTGCGAAATCGTCAGATTCGCATAATCGAAAGAACGCCAGTAAAGTTGTTTGTCTAGGATTTTCTAGTTGCTCCACAATATTGTCTGGGTGAAAATATACGCGTTGTCCGCCTTCCACGTGAACGTCTAAATGCATTACCGGGGGATTACGCTCGCTTATTGGGAAACTGAATATTCGCCATGCTGCCTCCGAAGAACTTATGTATCGCCCTGATTGAAATCTTGTAATTTCGTCAAATCTGTCGTTGCTCATTGCAAGTGTTGCTTGATCCGTCCCTTTATTTACATACTTAAAAATGTATTTAATTGATTCAACACTGTTACACATTTCTACGTTTATATGGGTTTGGAAAGTTCTCGATAGCACAGGTTAGTACGGCACTACCCACCTGTTATCTACTTCTACATCTTGTCCAAACATTCTCAATTTTGTGGTGAATCCTCCATACTGTGGAGCACGCCGCCGATATTTGGGATAACCATCTTCACCAGTGATTGTTTCTCTTAAAAGGGGTCTTGGATATTTTTTCGTACATTGTCCATCCTTCATGCACGGAGAATTATTATTTAATGCACCGCAAGGCCCGTGTATCATCTGTGTTTTAACAATTTGGTGTAAAATAGGATCATTTGTGGGATTTGGTAATTCTGCACTTATTATATTATCAACGTCATTAGGACGAATTTTTTGTAATAACCATAGAAGAATGTGAGCGTGGGGCAGCCCTCTTTTTTGCCATTCCACGTTGTATGTATAGCATGACGTAGCGCCAAAAACGTTTTGCTTGGTTAATAAGTTGATTAACAACTTTAACTTTAAATAAAAAACTCGACTAATTAAATCGTGTCGATCGTACGATGCTTGACCTTCTAGCAGCTCTTGAGAAATCTCGATCCATTTAGGGTTAGTAGTTATTGTTATGAAAAGATCTGGCCTACCATACTTGCGAACATAACAGAATGAGTCTTGAACGCGTTCATTCATATTTCGGGGACTCCCGATAAAGCTGGAAGGCAATATAACTAAACGTCCTAAATTTTCTATGTGTGTATCTCCCTGTACTGCATCATGAAGATCCACATAATTTTCGGCACGCAACTGTCTCTGATGAGTACGAATGAATTTCAACTTTTGCGTACATATCAACAATAAACTGGTTAAATAAGCCACGAAATCGTTGTAAATATACAAAACGACGTTGTCTTATTTGCATGAGATAACAATAAAATTGCAGAGCCGAAACTTTTCTGTCTAACCGAGGTGCTCCTGTAGCGGGGTCAACTTGATAAACCGTAAAGTTGTAACCATCTTCACCGCGACAGTAAATAAGTGGGTATTGTAAGGAGTCGTAAGAACGATGAGTCTCACTAATTCGTTGCAGGCGGTCATCACGCGTGCGTACTATAATGTCGCGCTTGTCGCATTGCTGATCCACCAGGACAACTGCCACTTCATTGGTGGATGGAGAATTATAACGGCCGGAATGTTGCACTAAAGGTCGCTTATCCGCGCTAATAACAAACTTATAATTATTGTATTCATCTTGAGGGATCGACTCTAGTACAGCTTTGAAATTGGATACATAAGGGTTGACCTGATGAAGCATGCCCTGAAGCTCTGAGATAACATTAGCGTTTAAATTTGGGAAATTCTGCCTCCTTATATTGGCTTGTTCATGGTAATCAGAAACGAAATATATTTGTAAAAACTTTGGTTCTGTCTCAGGCAAAAGCGAACCAATTAAGTGGTAGACTTGCCCCTGCACTTTAAAAGTAGGCATAAATGTTCCATGTACCACTTGCTTGGCCCCGAAAGAAGTCATCTGGAATGCCCCATTGCATGAACGGATATTGTCTAAAAACTGCTTGGAATGTGGATGGTCCCCATTAAGTAGCGATTTAAGAGGTTCTGGGGGCTCTTGAAATATTTCCAATTGTACCTTGCCAGCTGAACAGCAAAACCCGTTTGATTCTTTAGACCACTTAAGTGATTGACAATGACTACAAGTGCGAATCATTCTTCCGATCTCGGCAAATTCACTATAGTCAATATTAAAAGTGTAGGTAAAACCACTATTTTCTTTATCAACCCAAGGGAGATCAGTGTAGTTCTCTCTGTCCATAGATGGCGGAGTAAAGGTGGGTGAACGATTTATAAAAGTACGAATACGATCAGCTTGTAACCGAATTGCACGTTCACTCTCTGTCTCGTTACTCCTAATTGCTTGCACTCTTTCCCTTTGTAAAGACAAAAGTTCGTTACGGTGTTGAAGCGAATTTTCATAATATCCCCTTGCCAATTCTAAGCGTAAGTCATGCTCCTGCTGGGTTTCATGTGTCCTACTTACCGAACGGCTCTCCCTATCTGCTGCTAACCTCGCTTCATATTGAGTAAATGATTCCGAAGCACGTGATCTTGCATGACGTTCCCGGTCTGCAGTCAAGCGTTCCGAATATTGAGTTAGCGTTTCTGAAGCGCGAGACTCAGCATGACTTTCACGGTCTGCAGTCAACCGTTCTGAACACTCCGTAAATGTTTCCGAAGCGCGAGACTCGACATGACGCTCACGATCTGCAGTCAAGCGTTCCGAATATTGAGTAAACGTTTCTGAAGCGCGAGACTCAGCATGACGCTCACGGTCTGCAGTCAAGCGTTCCGAATATTGAATAAACGTTTCTGAAGCGCGAGACTCAGCATGACGTTCACGGTCTGCAGTCAACCGTTCTGAACACTTCGTAAATGTTTCCGAAGCGCGAAACTCAGCATGACGCTCACGGTCTGCTGTCAAGCGGTCTGAATATTGCGTAAACGTTTCTGAAGCGCGACTTTCAGCATGACGTTCACGGTCTGCAGTCAACCTTTCTGAATGCTCCGTAAACGTCTCTAAAGCTCGAGACTCGATATGACGTTCACGGTCTACTTTTAAACGCTGAGAGTAATTTGTTAATGTTTCCGAAGCGCGAGACAACGCGTGACGTTCGCGATCTGTAGCTAAGCGCGTTTCATTATTAAAACTGGACTCTGATGCCCGAGATTCCGCAGTTTGTCTCTATTGTAAGCTAAACGGTGCTCACGGTCCTCATTTGTCTCTTGCGATCGAACTTGTCTCATCCTTTTAGCCCTTCTAGTGTATTGAGAAAGACTACTTTTCTTTTTTTGCGGCATTATTTAAAATTTATTCAACAACCAAAACACAAAATAAAATCCTTATCCGAAAATGTAATCACGTATGTAACAATTTAGTGATCACTTAACCTTAGACTACAATAATAATATTATTTAATTCAATTTAATTTAATTTAAATTTAATATATTATTGCAGTCTAAAAAATCCAAACAACTAATTCCGTATCGTAAGACAAAATATCAGAAATCCGTAAATCCGTAATATGATGTCATGAAAGGTAAAAGAATAGAAAACTTAGCACACAGTATTATCACAAATATAACAACTTTTACAAATTATCATATTGAGTAGATATAAAATAATGTGTCATTAAGAAAACTCACGAAAAATCTTACCTACGCGAGGTAGATGTTCAGCAATGACATCTAACGGAACGTAACGGAAAATAGTGAAATAAAACAATTATCATTGTACCAATATATATTTCATTAAAAAAAAATAGTTATATTCCTATTATAGGATAGAAAAGTACCTAACTAAAAATTATAATTGTTTATTATGTATTTATACAAATAATATATACAATTTAAATAGTCGCCGTGAAGTGACGTAGTTAGAGAACCATACTGTTTAATGAGGGCTAATAATTTTCTGCTCACCAGATGTCGCTAGTTGACACTGAGATAAAGTTTTTTGTTACACAATGTCATTTAATGGAGAAGTAAGTTTTTAATAAAAGTTTATCAGTTTCTAGAGTATTATACTAATATTTAAATAGTCGCCGTGAAGTGACGTAGTTAGAGAACCATACTGTTTAATGAGGGCTAATAATTTTCTGCTCACCAGATGTCGCTAGTTGACACTGAGATAAAGTTTTTTTGTTACACAATGTCATTTAATGGAGAAGTAAGTTTTTAATAAAAGTTTATCAGTTTCTAGAGTATTATACTAATATTTAAATAGTCGCCGTGAAGTGACGTAGTTAGAGAACCATACTGTTTAATGAGGGCTAATAATTTTCTGCTCACCAGATGTCGCTAGTTGACACTGAGATAAAGTTTTTTGTTACACAATGTCATTTAATGGAGAAGTAAGTTTTTAATAAAAGTTTATCAGTTTCTAGAGTATTATACTAATATTTAAATAGTCGCCGTGAAGTGACGTAGTTAGAGAACCATACTGTTTAATGAGGGCTAATAATTTTCTGCTCACCAGATGTCGCTAGTTGACACTGAGATAAAGTTTTTTGTTACACAATGTCATTTAATGGAGAAGTAAGTTTTTAATAAAAGTTTATCAGTTTCTAGAGTATTATACTAATATTTAAATAGTCGCCGTGAAGTGACGTAGTTAGAGAACCATACTGTTTAATGAGGGCTAATAATTTTCTGCTCACCAGATGTCGCTAGTTGACACTGAGATAAAGTTTTTTGTTACACAATGTCATTTAATGGAGAAGTAAGTTTTTAATAAAAGTTTATCAGTTTCTAGAGTATTATACTAATATTTAAATAGTCGCCGTGAAGTGACGTAGTTAGAGAACCATACTGTTTAATGAGGGCTAATAATTTTCTGCTCACCAGATGTCGCTAGTTGACACTGAGATAAAGTTTTTTGTTACACAATGTCATTTAATGGAGAAGTAAGTTTTTAATAAAAGTTTATCAGTTTCTAGAGTATTATACTAATACACAAAACAATGAGTCAGTGGTTTGCTGTTTAATTTTTTGCACATTTTTAACTTTTTAAAATTTTTCTACTTTCATGAATATTATGTATTTTTAATTTTAAAAATATAAAATATAGCAACAGTACAGAAAGAAACATTAACCTTTACATTTTTCGAACAAATTAACTTCCCCGCCCTGATATCTGTCAAATATTATACCTCACTTCACCTTCACAAGTGGCGCCACACTGGTGGCAGAAAAAGGTGTGGATGCCGTCATTGTAACTTACTTTTTCTTAAATGGCGCTATTATGTATTTAAGTTAAACTTGATTTTCATAACGATAGACAAAATTTAAAAGCAATACATACATATAAAAAGCTTCTATAAATGTTTATATTTTTTAATAAAACTTTAATATGTATAATAAATAATTTATTAGTGCCTGAAGGGAAAACGTAACACTTTTTGCATTTTAATAATAGATGGCACTGTCTTATAAACATACAACGTAGTCGGTGAAGTTTTAAACTAAGTTTCAACGGTTAACATAGTATATTAAGCTTCAGTTATAAATATACATTACAAATTAAGAACTTTATGTAATCTACCTTAAGACTAATGACATTTTATGCACTTATTATAAAATTATTATAAAATTAACTCCAAAGAAAGGTAAAAAAACATAACCTTCTTTTTTGATGCTCCGTAATCGGATAAAAAGTAGCCTATAAGTTGCCCCGGGTTCTTAACTACCCACTTACAAAATTTCATGTAAATCCGTCTTGTAGTTTATGAGTGAATCCTGAATACACAGACAGATAGACATACAGACAGACAGACAGACAAAAATTCTAAAAACTACTAATTTGGTTTCAGTACCGCTTGTTTAGTCCCCTGGACTTGTTTTTTTCAAAAAATAATAGAATTACAGACACGACTTTTCTACAGATTTATTATATGTATAGATTACCCATTATTTAATAAATTTTAATATGGCAAAACGTCGTTCCTACCATAATTGTGCCGTGGATAGACGCTAAATGACCAACAAAATGTTTCAGATATATCATTCTTTATTACCAAAGGATTTTAGTAGGAGGTTATGAAACGTGAATTTATTTAATTTTTATTGTTAGATAGGTACTTATAGCAAAAAAGAATTAAGTAATAATTTATTTAATATCTACGAATTTTATTACAAAATTTAGTGGAAATTTACTTCACTATCGAGGTATCTACTTACGTACATATACTTGCCTTTTGTATATCTAAAATAACAGCTTAAAATATTTTAAGCTATAATAACACAGAACACTGAAATCAAAACTTTGTTTACCAACAAAATTTTTAAGTATGTAGAATAGATCACATTTCTGTTAGGAATCGTATTTCAGGTTTATTTGTTGTTTACACTATCTACGTATTTCTTCCGAACCAAGCGTTGCGATTCCCGACGATTTGCTTGCGTTAGGCATCGCAGAATTCATATAGGGGCGAAAGTATGGTCAGTCGATGATAGTCAGAATAGGTACTTCACCTAAGTAACATAATTAACGTTTCGCAATGTCTTTTTTTACTTCCTATTGACATCTCTTAATAACCATGGAAAGTCCGCCGTGACTTAGGAAGCGGAAAAGATGCAAAGTAATATGGACACTTACGTGCTACGATAAAGTTTTATTTAGCTTGCGTACGCGATTTATCTGATCAATAATAATTATGTAAGCTACTAAACGTCGGCAAGCAGTTGACATCAAAAGAGTGCAACTTCTGTACGTAGTACTATTATTTATTCTGTGACGCTATCAAGATATAACTGAAATGAGATGTTCTTTGTTTTCCTTTTAACGTTAATTTCAAAGCTTACAATATTTGATATCGCTGATAAATTTAAGAAACAAAAAGTATAATCAATTTGACATGTGAATTTTTTTATGAAAATGCTGTGAATAAAACGATTACTGTCACCGATATATGTTACTTAATTTAGTATAATAATAGCTTAATATTTTAGAATAACTTATTTTTAACCCTTACTTTTTTAATTAATAATGAAATTGTCTTATTATTTTTCTGTAAATATTTTAATATTACTTTAAAAACCTACGTTTTGGATCAATTCAAATTAGACAGTCGCTAGACTTTTCAGAGGGAGGTCACGTCGCTTGGCGCTCTTCCTGACGTTTGCCATGCATACGAAGATAGTGCACTATTATAGTGGTATCGACAAGTCTTAGTCCTTTAGTTAGTAAAATATTTTATGATGGCCGATAATACCTATCCTAGAGTGTCAAAAATTACTATTCTCTGAATCGTAATTTGTTGCCACTCTAAAATAAATATGACAACAAATTATGATTCAGAGAACCATAATTTGTTGTGGTGAGTGTAATGGGAAATAAAACCAAGCTACTTTTAGCAAATAAAAGAAAACGAAACATTTTTGCTAAAAGTTCCGTCTAAATAATCTTAAATTAGCTGGTTAGTTATGCATGATTACACATAAACATCGTTTGTATGTTAGTTTATGGTTTAACTTCAGGCATATGTATTATTGTACCTTAGTTACTAATGTTGTCTCATTAACGCCAGGAGGTAGAATGTGCAGTTAAAGATTAATAAAGAGAAGGGAGGCTAAGGCGGTAATAAAATGGGTATAAATCGGTAAGTTACACTAGGAATTACATTTATTGGTGTTGGATACATCCAGCTTCATATTGTTCTTGCTTATGGAGACATCCCACCGTATTTCTGTTCGAGGAAGTTGTATGAACCAACGCGTAATTAAGTTCCCAACGGTGGGAACAAACGGCTGAGCGTTGAGTAAGGTTTAGGCTAAGAAAGAAGAGGCGGAGAATGTAAAACTCATCGGAAATATGTCGCCTCAAGGAATATTAAAACTGTAATTACAGACGCATGTTAAGTAAACCGGTTATAAAGCACAAGCTACAATGCTGTAAGCCGATGCAAAGCCTGTACTGTGGGGTGAAAAAATAATATTCTGTCACATGTTCTCGATCAAAAAACAAAAGAATTGAGCTACTAGATAATACGTCATGCAATAAATTTTGTGAGTTCAACGGGTAAATCGTCTTTCTCAGACCACAGACTCATTAATTTATATTTGATTGCTGATGGGGTTACCAGTACCTGTGCTTATTTCAGAAATACTTGAACTTATGATAACAGTTGTTGAAGTTCCCGGAAGTTCCCGGAAAATATGAACTTTATTGAAAGAAACACTGTTTTACAGAGTGCTAACACGCTCTTGAAAACTAGAAGAAAAGTCGACAGCTTCATGGCTTGCCAGAGTTTGCAAGCGGCTTCAAATTACCAATTGAGCTCTTTTTGTTAAGCAATTACGATTTAAGCAATGTGCCATCTATAAGAATAGCAAAAACAACGAGGGTACAGCGTCCGGATAGTTAGAAAGGGCTTTACTTAATGATTTCTTATATTTCTGCAAAGAAACCGTGAAGGGAGCTATTTGGTCCTCGATACCCGAGATATATAAATCCAAAGCTCACATAATATGACATAAAATATACCGATGAAAAAACGTGTAAAAGCAAAAATTTACCTGTTTTATTTTTTATCAAACTTTGCACAGTAAAGTGCTATGCAATATAGTGTTTGATTAGTGACTTGATTTGGTTTTTTAATTTCATATATTATGTTATACTTTTTATTAATACTTTTTTTGTTTAAATCTTATTTCATTAAATGTTTTTTAATTATTATTTGTTAAACTTAGATATAACAATATGACTATCGAATCAGAAAACCTTTGCCAAGTTAACTTTAGTGATATCTAAAAAAGAGATTATTTAATCTTTATTATTGAAAATCAAATGAACTTATAAAGATATATTCCTTACTCACACAAGCATGAAAAATAGGTATATGTACAGTAATAAGCCTCAAATCCACTCGCGTAATCCCGTGTGTCAGCGTTTTATACAAAATTATTTTGTAATAATGCTGAACCCGCACGCCGTTCTCAAATTTACAAATCATAAGAACATTATTATCATGCCAAATACCAAATACGATTTCAAAGTTTCGCCAACTAACTTTACTCATTACTTGTAAAATTAATAATACTTTAAATTATCTCATAACAAAAAAGAAAGAAAAACGGAGCGCTACGTACGTAAAACCATGCTCATATTATTGCAAGAACACGCACTCAATTATGCATTTAAATTCGTTTGCATCCATTAACATGATTTTAGGTGTATATATGTGTGCGTCCATCAGTAAACTTTCACGGGCTGGTGTAGAAAGAAAAAAGATGTATCCGAGAGTGCGCGTTAAGAAGTTGAGCATGGTTTCGGCATATCTTAAGATGTACGTTGCTTAGTTAGAAATAGAAATAGAAACTTTTTTATTCAATGTAGATTATAAAAATACTTATTGAAAGTCACTTTTTTAATTTACCACTGGTTCGCAAAAGAAACCTCTGTCCTGGGAAGAACCAGCAAGAAACCCAGCGGGACTATTTTTTTTTAATAATAGCTTACAATCATGTTTACAATCAACAACACAAGACAAATTAGAAATAGCTTGGTAGCGATCACCCTTCCCAGGGGTTATTATCATCCATAAATTCCTCAATATTATAATAACCCTTTTTATACAAACTTAGTTTAATAACATTTTTGAACTTTGTGTATGACAAATTTTGTATATTTTCTGGGATTTTGTTGTAAAAGCGTATACATCGCCCCAAGAATGAATTACTGACTCGGTGGAGTCGAGTAACTGGTACTACCAGCTTGTGTCTGCTCCTAGTATTTACAGAATGAATATCACTTATTTTCGCAAAACTACTTTTATTTTTGTGTACGTACATTACATTTTCATAAATGTATTGAGAGGCCAGAGTTAATATATTAATTTCCTTAAATTTTTGTCTCAGTGACTCTTTTGGTTTTAAATTATATATTGCTCTAATGGCCCTCTTCTGTAAAATAAATATAATTTCAGTGTCAGTCGCGTGTCCCCATAGCAAAATACCATACGACATAATGCTATGGAAATAACTAAAGTAAACTATTCTAGCTGTTTCAACACTGGTAAGAGTTCTAATCTTTTTTACAGCATATGCTGCAGAACTAAGTCTGCTAGCTAGTTTTGATATATGGAGAAGCCATTGAAGCTTTGCGTCCAGTGTGATTCCAAGAAAAATGGTGGTATCAACAAGACTCAGTTCCTCCCCATTTAAAATTACATTAGTATTGACATGTTTAACATTAGGAGTAACGAAAAGCATACATTTAGTTTTAGTTCCATTCAAATGCAAATTATTAACATTAAACCAATTGACTAACTTAGCTATAGCATTATTTACTTCGTCGTAATTTAATAACTGTCGTTTTAATTTGAAAATTAATGAAGTATCATCAGCAAATAATACTATATCATGGTTATCCCTTACTATGTAAGGTAAGTCATTAATATATACAAGAAACAGAAAAGGGCCGAGAATTGAGCCCTGAGGCACGCCCATTTGTACAATGGACCCGGAAGAACTCATACTATTAATAACAACTTTTTGTGTTCTGTCACTTAAATATGAAATAATTAATTTAAGAGCATCATTTCTTACACCGTAGTGTTGAAGTTTCCTGATTAATGTTTCATGGTGAACACAATCGAAGGCTTTGGATAGGTCACAGAACACACCCAAAGCATCCTGTGAATTCTCCCATGCATTAAATATATATTTAATCAGCTCAACACCAGCATCAGTTGTCGAGCGACCTCTTGTGAAACCAAACTGATTTTTATGAAGTAATTTATTTACATTAAAAAAAATTAACAATTGATCAAGAATAATTTTTTCAAAAATTTTACTAAGTGTTGGCAGTACAGAAATAGGTCTAAAATTAACGGGGTCCAATGTACTACCAGATTTAAATAAAGGTATTACTTTACTATGCTTCATTAAATCAGGAAACACACCAGATTTGATACTACTATTAAAAATAATAGATAGTTGAGGTGCGATTGTGTCTATTATAGACGCAATAACTTCAACAGAAATCCCCCACAGATCGGCGGTTCTCTTAATATCAATAGTCTTAAAATATTTTACAATATCTTTTGATGAAACTTTATGAAATGTAAAATTCTTTGTACACACATTTACATTTTGTTTAAGTAATGATTCGGCGACGGTAGGAGAAGAATTCAGTGACTTAGTGGTTAAGATCGGAATATCAGTAAAATATTTCTCAAAAACCATTGCAACGTCCTGATCTGATTTAGTTAATTTATTGTTAAAACTTAACTGGTAGTTTGAATTGCGAGAGTTGACCTTACCAGTTTCACTATTAATTATACTCCATGTCATTTTAATTTTATTTGAAGCAGTCTTTATTTTGTTGCTTAAATACAATGACTTGGCTAAGGAGCACACTCTTTTAAATATTTTGGAATATTTTTTTACATATTCCCTAAATTCGACGCTAGGATTATATGACCTTTCATAGTAAAGTTTATTTTTGTTAGGTATAATATATAAAATACAGCGGAAAACTGTCATTTTACAATTCGAATTCCTACATTCGAGCACGTCAAAAATGTAACTATGTCCTTTGAGACAACTACCTAAGAATTGTAATGGAATGCCTAATACTAGTAAAAAAAATCATTTACAAAGGTGGTATTCTGTGCAACCGTGGTCCACCCCGATCGTGCTGAACTATTTGTGCTGTAGCGATTACAAGTTAAAGCTTTGCTCTAAGCTTTACGCAGCCTGAAGGATTTCGGATGGTTGGTTATTACCCGACCGCAATTAACACTTTGGTACTTAATAGCCTTCAATGTCCTCGTGAAAGAATCAAATCAATTCAGATTTAGTGGACTTTGTTCCAGTGTCGACGGTGGACGTGGAAGCGGTGGTGGGGCGGACCGCCTCGCTTCCTTGCGACATCGAGCCTGACACTAACGAAGACAGAGTCTACATGGTGTTATGGTTCCGGCATGCTGGTGGCAAGCCGTTATACAGGTAAGTGAATAATAAACAGTTGTAAGGTTATTCGGAATTTGTAATGTCGTTTAAAATAATTTAAAATAAATTATAGTTTAAAAAAATTAGGAACCCGCTAAAGATAAATTTATTTAATATTGGTGATTCTGATTTCTTTTAATATAAGGGGGCAAACGAACGTGCTTAACTCCAGACACACTTCAACTCCAAGAGAATCACAGATGCGTTGCCGGGCTTTTAAAAAAGAGTAGGCTCTTTTTTGAAGGATCCTAAATCATAACGGTCCATAAAAATCGCTGGTGGTAGTTGATTACAGGTGGCAAGGATGATATCTCGAGTTCTGTCGCGATGTGCCATGATGAAATTGAGCAGCTGGAGTTATTCCGAGTTGGAGTTATGCCTCCGCCTTGGACTCAATCGCCTGCGCCCATCGGTGTGTTAGAAAAAAAAATCTACAGCTGAGCGACCATACGGAAACCGTACTGGCAGTCACTAATCAGTTGGTATACATACATACCCTTCGGAAAATTTTACAGAAGACCAAAGAGTACAATCTGCTACTTTGTCTGGCGTATGTATTGACTATGGTTCCGTTGAAATTTGTCCCTTTCGCAGTGCCAAGTTGACTGTCTGTATATAGAAGTGCTGAAGTGTTTGTACAATAGGGCTGCGGTGGCTATTTCTGCAGAACTAGAGTACGAAATCAATTTATGTTAACTGCGGAGAGGTGATGTAATATCCCCGAAAATTTTCCGCTACTACATCGGATGACGTTTTCAAGCTACTGGACTGGAAAGGACACGGTATTACCGCCAATGGCAAGTTTATCACTCACCAGATTTGTCGACGGTATAATCCTTATGGCAGTATCGCTGGAGGGATCTAAGCACTATGCTCAATGACCTCAATAGTTTCTCCCAACGGATAGGTCTTAAGATGAATACTGATAAAACAAAAGTAATGTGTAACATCCATGTCACTCCTATACCGGTAGTTGTTGGAAGAACTAAGCTTGAAGTGGTTGACGAGTATTTTTACCTGGGACAAATAATCCGACTAGGTAAGTCCAAATACGACCTATAGATTCAACTCGGCTGGGCAGTGTTCGGGAGATTACGACACATCTCGTCAGGAATACCTCAAAACCTCAAAACTACCAGTGCGTGTTGCCAGTGATGGCCTTTGAATCTCAGACGTGGTCCTTCACTACTGGCAGTATGAGGAAGTTCAAAGTCGCTCAGCGAGCTATGGAGGGTTTTTCTGCGTACTAGAATTAAAAACGGGGATATCCGCAGTAGAACCAGAATAACCTACAAATCCCAATGAATTAGTAAGCTAAAGTGGTAATGTGCCGGCCATATAGCTTGAAGAACCGACAACCGATGGGGAAGAAAGGTTTTCGAGTGGCAGCCTCGTACTGATAGGCGCAGTATAGGGCGTCCTCCCACTAGATGGAGTGACGGCTTGGTAAGACATGCAGGGAGTCATCATTACAGCTCTTCATAAGTCCACTGCTGAAGATAGTCCTGAGCTACCTGCAGCCGTCGACTTCCTGTCACCCTATCTAGAGTGTGGCTGCTATTGGACCACGAATTTATAAATGAGCCGTACGTGGTAGCTCGACGGTTAAGCTCTCGTTGTAAATTTCACGATATGCGAGCAACACATGTTCGATCCCCGCCGGCACCAATGAAATTGTTAGTTGCAATTTCAAGTGCGGAATTACCACATGCTCGGCGGTGAAGAAAAAAACATTGTGAGGAAACCTGAATGATGTATGAGAAATAAGTCACATCAAAGATGATAATAAATTATCATCTTTGATATGACATTTGTGACATTGACATGTGTAACCCGCCAATGCACATGGGCATTGCGGCGGAATTTTGTTTGCCCTAAAACCCCCTTAAAAATAAGAGGTCTGTGTCCAGCTGTGGGACGTATATAGGCTGTAACTTTAACTTTTTATTGTTAATTGATTTTTTCATATAAAAATTTACATACGTTAATTTAAGCACTGTAGTATGGTACATTCTATCTCATTTTGTCGCAGGCTAAATGCTATAAACGTAAATCGTTGTCTCTTTTTACTGTCGCTTTTTCGTTTTATCGAATTTCAAATCAAAACGATTCTACAGAAGTTTTCACTTCGAAATATCTTAATGCTGTTTTGTTGCGGCGTTAGAGTATCCACTATTAAATATAAACCCGTCGGTGTTATAAAAGCTTACAAGGGGATACTGAGACAAGAGATGGGCACAACATCTTCCTAATAACAACAAAACACTGTGGTTGCCAACATATCTAGCACGGCAACTATATTGTAATAACATTATGGGACACTCTATGGGAATGCTCATGTTCAGTAGTCGACTTTTATGAATGAATTTCACGAACGCACATCGCGTCAAAATTCACGATACGATCCTTACCATCTGGATGATTGGCGGTCCACCACTGTGCGTTTTACTAGGAATTTTCTCCCTCGTACAACTTCTCTGTGGAATTGTTTACCATCCAATATACCATACCAGAGATTTTTCCGGACCGATGCGATTTGGGAACCTTCAAAAAAAGAGCTTACATCTTTGTAAAAGGCCGGCAACGCACCTGCAATTCACCTGGTGTTGTGGTTGTTTATGGGCAGCGGTAGTCAGTTACCATCAAGTGAGACTCATGCTCGTTTGCCCCCTCTTCAATAAACGAAAAAAAAACATAGGAATTAATGGTAAAAAATTCTATACGAAAAATAAAAATTACGTGTATATTTGAAATAATTTTTAAATACAAACACGTATCGTGAAGTGGGGAAGTACCCCGGGCGGGAGATTCGCGGCTGACACGCCTCATTAGCGATGTGGCTAACGAAGCGTGCTCCGAAACGGATTACCGACACCGCGATACGAGACAGGCGAGATACGCTCGAATGATTGACAAACGTTCCACGCTCATGCCGCCGATCGCGTCGTTATTCTGATTGGCGACGAACCGTGGGTGTGCGTTTCACCCTAATGATATGGAATTGTTTACAGCAATATTTTTATGTACAAGCCTCCCCTAAATATAAAATACGATTGCAATTTAAATGTAATAATATTTTTGAGATTATATTATATGAAATAGATTTCTATTGATTTTTTGAAGTGAAAACTTCTTTAGAATCGTTGAGTTTTAAAACTCAATGATATGAAAAAGCAACACTAAAGAGAGACAAACAGATATATCGATAGGATTTGGCCTGCGAGATAATGAGATACAATATACAGTGTTTGTTACAAATTTATTTATTTTGCTATTTCTGATAATCTGCTGGAAGTCGATGGATGCAGGTGGCTCAGAACCGTGCTTTGTGCTATTCCTTGGGGGAGGCGTATCCTCAGCAGTGGGCTTGTTAAGGTCTGTAATGATGATGATAAAGAATATATTCTGCATTCGTCTCATTCTCTCGAAGCTTAGTTCCTGAAGGTTTCACTTCTACCGTGTATGAACTGCGCGCATGTTTTTATGAGTGACTACTGTGTAATGGTGGAGTAAGAAGGGTTTACTATGGTAAATGCCGAATAAAATTTTGTACGGTTTTCCGTCTATGGCATATAGGTAATCATCTCATATAAATTTATCGGATTCTCGCTAATCAAAACACTCAAAACTTCCCCAAAAATATGGGATATTTAACTTGTTGCCATTCTTGGCAAACGGGTTGGCAAGCCCAGTTTTTTATTTTTTAGTTCTTATAAGGAAGACGCTGCTGCCCATCTCCATCTCTATCATTCTCCCGGTTTGTTACCTTTTGTCGCTTCCCACGACTCCCACGGGATGATATGTGGTTTAAATGATGTCTTATATGATGATCGCTGTTGACTTAGCAAAATTTATCATATAGTATATTGTTTAAGTAAGTGCCCAAGTATAATTATAAGTTATGAACCACTACTGTTTGTAATTCGTTTTGTAAACTATGTACATCTGTTATTTGGCAATAAATTTCTACTTATTGTAGAATGTATACCTCCCGCATAAATCGCCGCCACAAAGTGAAGTCTTAAGCCACCTTCAAATTTTGACAATCTGCGTGTTTTATCAGATCGTCACTCCATTTAGTGGGGAGTTGCCTAACACGATGGTAGTACGAGACTGCCACTCGAGAACTTTTTTCCCCATTGGTTGTGGGTTTTTTAAGCAATATGATCGTCCCATTGCTTCTTTAGCTTACTAATCCGCTGGGCTATTTCAGTTACTCTTGTTTCTCTGCAGATATCCTCGTTTCGGACTTTATCCCCCAGAGAAATTCTGACCATAACTTACTGTGACTACTGTGTTTACAATAGCATCAATACTGATGCTGGAAGCCAGTAAGGACAAAGTAAAAGAATAGAATAGAATCTTTTTTCCAACAAAAATATAAGGGAAACCGGTTTTAAGCCATACTTTTAGTTTTGTTTGGGGATAAACAATGTTTGTTTGATAACTACCGCATATGCTGATGGTTTTCTAAATAAATTAAAAAGAACATTCTTAAATATAATTTAAAAAATACTTATTGATAGTCATTTATAATTCTATCACTGTTTAGGAATAAACCTCAGTTCTGGAATGAACCAGCTAGAAAGCTGGCGGAGTTTTATTTTATAATTTTAAGTGATCGTCTCTTATAAGGATAGAAAATTTTATAACTGTTATGAAAAACCGTAGTTTATATTGAGTGCCATATTATCAAAGTGGAGCAACTCGATTAAAATTTAATTTTGTAATACAAATATGATAATAACACTTCAAGTACGTATTTATGATACGTAATGAACCCGAGGCCTACACTTACAGGGTGCGATAAATCGGGCCTTTATTAAATACTCTGGAAACCTATTAAGATAGGATTTGATGAAGGGTAAGTTTTCATTACTTTGAACCTTTAGTTATAAGGAGAGCTGTGGTAGCTCAGAGACTAAGCTCTTCCTATAAATTTTCAGTACGTAAGCAACCCGGACTCGATACTCGATGTTAAAAAGGAAAATTTTTAATTGCAATTTTATATGCCGATATACTACCACGTGATTGACCGTGTATTTGAGGGTTTAGATAGGAGTATTGATTATTGATAATTGTGCTGTTTCTACGCCGATACCGGTAAAACATGTAAATGATCCTAAAGGTTATAATGCAACAACTTATTGTACCATATCTCTGAAATAAATAAATAAATATTGGCGATGTAAGAATATTCACTACTCCATACCGTCCCGTTAATATCGTAAGAGACGACAGAGGGTAACAAATAGATGAAGGGCAGCGTCTTCCTAGTTACAACTAAAAATTAAATAAACTGCTGTGCGACCCGCCTAACCAGCGAGGCAACTTTGGCACATATTCATTCTATGAGGCCATCTATGGGGAGGTCTATTTTCATCTGTGAAGTTGTAATAAGCTGTAAAAGTACGGCACACTAAATATCAGTCATGTGGGGTGATAACGAGACGATAAACGTAAATGTCTATGGGTCGCAGCATTTATTTACCATCCGACAGTCTGTGAGCTTGTTTGTCGCTCTTATTCTTTGAAAACATAGTGGGGTCACCACGTAAATGTATCACCTCTTACATGGTGTAAAACAAAGTCGCTTTCCGCCATCTATACGCTTAGATCTTTTAAAATACGCAACAGATTTTGATGCGGTCTTCATCAAGAGACAAAACGATTCAAGAGGAAGATTTATATGTATAATACTTTTATATGTTGTCGAGATAAAAAATCGCCTCAACCATTACATCAGATTTGATAGACCACAAATCCTCGTTCGCGTAAATATAAGAAATTAGCACGATAGCCACCATGCTGGTTTTATTAAATTCATTTAAAAATTGTTCAAATAAATTATTGTGTTTTTTTTTTATAGAATAGAGTGACAAACGAGCACACTCTCCATCTGATGGTAAGTGGTTGCTTATAGACATCTACATCTATCCTCGATTCAAAATGCAGATGCGTTGTCAGCCGTGAGGACTAAGATGGAATGCCTCGTTTCCAGTAAAAAGGGTCTTCGGTTCTCTACACCCACCATACAAAACGGTATGGTGGGTCTACAGAACCGAAAACAGTATTAAGCTAATATTTTAAGCTGGTGTTCTGTGAGAGCGTGGTCCTTCCCTGGTCGAGCCGACCCATTCGTGCTGCAACTTTAGTACTAAAATAACTGCGGCATAGCTCTACCACGTATAGAATTGTAAAGTGAAATGTGTTTAAAAAAAAGTCCCGCTGGGTTTCTTGCTGGTTTCGCCCAGGATGGAGATATCTTCCTAACCAGTGGTAAATAAAAAATATACTTTTTTCATACCTCGATCGAAAGTTCATATTTCAACCCTACTTTCAGGGACGAAAGCGGCACTTCCCTCCCGATTCAATGACTTATTAATTTAATGCACATGCGTCTTTATAGCCACGTTTTTTTTAAACGTCAAAGTATATGTCATGCTCATGATACATTTTAATGTACAGTCATTGCGATCAAGGATTATAAAAAATGGTATACGCACAACGTGAGGAAAGTATGACATCGCAACCTGTTTTCTTATCACAATACCACGCGGATTGCAATGTCGTACTTTCCTCCCTATTGGCGTAATATACTATTCAATAAATATTATGTAATAACAAACAGAACGAAAATTATGATTTGCCATAATTGCCACACTTAATGGATTTTATTGCGTATATTAACTTTTTTTAATAATTTTAATCTGGAGGTAGCCGTGGTTAACTATGACATTGAGACGTCAAACAATTCAGTCCTCCCCGTGGGTGCTGTTAAGTACTACTCTAAACGTCGGGAATATAAAATAAGTTCTATAAAATAAGTTCGGAAATATACGCGATAAAAAACTAGTTTTATTTAAATGTGTGGTATTTGCGTAAATTAAGTAACATACGCCAATCCATGATTGAGAAATTGTAAATGCGATCTACTGAAAGTCTTAATTTAACGATCACAAATGCCCGCTAAAGAACACAGATTCCTTCCAAGGATAATTAGCGAGGCTATTGAAATCAAAAACATCCTAGTTTCAATAGAGAAGATGGCTGAGCGCTGCCATCTGCTTTGGATCCTATAATTAATAAAATTAAATTTCAACCCAAGCATACACCTGCAAGACTTTCAAGTTCATACTGTGTAGACAGGAAGAAAAATTACATAATAATTTTAATCTGTGGTAACCGCGGTTAACTATGACATCGGAACGTTGAACATCTCAGTCTCCACCGTAAATATAGGTGCTGTAAAGTGCTCGAAACGTCGGGTATATGAAAAAGTTAATATATGTGATAAAATCCGTTAAAATTTATATTGTTTAAACGATAAGTCCTTATGGCAGAATCGCTGGAGAACCTAAGCACTATGTTCAATGACCTCAATAGTCTCTCCC
Source organism: Parnassius smintheus behrii (assembly GCA_036936625.1). NCBI lineage: Eukaryota > Metazoa > Arthropoda > Insecta > Lepidoptera > Papilionidae > Parnassius > Parnassius smintheus. Next base: position 7,308,535 of record JAUPFT010000023.1, read on the forward strand.
AACGGATAGGTCTTAAGATGAACATGGACAAAACAAAGGTCGTGTGTAACGTCCATGTCATACCTATGTCGGTAGTTGTTAGGAGCACTAAGCTCAAAGTTGTCGACGAGTATGTTTATTTGGGACAAATAGCCCGACTAGGTAAGTCCAACTTCGGCCGAGAGGTCAATCGACGGATTCAACTCGTCTGGGCAGCGTTCGGGAAATTACACATCTTACCGTCAGCTATACTTCAAAACCAAAAATCGAGACTTTACAGACAGTGCGTGTTGCCAGTGATGACTTATGGAACTGTGACGTGGTTCTTCTTGGCTGGCCGTATGAGAGCGGCCAAGGTCACTCAGCGAGCTATGGAGAGGTCAATGCTCGGGGTTTTTCTGCGTGATAAACTTAGAAATGAGGACATCCGCAGTAAAACCAGAGTCTGACAATCAATTAGATTAGTAAACTGTTGTGGTAATGGGCCGGTCATATAGCTCGAAGAACCGAAAACCGTTGAGAAAAAAAGGTTCTCGAATGGCAGCCTCGTACCGGTTAGTCGTACTAGATGGAATGACATTCAGGAAGTCGTCCATCGACTTCCTGAATGTCTGCAGGTGCAGGTGGCTCAGGACCGTGCTTTGTGGCATTCCTTGGGGGAGGCCTATGTTTAACAGTGGATTTGTAAAGGGCTGTAATGATGATAGTGATGTTGATCAACATTATACCTTATGAAATTTCACCGTTGAACGTAAGGATCACCAATAGGCTGCTTTATGCTCGGCAGGTGGACTTAAAGCCGCAGTTTTTTTATTATTTAAGTTCATATAAAGAAGATGCTGCACATTTCAGTGCCAGTCTCCCTCTGTCGCCTCTTATGTCCCTCCACGGGATAATATACGGTAGTGGTTTCTATTACTCCGCCACTAAGCTGGGAATTACTTGATTATCAACCTTAATTAAAGCGGAGTGTTTTTCTTGTGTTCTCTGCAAACCAGCCGTTTCCTTTCTTAGTCATGGCATTCTACAAAGTAACCTTATTCCATTAACTGACTCACTAGTCTCATTAATTTTCTTGTTTGCGCCGTTGGAGATTACGTTACGTAACTTTGCGCCGTAAGAGGTTTTAAAGGCATTAGACTCGGCTAAGCTGCTTGCAACGGTTTCGTCGCTCGAGGCAGAATTTCATTCATCGTTATTTTTCAAACACTTTTGTACAAATAATTTATATATAATTTAGCGAATTTTTTCGTTTTTGTGGATTTTTTATAGGAGAGGGTGACAAACGAACACGCAGTCCACCTGATGGTCAGTAGTTGCTGCGGCCCATAGACATCTACATCCATCCTCGATTACAAATACAATACAAATACAAAATGCAGACCCAGAGAGGTTCTCTACACTCATCGTACAAAACACAGCAGCATTAAGCTACTATTTTACGCTGGTATTTTGTGAGAGCGTGGTCCTTCCCCGGTCGAGCCGACCCATTCGTGCTACAACTACACTATTAATGTAACTGCTGCATGGATCTACAACGTATATTATTATCATAACTATGGCTGTCGATATCAAGTATAAACTGATTTCCAGCCGGTGTTTGTTGGTGCTTGCGGGCTCTTTTTCTGCCTTGGAATACATCTGGGTAGGTCCACCCTCTGACCTATTGTTGCCGTCGAACAGCAGTGCTTGCACTGTTGTGTTACGGTATGAAAGGTGTAGAGAGCCTGTAAAGTTACACGCTGTGAAGTCTTCCACCTCAGTCTTCAGATATGAACACGCATTTGTAGACTTCTTTATTTGAAGTTGATTGCATGTATGTAGTAGGCAATTTACCAGCAGGTGGAATGTATTTTCGTTAGTCACTTTGAATTTTATAAAAAAATGTATTATATTGTGTATGTATTACATTGTGTATGTGTATTACAAAAATGTATTATTATATTAAAATGTATTGACAAAATTAATAAATAAACACCAGCTATTAAACAATTAAATGGAAATATGTTCAAAATAAAATTAAAGAAATGGTTAATTGAAAATGTTTTTTACAATCTTAATGAGTTTTTTTTTAAAAAATTTAAAATTAGTAAGTAGTAAATTTTAAATTTATTTTCTTAATTATTGCATATCCGACATGGGTAAACTGTTGAGCCTAAAACTATATGTTTTTGTACTAAGATCATATTGTACACAGTTATGCAATAAATGTATCTTTATCTTTATCTTGATGCGGTAGGCAATTACCAGCAGACGGAATGTATTTTCGTTAGTCATATTAATAAAAAATGTATTTACAAGTATTATTTTCTACTATCTAATTTTCTTCCACTTACCATAAATAGGCTGTAAGTTAATTTTATACCTTAATTTACCGTTACCGTTACTGTTAAGCCTATTCAAGTCCATTGTTCAATATAGATCTCCCACACAGATTGTCTCATAGGGGAATATTCGTCATAGTGGCCACGCTATCATAGTATTTTTTTATTTTTCAGTGGTTATTAAGAAGACGCTGCTCTGCCCATCTCCTTGTTTTCTTTCTCTCTTCTTACATCACCCACTGGATGATATGCGGTAGTGAATATTCTTACACTACACGGTTTAGACTTTAATTAAAAAATAAGATTTTTGACAACGTTTATTTTTTAAATATCTTTTTTTTACTGAAACGAAAATATTTATGCCTTGGTTCATTTCTACATTTAATACGAATCAAATGACACCTCATAGATCAAAATTTTTACGAGCCGTTTAGGCTACAGAGCATGCCGAAGAAATATAGACATCTTATACTACATACACACGAGTATATACTCTTAAAATCATTACCTTCCTTCTGGCATAGTCAGGTAATAAATTAAATTGAATTAGTCTGAGTAGCTATGTAAAATAATCAAATCGAAATTCACGTGGCATTTACGTGACGGTCACTTATCGTAGACCTTGAGGGTATTAACCTTTCACATTATCGCTATCACGACATACACGAGACAAAATAGGTTGATGGATTCTTCTACGTTACCAACAAACGACATGTTCTTTTATAGAACAAGGATGACAAACGAGTAAGCAAAGACACAACAGGAACAAACAGATGGTAAGTGCGTGCTGTAGCCCATAGACGCAAAGCTAAGATGCGTTGCCACCCTTGATAACTAAGATGGAATTCCTCGTTTGCAGTAAAAAGGGTTTCTGGTTCTCTGCACTCTTCATACAAAACATGGCAGCATAAAGATATTTTATGCTGGTATTCTGTGAGAGCGTGGTCCTTTTCAAGTTGTGCCAACTAATATAGCTGTGTAAGTGTTTCTCCAACATTTTCAAAAATATTACACGTCTACTAGGAAACAAAAAGAATGCACCGGAAACGTACAAAGTGTGAAGTGCATTGGCATTAAGAAAAAAAACTAAAAACAGTTTCATTAAATGAAGACTATTGTTTTTGTCTCTTTAAACATTTGTCTCCAAACGCTACCGCCATCTGTCCAGAGGAAATAATGAGGTACGTCGCGATAATTACTCCGTAGCTAGGTGTAGTTAAGAGAGAATCTAGCGACAAACTAATTAGAATGCATCACGTACAGTTCTGCGCAGCTGCGTTAAAATTAGACGAAATTAGATTATAATTCATTTCACGATGTTTTAATTTGTGTTTTATTTCAATTCCTACAGACTGTTCAGAGTCGTGGTAGCTCAGAAGATTAGCGGTTGCCTTAAATTACCGTGTTCGAATCCCGCTCCTTATTCCTTTTTAAACTGAACAGACAAATGAATCTTGATGTAAAGTAACCACTTCAGTTCTGAATATCTGCAACAAAATTTAAACAAAAAGCGCTAATAATGCGTTGTCACTCCTGAAAATAAAGATGTGAAGAATTTCCTATATGAATGCCTCACTGGCCCCCATTCCTTCAGAACGGAAGACGTAATTGCAGGTACTGTAATATGGCGACAGAAATAGGTAAGTGAGTAGCACAATAGGTATTCCGTTTACTATTTGTATGGCCTACAAACTAAGCGAACTTGTTCTCTAAATACATCACTTGCACGCAGTGTACCCGACTGATGGCTAACTCATGGCGCTGGCGTGTGCTTCCTTCTGTAGTAATACGCTAGCAATACTTATGTTGGTAGTGGAATGATACGTCCATTAAGACCGATTTACACTTCGAAAAGTACAGTAGCGAGTTTAGTTGCAGGGCAGTTGACAGTAAACAGTTAAGTGGGCAGTAGAGTTCAAACAATGTCTTCGTGGCGAGTTAAGTTAAGGACATTAGGTCATAGAGCTGATTCCAATTTTTCTGGTTTTCGTTTAAGAGGGTTCTAGGATTACTTCAAGAATTAAATCATTCAGTCAGAGAAGTATTAGTCATTGTCGTTAAAGAAGTTTTTAAGAATTTTCATGAGTGCAGCATCTCGAGCAGATTTAATTTTACAATTTGAACTTCTACTATTATTTAACATTCGTTTTCTAAATACTTCTGTACAAATTTATACTTGATATCTTCCATCCATTTTATATTAAAACTCAATATAAATCTTATAAGTATTCAATAAACAGTATCGTACAAACTTTGTGGCGAGTTTAATTACAAAAGTACAATTGTACGTTTTGGCGCGCAAACGTTGCGTCCTGTCAACTTATGCACTGAACTAAACTCGCTCGTTTACACGAACGGCGAGTTTAGTTGCGGGTGGCGGGAGACGCGCGGGAGGGCAGCACCACAGAACACCTCTAGCTATATTAAGTGTTCTATGGGCAGCACTTAGCACTTAACTCGCCGAAAAATAGCTCGGCCGGCTATCCCGTTCAACTTAATCGTTAACTTGCTACCTAACTCGCTTATTGCCGTTCAAACGAGGTTCAAACTTAACTCGCCAGGTTCGCAAGTTAACTCGCTACTGTACTTGTCGAAGTGTAAATCGGTCTTTAGGTTTAATAATTTTAATAAATTACAGTTGAATAAGCGTTTTGCTTTAGGTCGCTCAGCGTCTGCTCGAAGTTTATCTGCGTGATAAAATCCAAATCTAGGTCTAAAGTAGAGCTAGAATAACTGACATAGTCAAACGGATTAATCAGCTGAAGTTTAAAAGAACCGATAACCGATAGGAACGAACAGTTCTTGATTAGAAGTCTTGTTGTTTCACAGAGGATAAAGTGACGACAATGGTAACAAATGCACAGCATGTGCTTGCATGATAAAGTTTTAAGATAGGATGTTACTTAAAGCTAAAATGTAGTCTTTGTGAGCGCGAATCGAAAATCGAAGGAAAATGTCTCAGATAACTGGTTCAAAGAAAACACGCCTCGTTAGCGATGCAGCTAACGAAGCGTGCTCCAAAAGAGATTATTATCAATACCACGTAAGACAAGTGTCGATTACATGCATGATTTCAAAATCAATTTACATTCAAGCGACGATATCCATTCGATTTCACAAAGAAAGTGTAATTTTTAATTGAATTTTATAAAGAATACACCGTGTAGTGGGGGTATTAGAATATCCTCTACTTCATATCACCCATGTCTCGATATCATCAGAGGCGACTAAGGAAAGTTAAAACAGATGATGGGCAGATCTTCACGGGCATATCGCAGTTAAAAGGCTGCTATAGTCTATGGCACTACTATAATAAGTCAGCGGATTGGGATAGGAAGCGGTATTTATTTGCACTCTATACAACGCTATTGCTTATTATATCGCTAGTGTGGTATTTCAGGGAGTATATACTTTTTATTCCATCATCTGATGTGCCCACCACAGGCAGATCCCAGCCTTGGTTTGGTCACTCCTGTAACAATGCGTAACCCTATAAGTAGGTGTACTACCAGGCCTTGGCTAACGCATCGACGTCTCGGGATGCAAATCTCCGCAGTAGAAAGACCAAAGCTCCTAAGAAGAATTATAATTTCGCGCCCTGAAGGAAGGCGCTACTCTTTTACAGGATGAAAAAGTGTAGCGCCTTTCTTCGGAGACCCGTACATTTCGGATTCTCACCGAAGCTGTCTAAAAGAACTTCTGCCAGATATTTTTTACATCTCTGCACTGGGAGGACAACTGACTTACTAAACCATGCCATAAAAGAGAAAACTGACATATTAGGCTCTCTCTTTGCGTGCAACTCGACTCTTGATGACATGGGGATTTATCCACGTGAGTGTTCTATACCGGATGTACGTTTTACCCAGCGCTCATTACGCACACGAATCCACTCCCTGGATATCAACATTTCGAGTGGAAGTGCTGAGTTCCTTCTATCGTGCTGAAGACGTGATTTCCTTAGTTGGAACCAGTTCTAATGCGTCTATTCGGTTTCGAAAAGTATTACTTTATCTGGGGGTTCGGCAGTGCCCCCGCCAAGTCGAGCAAAAAAAGCGGCACGGCCGTACCATACTTTTCTCGAAGCAGTTCAGGCCATTTTTACCATATAACTTCGTTGTGGATCAAACTGGAAGCCTGAATTTTCAGTAACCATCATCATCATCATCATTACAGCCCTTCACAAGTCCACTGCTGAACATAGGCCTCCCCCAAGTAATGCCACAAAGCACGGTCCTGAGCCACCTGCATCCATCGACTTCCTGCATATCTTACCAGGTCGTCACTCCATCTAGTGGGGGGTCGCCCTACACTACGCCTACCGGTACGAGGTTGCCACTCAAGAACCTTTCTTCCCCATCGGTTATCGGTTCTTCGAGCTATATAGCCGGCCCATTGCCACTTCAGCTTACTAATCCGTTGGGCTATGTCGGTCACTCTGGTTTTACTGCGGTTATCCTCATTTCTGAGTCTATCACGCAGAGAAACTCCGAGCATAGCCCTCTCCATAGCTCGCTGAGCGACCTTGAGCGTCCTCATACGGCCAGCAGTGAAGGACCACGTCTCAGATCCGTAAGTCATCACTGGCAACACGCACTGGTTGTACAATCTAGTTTTTAGAGATTGAGGTATAGCTGACGAGAATATATGTCGTAATTTCCCGAACGCTGCCCAGCCGAGTTGAATCCGTCGATTGACCTCGCGGTCGAAGTTGGACTTACCTAGTCGGACTATTTGTCCCAGATAAACGTCCTCGTCAACAACTTCGAGCATAGTGCTCCCAACAACTACCGGCATAGGTGACATGGACATTGAACATGATCTTTGTTTTGTCCATGTTCATCTTAAAACCTATCCGTTGGGAGGCACTATTGAGGTCATTGAGCATAGTGCTTAAGTCCTCCAGCGATTTTGCCATAAGGACTATATCGTCGGCAAATCGAAGGTGAGTGATATACTCGCCATTGATGTCAATACCGTATCCTTTCCAGTCCAGTAGCTTGAAAACGTCTTCCAATGCAGCGGTGAAGAGTTTCGGGGATATAACGTCACCCTGTCTTACACCTCTCTGCAGTTGGATAGGTTTCGAGCTCTGGTTCTGTACTCGGATAGCCATCGTAGCTCTACTGTACAAACACTTCAGCACTTCGATACACCGACAGTCAACTTGGCACCGCTGAAGAGACTGTAGCACAGCACCGCCCAAATTTCAACGGAATCAAAGGCTTTCCACATACGCCAGGCAAAGTGGCAGATTGTACTCTTCAGTCTTCTGTACAATCTGCCGCAGGGTATGTATGTGGTCTATGGTACTGAAGCCTTTTCGGAAACCGGCTTGTTCGGGAGGCTGGAAGTCGTCGAGTCTGCGTGCGAGACGATTCGTAATGACTCTCGAAAACAGCACGTAGACGCGGCTCAGAAGGGAAATCGGTCTGTAGTTCTTTAAGAGAGCGTTGTCGCCCTTTTTAAAGAACAAGACCACCGCACTTCTGCTCCACGCCTCTGGAGTAGTGCCACCATGGAGGACGGAATTGAAGAGCTTCTGAAGGACTTCAAGTACCGGTGTTCCACCCGCTTTCAGAAGCTCCGCTGTAATTCCATCCTCGCCTGGGGCCCTGCCGTCTTTAAGGTGCTGGAGAGCCATTCTAATCTCGCTCAGACTGACGTCCGGGATATCATCGGAATAGTGTCGGATAAGACTTGCTCTTGGATCGTTACTCACACTTGCGTGTGGCTCCAACGATGATGTGTACAGCTGCCCATAGAACCTCTCAATCTCACTCAAAATCTCAGGTGTCCCAGAAACGATGCTGCCACACTCAGTCTTCAGCTTCGACAGTTGGCTCTTACTGGCAGACAGATCTCTGGCAAAGACTTTGGAGCCCTGGTTCCGCTCGATCGCTTCTTTAATACGAGCAGTATTAAAGTTGCGTAAGTCTCGCCGCATGCATTTGGAGATCTGTCTGTTCAGTTGCCTGTATGCTGTCAAATCTGTTGACGATTGCAGCCTCATCTCCCGTCTAACAGCCATGAGATTAAGAGTGTGATCGGAGAGTTTTGTGTTCTTCTGCGGCGGGTCTTGCAGAACTTAGCTCCGACCGCATAGACAGTTTCCACGAGCTTGTCCATTCATATCGTCCACTGAATTGTAATCTTCTAGGCACTGAAAGCGGTTACGTAACTCGAGCTGAAAGTTTTCGGGATTCTGGATTAGAGCACGAGGGGGACGGAGCGTTGACTCCATTAGACGAGACCTCTCCAACTTCACGTTTAGGTTCAGTGTGCCTCTAACCATTCGGTGATCGCTGCCAGTTTTCACCCTTGCGATCACTGAAACATCACTGAACAGTTGGCGTCTGGTCGTCATAATGAAGTCAATCTCATTTTTTGTCGAACCGTCGGGGCTCGACCAGGTCCACTTCCTGTGGGGCCGCTTCTGGAAGAAAGAGTTCATCATAAAGAGTCCCTCTTTCTCCATAAAGTCGGCCAGCTGCTGGCCCCTTCGGTTCCGTTGCCCTAATCCAAATTTCCCTAACTGCAGCTCACCGTTTTCTCTTGTGCCTAGTTTTGCGTTGAAGTCTCCCATCAACACCGTGTATTGAGTTTTGGAGGAATGCATGGCTTTGGAAATATCCTCATACATTTCCTCCACCTCCTCATCGGGATGTGCCGAGGTTGGTGCGTAAACCTGTATGACCTTCAGCGAATACCGTTTGGTGATTCTGAGTATCAGGTACGCGACCCTCGTCGACACACTCCCAATCTTTACAACGTTGTTGACGAGAGATTTGTGGACGATAAATCCGACACCTCCTTGGGACAGATGGTCGCCCTCCCGGTGATAGAACAAGTTGCCGGATTCGAGAATCACCGTGTCCTCCCCCTCTCTTCGGGCCTCGGATAATCCTATAATATTCCAGCGCAACTTTTCTATCTCTTCTTCCAGCTCCAGGATCTTCTCGTCAGTCCTCAGAGTGCGTGCGTTAAATGTTGCCAGGTCGAGTCGTCGTAGGTGGCAACCGAACCTCCACCGGAGATTCTTAGCACCCCCTGCCTCGCCGTTACCATGGTCGCCACTGTAGCCAGGAATAGCGGGGCCGCCGGGGACTGGGGGGTCGTCTATTTGTGTAATTGTTCATGGGGGGTATATTGCCATAGTTGCCACGCTTGGCGAGCGGGTTGGCAACCGCAGTTTTTTTGTCGTACAGTTGCTGTTATCAGGAAGATGCTGCTGCCCATCTCCTGCCTGTGTCCCTCTGTCGCCTTTTACGACACCCACGGGAAGATATGGGGTAGTGGATATTCTTAACCGCCACTACACGGCACTTCAGTAACCAAGTAGGCATTATATAAGCATGGATATTTCAAATTTTATTCAATTTAAACCAGTAGTTTAAGAATTTTAATGAGTCAAAGTTTCTTAATTTTGTCACCACTGAATGACTGACCGATCATCAAAACTCTAGCAGACATAGAAGCTTCAAATTTAGAATATAATTAGTGTTTAGTGTATTGATCAAGGAAAAACTAAAACATTTTTCAATTTCAGTCCAGTTGTCTAGATTCACCAACTGCATAAATAACTTTGAAATCCCATATAAATATATAGGATTACAGAGTTACATTTGCAGTGAATGAATCAGTGTACCTGTTTAAATATAATGTAGATAGGTATATTTTTGGTATTCAAGAAGTAGAAGGTACCGGAAAGGAAAGAGTAGGACTATCTTTAAAAACAAACCCACGTTCTGTGCGGTTTCGAACTCGCCTCTTCACAGTATTTTAAAGATATGCTCGCCAGTGCGGTGCTGATCCATCAACACGACAAAATAATATTAGATATGTATGTCTATACCATAAAAATCTTCGGCAGTATTATTTTATTTTATATTGTTTGTTTATCTATCTATGTAACAGTATCATCGTTTCCTTCGAGGATCTATATAACCATAGCGAAATAATATAGTGCTAATTACTCTTCGTTGTAGTGTTATTACGAACAGTAAACTAATTTTGATAGTACCCCTTGTAGATTGCTCTACTGATGTATGGACCGTAGAATGTGTAGTGCATAATGTATCTTGCGTATGTGAAGCTAAGGTTTAAACTTAGAATTAAGTGATTGAGCCTACATGTGTGTTTATATTCGCTTTTATTTATGTTTCATATTGTGGAAATATTTTACTGGCAACCGTCCTGTTTGGGCGACCGTCCACTAGGTGGAGTGACAAACTTTTTAATTATGCAAGGTTTTAACGTAGAATAATGTAAGGGTTTGAGCATACGTAGGTTGTATTTGCTTTTATTAATGTTTCCTATTTATATTATATACTTACGTAGCGATAAATAAATGAGTAGAGCTTTAAATGCTTGTAAGAAAACCTCAAAAATTAAAACATATTACTGCTGACTCCTATAACATAAACTACACACCAACTCATCGATATCATAGCTTTCAAACGTGTCTTTTGTCTTCGTATCCTGCTTCGACAAAATTTCAATATCGCCGCGTTTTTTATTTGGAAAACGTGTGCAACGACGTATGTGGAGAATTCTGATACCGGTGTAATGAAGTCTCAGCTCCACGCGTCTTTTTAATATGAGGACTTATTCTAGATAACAAGCGAAGTTATAGCCACATTTTCTAAATTATATGAAGCAACTACGAGTATGTACAACCCTTTCTAATAAACTTAATAAGTAACACAAATAAAATAAAATAAGTCTTCATTGCAGTTACTTCATAACATGCATATTATAACATTTTTATTATAAATTATTCTACACTACATTGGTGAGACACCGGGTTTATATGATGTCAGCTTCCTCATCAAAAACAATCTGTCAAACAAAATAGAAGAAATTAGCGGAATTAATTAAAGGATAGCACTCCTTAACGTTAAGTTGCCTTTACATTAAAATAAAGAAGGAATATGGACCATAATATATCCTTTAAACGACGAAAGGTTGTGTTAGTATATTTCTATTAGTGAGAACCTGTTATTGGCTTCTTGTAAATTTAACATGTTATTTACTTAAGATTTGTAAGATGTTGGTTTTCAATAACTAAAAAAATAAAATAAAATAATTCAAGCATATTCACCAGTAGAATCAGATAATAATGAAGACAATATAAAGACTAATAAATTTTACGTTAACGCTATTTTACGTAAAAATTAAGTGTTCAAGTTTCATATAAAATCAATCTTATTGTAATGGGAGATTTTAGTGGTCAAATAGGAGTGTATAGCAAAGGAGCAAAATATACAATTGGAAAACATGGATATGATGAAAGAAGTAAAAACGAAAAAAGATTAGTCACTTTTGCACTAAAAACAAACTGAACATTTCAAATAGTTTAGAAGTCGAGAAAATGGACTTGGATGTCACCTAAAGGTAAGTGTAAGAGTGAAATCGACTTTGTCCTAACCAAAAAGCAAAATTTATTTAATAACATACGTACTGTAAACTAGATTTACTTCCATACAGACCAAAGCAGGTTAGGAAAAACAATTTTCGGAAAGCATGTACCAAAAAGTAAATATTTTCATAATAATAAATACAAAACCACACTCGTATCTACTGGAAATAGAAACGTACTCTTCGATAACCGCAACAACGGAAATATAATACTAATAGACTATAAACCAATTCAGGAATGATACGACAACATATTACATATACTCAAAACAGAAATCAGTGAAACAAACAAACAAACTGAAAATATATTATGCTTAGAAACTCAACAGTTGATTAACTAGAGAAAGGAACTTATACATAAAGAAAAATATAAACAAACACGTCATAAGATATCCAAATTGAGCAAAAAAAAAACGCATAAGAAAAGACAGGAAAGTAAAAGACAGAAAACTATAAAAACTTTTATGAAAAAACTGGAGGGATAAAGAAAGCGTTAAATACATTAAACCAAGAGAAAATTTGGATGCCAAATATAAACACAAAAATGGAAGTTACTACAAGTAAAAGACAAGAAATACTCAACATCGTCACAAACTGCTATAAAATACTATACCGAAGACAAACGACAGCATTAGGAGAAAAACAAGACAACAAGACCAGTAGTAGGAAAGATTTCTACGTGGTAGAACCAAGCTGCGGCTATATTTTTGTTGCAGCGTGAATAATTCAGCTCCACAGGAGAAGCACTTGGTCTTCTCACAGAATACCAGAGTGAGATGGCAATTAAATGATATGTTTTGTATGATAAATATAGAGAACCGGAAGCCCTTTTTACTGGAAACAAGGCATTCCATCTTTGTCCTCTGGGGTGACAACGCATCAAGATTCTGATTCTTAATCGAGGGAGGGGAACACTTACATCTAGTGTTGATGGGCCACAATATCAACTTACCATCAGTTGGACTATGTGCTCGTTTGTCACCCTTATTCTATAAAAAAAGAGTTGCAGGAGCCAATTATCATCAGGTAAAATGTAAGTTCGTTTGTCACTGCTATTTTATAAAAAATGTATGTTGGCAAAGCTCGTTGTTTGCAATTTATTTTCCTCCACTTACCATCAGGGGACTGTCAGTTGGTTTTATACTAAAGTTATTTAAATTTAAATTTTAAAGTTATTTAAATTGTCGGCAAATATGTTTTTGATATATCTTTTCCTTTTTCAGTAACCTCTTTTTTATAGAACAAGGGTGACAAACGAGCACATATTTCACCTAATGCTAAGTGGATGCTGTGGCTCATAGACATCTACATTTATCCTCGATTAAGAATCAAAATGCAGATGCGTTGTCACCCCTGAGGACTAAGATGGAATGCCTCGTTTCCGGTATAAATTATTTCCGGTTCTCTATACTCATCAAACAAAACGCAGCAGCATTATGATGCTATTTTACGCTGGTATTCTATGAGAGCTTGGTCCTTCCCCGGTCGAGCCGACCTTTTCGTGCTACAACCATGATATAGCTGCAGCGTGGCTCTTTCACCTACAAGAAAGTCTCAAAGTCTACTGCTGGGAAAATGGTCTCGTTTGTTTAGAGGATATGTCTTCAAGCTTTTTTCAAGCTTGGCATGTGGATTGACGGTCGCAGCACCAGAGTCTCGCAGATTTTATGCTGCTTGTCACCGCTTAGTATTTTAAGTATAGTATAAGCAAAATGGATACACTGCAATCCAACGGAAACCATAATTCTTTTCTGGCATTTCACGAAGTCGCCTCCTATGATAAACGTGGGATGGAATGAATAATTAATTCTCTTACGCAGCCACCACACAAAAATAAACTTTACATAAATAATTAATAGAATCAGACGTTAATTCGCGGAAATACATTATATTATTAAAGATGTTAACAATTAATTAGCCAAGGGAGTTACCAACCGCTGTATTCTTATTAGGTACCTATGAAATTGCGGCTTTTTTTAATAAATAAGTTCAATTTTTTAATTTTTTTTTATTTCTATTAATCATAGTAATCATCTATGTAGTCAATGCATCTAAATGTCCATGTCTATCGGCCACAGCATCCAATTAGCATCAAGTGGACTGTGTGCTCATTTGTCAACCTTATTCTACAAAAAAGGATAATAAAATAAAAAATATTCACGAAAATATAATGTTCCTTGACTCGTTTTACTAACATTTAAATGACAATATATTATGAAGACAGAAAAGTGCATGATTTAATTCTTATCTTCCCTTTAATATCATCAAACAACGAGACATTTGGTGTATATCCGCCGCTTAGTTGTCGTTATTCCCATTCACAACGGATTGCATTTGCCGGCGCCTGTCTTTCCGTTCGATTACAATGCGGGTGTCTCCAAGGCAAGAGTGAAAAGACTTTTCTAACGATAACATAGTGCAATTTACCTTATAGGGCTGTATTACCGCTTGCCACCAGGTGGGATTATAGTTAAGCTCTAGCATAATTAACTATGTAGCGACGGATTAGGAATATTCACTACTCAATATCATCTCGTGGGTATTGTAAGTGGCGACAGAGGGAAACTAAAACAGAAGATATATCACTTGCCAAGAGTAGCATCTGTAGCAAAATACCCCCATGTGAGCTTATGTAAAAGAGAGGCATGTATTCAGCTGTAGACTTTTATATGCTCTATTGGATAGATGATATGAAATAGCATTTAATATATAGGTATAAAAGAGATTCGATCGATTTGATATTTTTAGTACATTCTTAAATTGTGGAGGATTTACATTTAAAACATAAATGAAATCTTAAAATATAACAAAATACGGTAGGTTTTAAATATAAAAGCCTTGGTAGCTCAAAGGCTTAACGCTAGCTAAAAATTTTGAAATATTTCGCATTTTTGGTTGATTGCTAGAGAACTATAAGGCTAAAAGTCCGTCTTTATATCCCTTCTTATAAGGTGTATAATAAAGATTAAATAAATTAAAAAAAAACTTTTTTATATATTCCTACGCATTGCGTAAGCGTATTTATCCTATTATTATATAATTTAGTTCGTGATGTGAATGATATTTTTGTATCTCGAAAATCCTATATTTTAAGTGAGCAATTCTTGTACTTAAGTTTATTGTAGATATAAAGGTTTCACGTTAACGTCTCAAAAGATTTGCATGAGATTTTGTATTTAGATAATGTTTTACCTTAACACAGTTTATCTGAATAGGTTTTTTATGCAGTAAGGGTGACAAACGGGCATACATTCCACCTAATGGTAAGTGGATGCTGTGCTTATAGATATCTACATCTGTCCTTGATTAAGGATTAAAATGCAGATACGTTGTCATCTCTGAGAACTAAGATTCTTCTTTGACTTTTGAGTCTTTTTTCAGTAAAACCGGTCCGGTTCTCTACACTAAACATACAAAACACAGCAGCATTTAATTGCTATTTTACGGTGGTATATTGTGAGAGTGTGGTCCTTACCTGGTTCAGCCGACCGAATAATATTACAACTGTAATAGGTTGCCGCATGGTTTTACCACATCAAAAGACACGTTACATCACTGAGATAGTTATTTTCTAATGTCTAGCGCGGTCGCCCAGTTACTGGTATTTATTACGTTTTCTTACCATCCTTATTATAGTGACGTTATTTGTTTTCTGAAAGAGATAGGAAATTACAACAAAAGATAAATGGGAGATATAAATAAAGGTCGACATTAACTCGTTGAAAGTTACCTGAATCCATTATAGCTGAAGTGATCCATCGAGCTGCCATCCAATACCTGGCGCTTTACCAAATAAACCGTCAGTTCTGCCAGAACGAACAGCGGAGTTGGTAAAGTGCCAGATCTAGCAGTAACTGCAGTTTTTTATAATTATATTGAATCGTAAATAATAAAAAAAGCTGTTTATCTTGTTTTCTACAAATTAAAAAATCGTTATAGCACAGAATTTTGCACTCGTGTTATCTTAGTACGCGAGCATTCTGGGCTTGATCCCCATCGGTATCAATGAAATTGTTAATTGCAATTTTAAGCGCTCATTTATTGTGTACTCGGTGGTAAAGAAAACCTTGTGGATAACTGGATGTCATGAGGAATAATTTTTATTTTCAAAATAAAAAGAAGCAATTCGTAAACGTATGGGCGTAATTAGGCTGTAACCTGACTCTTTGCAAATTAAAAATCTTCGTAATTTGTGACGGATTGGTATTCACACAGACTGTGTGTAGAAATAGTTACTTGAAGGTCATGGAAATGACCTCCAAGTAACTATTCCGGGACCTGATATTTGTGCGAGTGCCATTCATGTCCCTATTAAAACACTTTTTATATAAGGTAAGGGTGTCAAACGAGCACACAGTTCACCTGATGGCAAGTGGCTACTGCAGCCCCTAGACATTTACATTTAGGAATTTATTATTTATCAATTGAGTTTAGTTAGTTTTGTTAATTGTTAGTTAATTGACATTAGGAATCAAAATTGAGATCCGTTATCATCCCTCAGAACTAAGATCATCGTTTTCAGTAAGATTAATAAAAAATAAAGAATATTCCCTAGTGCTGCTGTAAAATAATAAGAAGAATCAGAAAGAAATTTGAGACCAACTACATAGTAATAATTATACCATACATATTGACGCTATGCTACTTGGTATTGGCACTATTATGATATGTGATCGCGGCGTTCAAGAGTATAAAACCTCATTTTTCCACGTGTGTGATATTAAAAGTGACTATGGGAAAGCTATAAAACTTCCAATAGATAGTGCTATAGTAATAGAATATACTTACAACCTATCTATAATTGAGTCTGTACTATCGAAATAACTACCTTATATTGAGTTAAAAGGGGTTATTTGCGTACCAGTAAGGCATGAATAACCATTTTAATATTTGTCTGTTTGTATGGGCTAATCTTCGTTATTGCTAGAATTCGAAAAATAACCCAAAAATTTAGAGCCTAAGTGTTGTTTGATCACATAAAATCGAAATAGATCCTACCTTAGCAAAGCGGAGACGGGTGGCTAGTTTAAAATAAACTGGAAAGCTAAACTCAAAGAACATAATATAATTAATACAATACAATATAATACAATACCCTTTATTGTACTTTAAAAACCAATAACATAACAAGAAACAAAGGAAAAACAAAAGGCGGTCTTACGGCTAAGCAGCAATTTATTCCAGACAACCTAAATAGGAAATAAAAATAAGTGATAAGTTAATGGTAGAAAGCACTATAAATAATATTATAATCTAAAATATAGAAACAAATTAATTAACATACCGGAATTTACTTAATTCACAGAGTAGTGATCATAAAATGGCAGGAAGAGATAAAAGGAGGAGGGAGGATTTAGAAGTAAGGATAATGTTTCTTAACTTGGTTTTTAAAGGAGTATATTGTTTGAGCACGTTTTATAGTTATTGTTAAGGAGTTCCAAAGCTTCACTCCAAGAACTGAATAAGATTTACTGTATAAAGTGCGCAGTAAGAGTGCGAGGAAATTAATATATGATTGTATAGTACGAGTATATTTGTTCAACTTTTGTTTTGTTTTTGTGACAATTTTCATTAAGCTCATGTAGTTTTGAATATCTAGACGAGTAAGTCATAAAACGGTTTTAGTCTTTCAGTGTGTGAGTTAGTCAAGACGACATAGTTACAAGTGATATTATACTGTATGCACATGTGTGAATTTCATTTGCTAGACGCTCGAAGCAGCCGAGTCGTGACACGCCTCGTTACGTCCTATACTTAGTGTTGTGTGGTGTTGCGTACAAGAATCAGCGGAATTTATTGCATTCGTATCTTCATCGTCGGAAATTAAAAAAAAAAGTTAATTAAAAGCGATAAAATCCGTGTAAACAGTTTTATTCAATCGTATCTTCATCATTATCATTGCAGTTCATCAGTAATCCACTGCTGAACATAAGCCACGAAGGAGTTCCACAAAGCACAATCCTGAACCACTTGCATCCAACGACTTCCTGCCCTATACTATTCTTAACGGTGCGAAGCTGCTACTCGAGAGTGTTTCTTCCCCAACGATTGTCAGTTGTTAACAGCCCATTGCCACTTCAGCTTACTGACCCATTGCGCTATATCAGTTTCTCCGGGTTTACTGTAGATCTATTCATTACAAAGTCCACTCGTGATGGTTTTTGGGGCTAAACGTTTATCGTAAATGTCACAGAGATTGATCAACCTGGGCTCGATCTCCGCTGACACCGATAAAGTTGTTAGTTGCAATTTTGAGCGCTGCTAAACGTGCTTGGCGGGGGAGAAAATAACCGGAATAATATTTTAAGGATATGTGAATTCTACCACGCATTGAAGCAGCACGGCGAACTAATTGCTCCTTAACCTTTTCAGAAATGAGAGGTCTACGCTTAGCAGTGGTGCTTTTAATTTTTACTTTTTATTGGGAAACGGCTTTAGTAAGCTATTAAATTATTTTTCTATCTCGAGATACACTATAAAAAAACAGAGGATTACATTAAACTTGGCTATATTGTTTCCAAAAAGTCGTGGTAACTCAGATGGTTAACGCTCGCTGTAAATATAACAGAACGCGAGTAAACCGGGTTCGATCCCCGCCGGCACCAATGAAATTGTTAATTGCAACTTTAAGTGCTGATTTACCATGTGCTCGGTGGTGAAGGAAAACATTGTGAGGAAAACTGCATGTCTAAGGAATAAGAAAAAAAATATTTCGAAGACATGTGAAGTTCGCCAACACGCATTGGGGCAGCGCGGCGCACATTTCCTTGCCCTAAAACCCTCTCAGGAATGAGGGGGAGGCCTGTGCCCAGCGGTAGTTTAGTAGTAATTGCCGTTCTGTGGTACTGACATTTGAAATAAAAATTTCAAATAAATATTATTTAAAAAAATTGTAATTATTCTTCAAAATCTAATAATCATTTGTTGCGAACTGAAAAATTAATCCTTTGGTCGTCCAAAACTTTGGTTGAAAACTACGAATTTGTGATTAACAAAGCTGATAAAACTCAATTACGGCTGAATTAGCAGCAGCATTCGATGCAGCATTCGATGCAGCAGTTCGATGCGATTCTATCAAAACAATATTTGTCCATTTGCTTCAAATTGACAAGCTAAAAAACTTGACAAATGATCGCCGCACGCGTAGATGGCTTGCATTGCTCAACAAGCATACAACTGAAGGAATTTTGAACCGCATTGTCACCTGCGACGAAAAATGGATTCTGTTTGCCAATCGCAATTAATGACTAAGCTGCGAACTGATTTTGATAAAATTGTGATAGTTTGATGTCTGGTCAAGTTAAAAAAGTAAACTATCACAGCTAAATAGGCTTTACAAATTTGGTCTTTATTAGCCGTTAAACCTTGATCTTGAAAAAGCTATAAAATGACATGCTAAGCCACTAAACGGATTTTGAAGAATGTAGTATTCAGATAGCTGGTAACATTAAAGAGACTGGTCCACCTTTTATCATCAAAATTTACTGTAGAGAACACGGTTTGACAATTTCCACGCGGACGAAAGCTAGTATTGATATTTTTAATTAGTATTTATATAGTACACCTGTTTGCCTACGTTTTTAATATCCACAAATTGCAAAACAAAAGCAACAACGAATACTAACTCAACAAAAAATTATTATTGGTCTATTAATAAGGCATGTAATAAAATTTATTAAAACGTCTATGTTAAAGTAATATTTAGAAATTTTACTAGGCCGTAACACTTCAACAAATCGGAAATTATTAAACGAATTAGTAAACAATTTCCGCCTATGTTCGCCTAAAATTTTTAAAAGCACGTTTTTAGTGTTTTTTATAGATTAATTTTTAAAAATTGTTGTGTATGTCTAGGTGTGTAAGTGTGTGCGGGCTGCGTCCCCCACCGAACGGTCGCTGTGTCATTAAACCAGTGTGCAATTAACTAGCTTGTCTAATTGACGTATCGCCCTTGTCACTCCTTAAGTATAACAATATCTAACACGTGGCGACGAACGAACTCGCGTATTTAAACTAAAAATGTCGTCGGGAGTAACTTTTGGCATTATATCATCAACATTCGATCATCTTTAACAGTTATAAATCGCGATTGAATCAGTGGTTTATCGCGAACGACATAACCAATGAAACTGACAAAGCAACAGTAAAGCGGCGAGCGATATTGTTGAGTGCGCTAAGTGAATCGACGTTCAAGTTAGCTAATGACCTGGCGTTACCCAGCAAGGTGGAAGAGTTGAGCTACGGAGCAATAGTTAAGCTCCTCGATGATCACTTCACACCAAAAAGGTTGGGGTTTGCAGAAAAATCAATTTTCTATACGGCATCTCAGCGACCAGGTGAAGGTCACACTCAGTGGGCGGCCAGAATTAGGGGATTGGCGGCACATTGTGAATTTAAGAACTTGGAGGAAGCCCTGTTGGACAGATTCATCATGGGCATGGCGGCAGGACACGAGCGGGACAAACTTTTCGCGCAAGATCAGCGGGAGTTGACCCTGGCAAAGGCCATCAACTTGGCGGAGATCGTGCGCTGTGCACGTCACGCTTCATCAGTTGCGGCGCCGGGCGAGAGTGGTGTCGGTGCGAGCGGATCCGCGGATGGTGGCGTATTCAACATCTCCAAGAAGGAAAAGTGCAATGTGTGTGGTTATGCCAATCATAAATCCAATCAGTGTCGCTACAAAAATCTCAAGTGTAAAAAGTGTAATAGGAAAGGTCATTTACGAAAAATGTGCGCTTATGATGACAGAATAAAATATGTCGAGGAAGGTACTCTGGTCGAAGGAGATGACGACGGTGAGTGTTTTTACAATATTCGGTGTTTGAAAGGGAAACCGATGACGGAACGCGTTATGATAAATGGTCTTTCTTTAGAGTTCGAAATAGACAGCGGTTCGGCAGTAAGCGTAATTTCGGAAAAAACTTATATTTCTAAATTTAATCTTTTGCCATTGTCAGCCACCAACAAAAAGCTATTAAGTTATACGGGCGAACACATAGAAACCGTCGGGTTAGTTTCACTACCTATAGAATATAGTGGGATCTCGTATACTCTAAGCGTGTATGTAGTGCGCAATGGTGGACCGTCGCTTCTGGGCAGGGACTTCATTCGTGTTTTTAACTTAGAACTAGCGCATGCGCAGCCAGTCGCCAGCGGCCGCTCTCAGCGTGTGCATGCGGTATACGCGCAAGGGCAAGGTGATTGCCACGAAATAATGTTAAAGAAATTATACTCAAAATTCCCGAATATTTTTTCTAGTAAGCTTGGGTCATTTAATAAGTATACTGTTGATTTACATCTAAAACCGGACGCAAAACCTATCTTTTTCAAAGCTAGACCCGTACCATATGCCTTTAAGGAAAAAATAGACAAAGAGATAGATCGTTTGTTGGCGTTAGGCATTTTAAAACCCGTCGAGCACTCAGACACTGCTTCACCGATAGTGCCGGTATTGAAAAAGGACGGTAGCATCCGTTTGTGTGCCGATTATTCGGTTACTATTAATAAACAGTTAATAGTAGACCAGTATCCTTTACCCACAGTAAGCGATTTATTGGCAAAATTACACGATGGCGTACAGTTTAGTAAAATTGATTTATCTATGGCCTACAATCAGTTTGTGTTAAGCGATAAATCACAGAAAATCACATGTATAAATACACACCGCGGTCTTTTTAATTTTACTCGGTTGGTCTTTGGTCTGGCATCTGCTCCATCAATCTTTCAGCGTGCGATGGAGTGTTTGCTCGCTGGGATTGAGGGAATAATATTTTTGCTAGATGATATCCTAATTACGGGTAAAAGCAAAGTTCAACATGAACAAAGGCTTATTGCTGTTTTACAGCGTTTAGACGACGCAGGATTGACTGTTCAAATGAATAAGTGTGAGTTTTTTAAAGACGAGATTTATTATCTGGGTCACGTGATAGACAAAACTGGGGTTAGGAAATCGCCAGAGAAGGTAAAAGCCATTCTCGAAGCGCCTAAGCCAAATAATGTCTTACAATTGCAGTCTTTTCTTGGTTTAGCGAATTATTATCGTAACTTCGTGCCGAACGCATCATCTATGCTAAGTCCCCTCTACAACTTATTAAATAAAAAATCTAAATGGGAGTGGACTTCTGTACATGACGATGCGTTTAAGAAAATAAAAAAATATCTCGCTAGTGACAAAATTTTAACCCACTTTAACCCGAAGGCCGAGTTAATATTAACAGTTGATGCATCTCCAACAGGGTTAGGGGCTGTATTGTCTCAGATAGGCGACGACCGATTAGAAAGACCCATATCTTACGCCTCGCGAACGCTTACAGTTGCTGAAAAGAATTACGCACAAATCCAGAAAGAGGCAACGGCCATTATTTATGGGGTGAGACGTTTTCATCAGTATTTGTATGGTCGATCCACGCCTTTCACGCTACGAACAGACCATATTATTGTCTATATTCGGGCCTCATAAAGGCATTCCCGAGGTGACCGCCAACCGACTACAGCGTTATGCGATGTTTCTGGCGGCCTATAATTATAAAATCGAATATATCAGTAGCAAACATAACAGCGCGGATTACTTGTCCAGAGCGTGTCCCCCTGCGTCCATATCGCGCTTCGAGTCGACGAGGACGCCCGCTAGTGAGCTAGACGAGCTCGCGGCGTGCGAAGATCGCGCTGCCTATGTTACTTTCGTGGTCGAAGGTGGCTGCCGGTGACGCTAAGGGACTTACAGCGCGAGACGAGCAACGACGCGGTTCTGTGTCGCGTTAAGCACTACGTTTTACATGGGTGGCCAAGAAAAAATAATGATTTAGATTTAAAACCCTTTTACAATTGTAGATATCAACTATCTTATGAAAACGGTGTCTTAATGCGCGGCCATAAAGTTGTGATTCCCGCATCACTTCAAGAGTTGATATGTAAGGAATTGCATAGTTCTCATTTCGGGGTGGTTAAAATGAAAGCGGAGGCACGTAAACGTTTATGGTTCCCCGGGGTGGATGCAGCGCTGGAGCAGCTGGCAGGCGCTTGCAGCGTCTGCGCAGCGCTGCGGCCCGCGCCGCCGCACTCACCCCTCGCTCCCTGGCCCTTGCCACCGCATGCATTTCATCGGGTCCATCTCGACTTTCTAGGACCATTCAACAATTTTATATATTTGATTATTGTAGACGCTTACAGTAAATGGGTTGAATGTTATAATATGAATACTTCTTATAATTCCAAAGCTGTTATTAATAGATTATACGATTTTATGTCCCGTTTCGGAGTACCTCATACGTTGGTGAGTGACAATGGCACCTCTTTCACGTCTCAGGAGTTTAAGAATTTTTGTGTACAAAACGGTATAAAACACATATTATCCCCGGTGTATCATCCAAGTAGTAACGGACAAGCAGAAAGTTTTGTTAAAATTGTTAAAAGGGGCCTTAAAGGTATTATTTTACAAAGCGTAAATAAAAAAATAGTTCAAGAAAAAATATCAAAATTTTTATTTGACTATAGTAACTCTAAAAACAGTACCACAAACAAGTCACCAGCAGAACTCGTCTACGGGCGCGCGTTACGTTCACGGCTGGATTTATTAAACCCACTAGCGTCGTCTCCCGCGTCCACAGACCTCGTTAAAACAGTGGAACATAATCAGTTATTACAGGCCCATAATTATAAAGGGACACAAAGATCAGAATTAAGAATTAATGACAAAGTGTGGCTAACAAAATATATAGACAATAAAAAATTCTGTTGGATCGAAGGCATAGTGAAAAGAAAAATTGGAAACGTAATGTATAGAATATACGTACCTCAATATAACTGCGAAGTCACGAGACATGTCGATCAGTTAAGAGCACGGTTATACTCACCGGCTAGAGATGACCGGCGATGGGACCCGGATGTGGTGCCCGATGAGCTGACCGCTACAACTTTTAGCGACGGAGTCCAGCCTGGAACCACAGCCGATGTAGGAGGGGAAGGACGGGACATAACGGAACCTGACCTGGCAAGCGGTATTAGCGAGTACCCGAAGACTCCGCTCCGTGCTAGCGCCCCTCCTCGAAGAAGACAAGCTATAAGTCCGATATTCTCTACGCCGACATCGGAACAGGAGGATACCTAGATGGAGGCTGACGTTCCTCTACGTGATCTATGTATATTATGTTATTTAATGATGTTTATTGATTTTGTATATTGTGTTAGCTACAAGGTGGAGGGATGTTGTGTATGTCTAGGTGTGTAAGTGTGTGCGGGCTGCGTCCCCCACCGAACGGTCGCTGTGTCATTAAACCAGTGTGCAATTAACTAGCTTGTCTAATTGACGTATCGCCCTTGTCACTCCTTAAGTATAACAATATCTAACAAAAATTTTTTCATTAATCTTGGAAAAATGTATATTTGTTTACAATTGCCGTTTGGTATTTTTAGCGACTCAGATTCTCAATAAGAAATGATATCGAATATGGATATATTTTCGAATACATATATTACATATTAGTTTATAGGATATCCCATTTAGTTAAATATAATCCTAGAAAACAGTTACCAGCCTATGACTGATTACCATGTTTTGAGCCTCGTTTTTATGAGCCATCACATTCTCAGATCTGTAATTAATCCTTTTCACAGAATCACACTAATCGGTACTAATATTATGTATACAATTTTCGGCGTGATCTTGCATCGTCCTTCAAATATCTTGTGACTGTATGTATAAGAAGTTAGTCGAAAAAAATATTAGCCTTTCGTGGCTTCTATCTATATTTTTTTATGTTTGGATGTGTTTATGTAAAAAAATATATTATCTTATCTAAAGATGTACAAATAAAAGTAATTAGAACAGTTTTCGTAGACCAACACCAGGCAAGGGCGAAATCGAAAAAAAAATTATGAAAATATAATTTTATGTAATATATTTTTTGTACTTTTGTCACAAAATAGGTTCACGCAACCCTTTTAGGTGATTGGGCGTGAAGTGAACATATAGTATGTACCTAGTAATGATACATAACCAGAAGTTTGAATCCAAAAACTTTATTGAAAATTGTCAATGATACCTATAGAGGGAATAAAATTATAATTTATTAAAAATGTTATAACAATTTATTCATAGATATTTGAATTACTATTTTTCTCCGTATTTGATCGCATATATTTAGCTTGTCATTACACCGAGTATAATTTCAAAAGCGACAATATTTCCCGGTTTACCAGTATCAGTAAAATTTTGCCACATCCCTAGTATTGTTTTTGGACATCAACATTTCGTGGTGAAAAGATATACCAATTTTATTCTAATTCCACATTCAGCTGTGTGTCGACACGTAATTATTGTACAAATTGGCGTTTTTCAAATAAACAATAGAGATGTGTTGACAATTATTGTAAATTGACATGTTAGTGGCTACATTGGCATCGCCCACTCCCCCGTTTTATTGTGTAAGTAATTTATGTACCCAACTATGCTAAATCTCCGTGCGCGCAATTTACTTAAAAAGAGGTACAAAGTTTTCTCTACTCGTATTAATATATATTTTTTATAGGATGGCGTGACAAACGAGCACACAGTCTACCTGATGGTAAGTGGTTGCTGTGGCCCACAGACACCTACATCTATCCTCGATTACGAATCAAAATGCAGATGCGGTGTTACCCGTGAGGACTAAGATGGAATGCCTCGTTTCCAGTAAAAAGGGTCTCCGGTTCTCTACACTCACCATACGAAACACAGCAGCATTAAGCTACTATTTGACGCTGGTATTCTGTGAGAGCGTGGTCCTTTCCTGGTCGAGCCGACCAATTCGTGCTACAACTATACTACTAATATAACTCTACCACGTATAAATTTATTACTTTTTGCTAAAAATTAAATAAATGCTGTCCGCAATGACTATGAACATTAAACATAAAATATTATTTGGGGTTTTAATAGTAGTAATATAATAATATCTTTATAATAACCACTCAAAGATAAATGTTATTGATCTGAAAACCAAGTTTTAACTTTAAGTGTGCGATAACTTTGAGGGTTATAATATTTTTAGTCACCGTTAAGATAGGGTTAAAGGCTCTATTATATCAAAGTTTATTACAGGGTATTTGACGCATAGAATTACTTTTAAAGCCGTGGTAGGTTAAGAGCTTTTTGCAAATTTTTCAGTACGCGAGCAATTCTTGTTCGATCCCCGTCGGTACCAATGAAATTGTCATTTTAATTTCAAGATTTAACACGTACTATGCGGTGAAGGAAAATGCATGTGTGAAAACTTGTATGTCTGAGAAATAATAAAAAAAATATTTGAAGACTTGTAAAGTCCGCCAGCACGCATTTGGCAGCGCGGTGAACACTTCTTTGCCTAGAAATCCTCTTAGAAATTAGAAGATGCCTGTGCCCATGCGAGGTATCTACGTGGTATATGAATAACTCCTTTGTCATCCTTATCCTATAAAAATATGCCAGTAAAAGTTTAATTTGAATATTAATTAAAAAGTCACTTTATTGCTTTCTTAGGGTAATTCAGAATGTATTACACTCTACTTTGAGTAATTTATACGCTATGATGAAAACGATATCGCTCACGTTGTTTCATAAAGGCAATAGTGGCCTTGTTTTTCCCGTCTAAGATTTAAAAAAAAAACTAGGAACGGTCTATGAATTCGACATCAACATTTTTGCAGTCTAAATTCGTGGTACAAAGTGAAGATGCAATATTGAAATAACAACCAACGGCAAGTAGATGAATGATTTGTGAACGCTGCAACCTGTATAAAGTTTACTACTGTTCATAGGCCTCGACCACTGTCGCTAGACTGTTATAATTCAAAAAGTATTTATTTTGTTATAACTTAACCAGACACATTCCGTAACAAGAATTTTTGTTTTCACAATTTTTAGAATCGCTTACGCTGTCCCGTGCGCTGTGTGGCAGGCGTCGTAGCTCAGATGGTTGGCGCTCGCTTTAAATATAGAATACAGAACGCGAGTAAACCCGGGTTCGATTCCCGCCAGCACCAATGCAATTGTTAATTGCAATTTTAAGTGCTGATTTACCACGTGCCCGGCGATGAAGGAAACCTGTATGTCTGAGGAATAAGAAAAAGAAATATTTTGAAGACATGTGAAGTTCGCCAACGAAACTGGAGCTGCGCGGCGGACACTTCCTTGCCCTAAAAACCCTCCCAGAAATGAGGGGAGGCCTGTGCCCAGCAGTGAGATGTATATAGGCTGTAGCTTTACTTTTACCAACTTTTACGCTGTCCCTAGGGCCGTGGTAGCTCAGAGGGTTAAGCGCTCGCTGTAAATTTCACAGTATGCGAGCAACTAGGGTTCGATTCCCCATTGAAACGGCACCAATGAAAGTGTTAATTACAATTTTAAGTGATGATTTACCACGAGCTCGGCGGTGAATAAAAATATCGTGAGGAAACTTGCACGACTGAACAATAAGAAAAAATATATTGTGGACATGTGAAGTTCGCCAACACGCATTGGAGCATCTCTGTGGACATTTACTTGCCCTAAAAGCTCTCTCGTAAATGAGGGGAGGCCTGCGTGCAGTCGTGGGTCAAATATAGGCTGTAACCTTACTCTGCCTCTACTCGGCACTGCTTATTACACCTTTCAGAAATAAATTTTAAAATGACTATTCCTTTAACATTTCTTATTGATATAAAATGTAAAATTTCTCTTTTAAAATCCGAGTTTCCTTTGCGAATTAAATGGATTACTTACTACCTACTATCTATCTGCATTCCTCAACGTATGTAGAAGGCGTATTCCTACCTCGTTTATTTTATTTCTTAAGATAAGATGAAGTAAAGATATAGGATGTTAGATGCTGGTTATAAGATATATTTACCGAAATTAGATTCAATTTAATCCATTTACGCCAGCTTCACCCAATTACGTTGATGTTATTCCTTCTGAATGTTCCGCATTTTATATAACCGCATACATGGGAAGGAATAACCGAAGTTAATTTAATTCTCTAATAGGAACAACACGCAGCTTTAGATTAGATAATTAAATAACTACGTAGTAGAGCCATGCTGCAGCTATATTATAGTTTTAGCACAAATGGATCGGCTCGACCTGGAGAGGACTACACTCTCAATGTTTGGTGGTCACTATTGACTATTCAACAATAAAAATAAAATAATTTTACTATGTCGTATTAACTAATATAAAATTGAAAATGTCATTCGGTACCCCGGTATTTGGTATTCGGTACGCTGAGGAGTAAGATAGAATGACTCGTTACATTACATACAACAAGCGTGACAACTTCTGCAGTAGACTTTTGTAATTGGCTTTCTATAAACTGCAGACTAGATCAAAACAGTACACGCATGCTTCTTGACTGGCCAAATAGGAAAAGAAGTATCTAACCAGATGGACTTATAGGCAGAGAAGGAGTCTTGCCACTGATAAAACTTCCTTTTTTAGTATTTTTTTTCTGAAAGTGAATGGTGTTGGCTTTACGGAATTTACAGCTTCATCGAAATAGACTCGTGAGTCCTGCCGCTTGAGAGGCGGCGCGAAACGCCGCTTTGCCCACTGCAGTCCCAAACCACCCCGACCCCTGCTTTTGGAGTGAGGCTCTTCAAGCTAGGAGGGGGCTCGATGTCATTCAAGGGCCCCTCTGAAGGAGGTACGAACCTCGGCTTGAACCACAGGAAAACGGGTCGTAACTAAAAACTTCCCGTATGGCGGTTGTTAAACCTCGTATACGGAGTGTGTATATGACCTCGCGCCCGCCGGCGAGTTCGGTGTGCCCTAGTGTTCTGTACTAGTGTAATATCTGAATGTGTATGTGTTGTATCAATACGGGTTCCCTCTCTCCTATGGAGGTGGAGATGGTATCAACCTATTCATCGAGGTGAGCTCGTCATCGGGGTCTAGAAGAACGTTCTTGGGACGTCTCTTGGTGGGGGCAGCATCCCTCTCTGGGGAATACTTACCCGCCTCCACCGCCAACGGACTTTGGTGTTTTTGATCGGTTCGAGGTTCTTTTTAGTAACGTATAATTTATTGTTTTACGCATTGCTTGTTTGCCTAATTTTAGTATATTAATGACGTTTATCAGTTTCGTAAACTACTCACGAACCTAATTTTATAGATTTCGTAAAACTAGACTGCGAGAAGTTTTAGGGAAATATCGAATCATCTAACAAATCCCATATTTATTTTATTATCATCTGGTGGCAGTGTCAGATAATATTCAAACAAAAAGTGACTAGTGTGACTGTAACCTTGTTTGTAATTGTATTATAATATAATAATAATAATATCCTCGTATTATCTACGGAGACTAGCCATCTGCGCAGGACACGGTTATAGTGTCCAAGTGTTTGCGCAAATGCAGGTGCAATTTCAATTCCTTCTCTCTCATAGTCCGTAGGGATGGTAAACCAACACGACCAGAGAGAGATTAGACGCAAAATTTACATGTTTTCCGAGACACGGGGCTCAACCACCGCCAACTTCCTGAGTTCAGGCTTCTACTGAGAATTTCTTGGCAGAGAAACCCTATAAGTGAATTTGGGCTGACTTGGAATTCAAACCCAGGACCTCATGATCGGTAACCACGTTTAACACTACTAGACTAACGTGGCAGCTTATATCAATCTATATAAAAATCAGAAAGCCAATTGTAGCAAGAACTCCCACAGCTTCCTCCCTCGTGAGGATTTGACTGGGCAGGACGAGGATAATGATGATATATTGTTTTCAAATCATCCAAGTGTTAATTTCACTGAAAGCTTCCAATTAATTTGTGTAAATTAACAAGGACGTGTGTTTCATTGAGACACTATAAAGACGTTATATACATACGAATGACTAGTCACAGAGTAATTACAACCTTCAGACCAAATAGCATCGCATGAATCGTGATGCGGTTACAAATACAAGACCAATAACGAAATCAAAGTTTCATCGTTTATAATAGTTAAAGTGAAACATATTTAGACAATTAAAGGCGTTACTTTGCGGCAATCTGTTATACTTAAGATGTTAAAATTAATAAGTTAAGATCCGCGGATAAAGTAAAATTTGTGTGTCATACCTGGTATGAAGAGCACCTCCTGCCCTCCCTCAATTCCGTGCACTATTCCCGTCACCACTAATCCTGGTGTAGGGAGTAATGTTTTAGATAAAAAAATGTTCCATATCTAGTTTGAAAAGCACTTCCCGCCCTCCCACAATTACGTTTACTATTCGCGTCATCTCTGATTCTGATATTGAGAGTAATGGGATTTGGATTAGTGGTGACGAGAATAGTCTAAACTAGATACGAAGTAAGTTAGTAATTACACTAGTTCTCATAATCACGTCTTATATTCACGAAAACTAATATTATAGATTTTATCGCGTTTAATAAAACTGACTTTCTTCTTCATAAGCCAATAAAAGTTCATATCTGAGAATGAGACTCTCTCATGTTGAAGGGAGGAGTTGAATCACAGGCGATAAACAAGCATGCGGCTCACCTGTTGGTAAGTGTGTAATTGTCGTTCATGAAGAATCGAAACACCAGGGTTCTTATACGTGGTAGAGCCATGCTGCAGTTATATTATTAGTATAATTGTAGCACGAATAGGTCAGCTCGACCGAGGAAGGACCACGCTCTCACAGAATACCAGCGTAAAATAGTACCCTAATGCTGTATTTGTATGGAGCGTGTAGAGAAACGGAGACCCTTTTCACTGGAAACAAGGCCATTCCATCTTAGTTCTCATGGGTGAAAACGCATCTGCATTTTGATTCTTAATCGATGATAAATGTAGACGTCTGGGCCACAACTTCCACTTACCATCAAGTGGACTGTGTGCTCGTTTGTCGTCCTTATGCTATGAAAAAAAATCTTGTATAGGGAATATTCCGCCTATGGCCATGTCTACATGGCCATAGGCGGAATATTCCCTATACATTTCCCCGATTCTAATCGGGGTAAGAATATCCCCTATCCCATATCGTCCTGTGTGTGTCGTAAGAGACGATAGAGATAGACGGAAATTGAAACAGGTGACGGGCGGTACCATCTTCCTGATAACAATTCAAAATAATAAAAACCTGCGGTTTTCAGTAAAAAAAAAAGAGTCTCTGGATCTCTACACTCATCATACGCAACACAGCAGTATTAAGCTGCTATTTCATGCTGGTATTGTGTGAGAGCGTGGTCCTTCCCCGGTGGAGCCGACCCATTAATGCTACAACCATAATATAGCTGCAGCGTGGTTCTACCACGTGTACATTTTTCGAAAAATTATTATTATTAATAAAAATTCGTATACACCGGTAATACTCTCCTAAACCACTCCCCTTAGCTTGATTGCTTGTGTTGGGTGCAGTTATTTACGACTACACCACGACAGTAATGACTGTTCGGTAACCAGCTTTAGGCTGTAACGCTGCGTGCTGCAGTTTTGAATCCGGTAAAAAATAAATATTTGTATGGCCTACAAACAACACACGGTCTGAATGTTTGCATATTATGTGAATTTGCCTTGCAATGCAGCACTGACCCAATGAAAGCTTGTAAATAATTTCATTCTTCCATTAGTTCATCCGCGGCCATCAAATGTATCAAAAGTCTGCAACTGAACATCGGTAACTCTCGTAGATTATGTCATAGGGGGAATAGTTGCAGTAGAGTTGTCACTGTTGGCAGACAAACGCAGTTTTTTTTATAGTTTTGAGTGGTTATTAGTATAATGTTGCCTCCCATCTTCTGTTTCATTTCTTTCGTTCACCTCTTACGACAGC
Source organism: Parnassius smintheus behrii (assembly GCA_036936625.1). Classification (NCBI taxonomy): domain Eukaryota; kingdom Metazoa; phylum Arthropoda; class Insecta; order Lepidoptera; family Papilionidae; genus Parnassius; species Parnassius smintheus. The sequence goes on from JAUPFT010000023.1 coordinate 7,340,008, forward strand.
CACGGGACGATATGCGGTAGTGGATTCTACGCCACCACATGGGTGTGAATTATCTATAATGGACGACTCACACGGTCAGTTCAACAGAACATTCCAACTGATCAGTTCAAACTAGGACTGTTGATATTTTATAAAATATCGGATTTTCGATACATCGATAAATAAACTTATATATAAAACTCCGATATTAATATATTTATGATTATCGATATATAGATAATCCGATATTTTAAAAAAAATATCAACAGTCCTAGTTTGATCTGATCGGTTGGAATGATCAGTTGAACTGACCGTGTGTGTCGTCCATAACATAAAATTCTATGTGGGTATAAGAATAATTTATTCTTCAAATATCATAAAATATCATTATGAAAATATCTTTCACACCAAACAGCTAAATAGATTCTGATATAATTAATTGAATCACGTGTTACTTTGTGGAAATCCATTATATTAAAAATCTTATAAAATAATTATAAATTAATTTACTTATATAGCCGTAAAAAATTAAATAATGTGTGTTTCCGTAGTCTTAAAAGGGGCATATTAAGGTGGAAAAAACTTTTTAACAAAAAAATTAAACCGCCGATGAAACTGAAAAGCAAACAATAATAAAACCTTTTCCTTTTACCTTAATAACTAAAATATTAAACTAATGTAAATGTACCTAAGTTTATATTTTTGTAATTATTTTGAGTTTTTCCTTAACCTTAATAACTAAGTTCTTAAACTAGTGTAAGTATACGTAAGTAAAGTAAAGTAATTTTAAGTATTTTTAGTTTAAGAACTTAGTTATAAAGGTTAATTAAAAACTCAAAATAATTACAAAAATATATACCTTATAGGTTTATTATTTTTTGCTTTTCAGTTTTTTGTCGATTTAATTTTTTTGTTAAAAAGTTTTTATTTTATAATTTCTTGTGGCTATAATCTATTAATTACTATTAATTTTTGATTACTTTTAAACAAGCTACTTAACTTACTTTAGCTTTTAAATGTTATATAATCCTACTTTAAATATTATTTGTTTAAAGCTGTAATGAGCTCGGAAGGAAAGTGTTTGCCATAGGGAAGGCATATGTGGCACTGAGTAGAATAAAAACACTTGAGGGTATTGCTTTGTCTGATCTAGAGCCAAAAAAGGTATTCCATAAATCTCACGATGAACGAGCTTTATCACAAATGCAGAAACTGAAAGGTCTAAAGCTCATTTACCGTGAGTTTTTTTTGTGATGTAATGTAATTATTATGTTATGTTGTAATACACAACTCAGCGTTAAAATCTGTGAGTAAACAATAATTCACCCCTATTTTCCCACCCTTAGGTTATTTTTTTTTTCCAAATTTATAAGAGACAAATTTCGAGGTGTGTACCCTATCCAAAAAAGAATTATCAAAATCGGAGTACTCTGTAATCAATCACCCTTATTTTTCCACCCTTAGGGTACATTTTTTTCCAAATTTATATGGGACCGATTTCGAGTTAATACCACATCCAAAATAAAAAGAATTATCAAAATCGGACACGTCTGTATTAAATAACCCCTATTTTCCCACCCTTAGGGTAAGAATTTTTTTCCAAATTTATATGGGATCAATTTCGAGGTATACCATCTCCAATAAAAAAAGAATTATCAAAATCGGACTTCTCAATAAAAAGTTATGCGTGACAAATATATAAAAATATACATAACAAATATACGTATAATATTAAAAAAGGAGGTGCTTCTCTTATTTATTTATTTATTTATTTATTCTTTATTGCACCAAAGATTTTGTACAAAAGGCGAGCTTAATGCTATATGGCATTCTCTACCAGCTAACCTTGGGTAGAACAGAGAGTGAGTTATGGGCAGTAAATTCAATAATAAAACATACAATTCAAAATGTACATGCTACACATACATAAAATATATATATACACATATGTATTATATACACTTACACACACATATATATATATATATATACATATATACATACATATATATAAATATATATCTCCATAAATTTATATACAAATAACTATAAACATATAAAGTGGACTCAAATTTGTTGGTTACGTATATAATCGTATAGTTTTCTTTTAAACACGTTTTTAGCAGGTATTATGCGCAGGTCAGCAGGCAATTTGTTCCAGAGGGAGATGGAAGTTAATGTGAAAGAATTTGACATAAACCCAGAATGGTGGAGAGGAGTAGAGAAGATCATTTTATTTTATTACGCGGCTAAAAGTAAATTAATTTTTAAGATCTTTAAAATTCTGATGAATGACGAACTCTTTTACACTGCTACCTCACGGTGACGCTCCATTTCGTCCCATGCCAGTGAAATATTTTCACTACAGATTGATATCAATATCTCTTAACCATTACAGCTTTTTAAAGTTCACTGTTGAAATAGGCTTTCCCCATAGATTACCACACATGGGGGATTTTGCCATGTTTGCCACACTTGGCAGGCGTCATATTTTATTTTTATTTTATTTATTTTAAAAGAATATTAATAATGCTATAAACATTACTAATATTCCCCTTAACCACTCGTGGTAAGTTTAAATTGCGTGTGTTATGAGTGGTTACAACCCACGACCTTTTTGAGTTCGCGGTCCGCGCCCTGCCATTAGGCTACTGTCGCTTAAAGTTTAAGTTTAAATTTTAAGTTGTTAATTGTTAATTGTTATATCCTGGGTTTTTTCCCACGGTAAAATGGATCTTTTAACACCGACCCTACACGATAGCTTATTTGAAAGATCTTTTTATCACGATGTAAACGATTGCGTGACATTGTGTTTCATATTTAATCTTTTCACATTTATTTTATTATCATTTGGACGTTTTATAAGGTACGCGTTTTATAAACTAACATTCATTAATAATTAGAAAAAATGTGTAATAAAATATTCATTTAGATTTTTTACGCCTGGGTTAGACAGAGTATAACGGAACTTAAAGGTTTTAATTATAATATTGTGATACCTACATTCTTTGAAAATAAAAAAATATGAATTATGAATCATCTATCCGTTCAAAAGTCTACAAGTGCAATTTTCAGTACAAAATATAGTACTTAATTAAATCATAGTTTTAAATTTAAAAAGCTAACGACGCGACTAATAAAGTGTTCTTATAAATTACCAACAGTCGCATCTCTTGACATTTGTGATATAACCTTTGAAGGTTCATTTAATTTGCATATTAAGTTATTATTCAGCCCTGTGACTCGATTACAGGCTTCGTTGCTGTTTGGTAATTATAAAGAGGCGCTTGGCAACTTATTCACATTATATTACCTACGAAATTATAAATTTAATAACTGTCTAAATTTTAATTTTAAATTAACAAAATACATAGGCCAATCAACTTCCCTCAGTGTTAAAAAATCATCTCAGAGAACACATATCTAGATGAACTTGAAAGTTAAAAAAATTATTAGCGAAGACATTGAGGTATTACTACTACGTACACAGAAAACAACACCTTGCATGATATTGCGCACTCACTAAACAGTTGCGTCCAACGCTCGCACAGATGAGTCGTGTTCGCTTCGCATAAATAACAACTTCAAAATGCCAGGTTGTGTTCTTAAAGACTGCAGTAAATACTCCAGAACATCAAAAAAAAGTGATGGTTTAACATTTCGTGGGTAAATAGACATTAAAACGTTTTAAACGCTTTCATTTAAAGTTTTTCGCATTGTTACAATACTCGCGAGAATCGGGCAAAATGTAAAATTTATGGAAGCGACTTGTTGTACACTACGTTGAACGATACGCGAAGTGCCATGAAATTTCTGGTGCTTATGACGTTTAGGTCGCGAGAAAACTAATCCCTAATGCAAACTAGCGCTGCATGTTTTAATAGTTTGGTTAGACGACATAACTATTATTTTAGTGGTGCAGCGAACTTTAGTTCTAACTCTTACCAAAATACAGCAAACTTTTGGTTCGCGGTGTCTGTTCTATATGCTAGGTAATATAATTCTATGAGCTAAGATCCATGTAATAAAACGAAATTATGTTTCGACGATGGGCGGAAGATACAATTCAAACTAGGTAAGACACATCATTCTATTTTGTTACATGGATTGTAACGTATTACTTTTAACAACTGTAATTAAAAAATATATATATTAACTTGCTAAAAATACATATTATATTAGTATATGTTACATAAACAAGCATTAATTGCTTTATTACTATAGTTACTCTGTTATTTGGTAAGCTATTGAGACATCATTATTCATTCAATGTTGTTATTACAAATTTAAAGTGACAAATGACCTTACAGTCCAATGGTGACTACTTTAGTCTGTGGAGACCTGCAGTGAACGTCAAACTACGAAGACTACATGAGTTGTGACCTCTGAGGACGAAGATGTAAAACCTTATACTCTGTAGCTCTGTACGTATTAAAATTATACTGGCGTTACACAACATGAACAAAGCCCCGTATTACCCATAATGATTTCTTAAATTTGCTCGAACAGTACACACATTGAATAAAACTGTTTATAGGGATTTATCCCGTTTTTATAAGTTATTTTTAATTCCTGAACAAAGATGTTTTATAGGTATTCCTGACGTTAGGGTGCTTTAGGATACCCATGTTCACGGGAGGTTGGGGGGGACTGAGACGTTATACGTCATAGTTAGCCATGCTACCTTCAGTTTTTGAATATTAATTTTTGGTCCAATCTACGCAGAACGAGCTTACAAGTGGATGTTGAACATCCAAATTTCAATAGAGAAGATGGATGAATGCTGCCATCTGCTTGGTATACTATAATTTAAAAAAAATCCAAACCCTAGCATACCACTGCAAGACTTAAAGATACTGTAAGGTCGTTATGCGTATATAAGACCAAAATTTATATTCAAAAACTGAAGATAGCCGGGCTAACTATGACATGGCGACGTCAAACATCTCAGTCCCCCCGTGACCATAGGTGCTGTTAAGCGCCCGAAACGTCGAGAATGAAAAATAAGTTGAAAATAAATTAATAAAGCGCGGTAAAATCCGTATAAACAGTTTTACTCCCTGTATTTCCGATTAAGTACATTATCAGAATTAGTCTTCAAAAGTATAACGAGTCAGGTTTTCTGAAGTAAAGACGTAACTTTTCTTCGGAAAACTCGACTATAAAAGAACTTAAATTAAATTTTATTTGTAAATTGTATGAGGTTTGACGGCAGAAGTATTTAAGAGTGTGGTAACTACAGACGGACGAACACACAGTTTTACTCCTAGACACAAAAGGAGTTCCGAGAAATAGTTAAGGTTTATCGAAAATATTCAGAAAATCCTAGATTTTGTTTTTATACAAAACAATACAGTACAACTCTCTGTAGAAACAAAAAACCTTCTCAAGGGAAATCCTTTAAGAAATGATAGTAATTACGAACTATACTGTAGCACGAATAGGTCGGTGGAACCGACCTATTCGTGCTACAACTATGCTGGTAATATAACTGCAGCACGGCTCTACCACGTAATAAATTAATTTTTATTAGTTATTAGTAGCTAGCAATTCCTCGCGGCTATATCTGATCTATTGATCTATACCGCCATATTTCTTTTGAGTTTCTTTTAAGACACTTCTGAGTTGACTAAGGAATGTAACAATCTCAAGTTAAAAACTAGCACGTCGTCTTAATAGTGGCAATTTTCCACCATTGGGGGTGAAATTTTTCCCCATAACGACATGTTTTCAATTTTCTAAGCCAGCGTTTGACTAATATCTCATCTGATGGTAAGTGCTGATGCAGCCGAAGGTGTTGAATCGCGCTGAACATACTCACATTGTAATAGGATGGAAATACAGATGCTGGTAGCTTTTTCCATTCCTTTCCTGTACGCATGACGAAGCAAACCATTAGGTTCTAATGCGTGGTAAGTCGACAACGACAGGTGATGACTGGCCGATACATAAAAAAACAAACATTCGAATTGAGAACCTTTTAAAAGTTAGCATCTTTTCAAAGAAGCAAATTGTTCATTAGTTTCATAATAGGCATCAAAGTATATATTTACTAGTTTCTTTAGAGTATCATCGTGAAAAGCGGGTCTTAACGTATTGAAGATGGGCCCTTATCGCTGTACATAATGACTCATTTCAACTCAATTCATTCATGTTCTATTCAATTAGCTCCAATGTAAGAGATGGAACATCGAATTCATTTTATCGAAATAGGAAGTCTGCAGAATTTAAGCTAAGAACTTTTCTTTCTTATCAATATTTCCTTTCGTAATGTGTGATAAGAAATTTTTTTTTATAGAAGAGCGGGCAAACGAGCATGCGGCTCACCTGATGTTAAGTGACTACCGCCGCCCATGATCAACCGTAACACCAGGGGAATTGCAGGTGCTTTGCCGGCCTTTTAGAAAGGAGTAAGCTCTTTTCTTGAAGGTCCTCAGGTCGTATCGGTCCGGAATAATCGCCGGTGGTAAACTATTCCACAGAGAGGTTGTACGCGGAAGAAAACTTCTTTTGAAACGTACAGTGGTGGACCGCCAAGCATCCAGATGGTGTGGAGGGTATCGGGACGTTTGCCGCGTAGTGCGTTCACGAAATTTGGCGGCTGGGATTAATCCGAACAATTCCTCAGAGCACTCTCTATGGTATATGCGAAAGAAAATGCAAAGGGATGCAACATCTCTTCGCAGTGCCAGTGAATCGAGCCGATCGGAAAGCACTCGGTCGTCGACGATTCGAGCCGCTCTGCGCTGGATGCGGTCAAGTGGAAGGAGCTGTTACTGGAGAGCCCCAGCCCAGAGATGGGAACAGTATTCCATGTGCGGCCGAACCTGCGCCTTGTAAAGTTGCAGGCGGTGTGCCGACATGAAATACTGTCCCGCTCTGCTGAGCACGCCAAGCTTTTTAGAGGCCAATTTGGCTTTCTCTTCCAAGTGACCACGAAACTGCACGTCACTCGATATGTCGACGCCGAGGATTCCGATACTGGCTGAGGCAACAATGGGAGTACCTTTAAACTGAGGAGATACGACAAAGGAGTTCTTTTAAGCGGTTAACGCGCAAACTTGTATCTTCTGGGGGTTAAACTGGACTAGATTTAGTCGCCCCCAATCCGAGACTCTGTTCAGCAAAGACTCGACTTCAGACACAAGTTTGTCCTGGCACTCGGAGACGTTTTCCCGAGAAATATTGGCTCGGCCGGCGTAAAGAGCATCACAAGTGCTGTCATCTGCATAGCAATGAATGTTACGGGTTCGCAACATATCATTGATATGCAGAAGAAACAGCGTTGGCGATAGCATGCAGCCCTGTGGAGCACCAGTATTAATAGGCTTGCAATCGGAGCTTGCACCGTGTACAACGACCTTGATGCTCCGATCTGCAAGAAAGCTGGTGATCCAATCGCACAATTTCCCGGGAAACCCATAGAAAGCGAGCTTCGAATGAAGCGCTTTGTGCCAAACCCGAACGAAGGTCCTTCGCAATGTCCAAACTAACGGCCAATGCCTTCCCCTTGGACTCTACTGCCTCCGCCCATCTGTGAGTTAGGTAGACCAGAAGATCACCAGCTGACCGACCACGGCGAAAACCGTATTGGCGGTCACTAATCAGCTGGTGATCCTCAAGGTACCTCATGAGCTGGCAGTTTACAATGGACTCCAGTGTTTTGGAGAACAAGGAGATGATGGCGATAGTTGGACGGGTCTGAGCGGTCGCCTTTTAATATAAAATATACAATATTTAATATAAATACTCAAATAATCAAACGTTACTCAAATTTCTGATGCCGTCGTGTCTCGTGCTGCCTCTCTATCATTTAAGTCAAAGTGAATGTGACAGTACGAGACTTAACGATATCTTAAAATTGAGTAGCTTTTGAGTATTGAACCCTAAGTAGTCATGGCAGGTGACGTTAGAATCAATTATCCAACTTAGTCTAATGAGTGACGTAAGAGGCCACTATATGCCATAAAGACCTCATGATTCCATAAATTTCACACGATTTTACGACAGTTGTGAAATACCAAGACTGGTAATAAGAAGCAGCGTCAAAGGTGTGAGACTTTTTTTTTATAGAATAAGGGTGACAAAATAGCACGCAGTCCACCTGATGGTAAGTGGATGCTGTGGCCCATAGACATTTATCCTCGATTAAAAATCAAAACGCAGATGCGTTGTTACCCCTGAGGACTAAGATGGAATGGCTTGTTTTCATTTAAAAAAAGGGTCCTCGGATCTCTACACTCACTATGCGAAACACATCAGTATTAAGGTGATATTTTACGCTGGTATTCTGTGAGAGCACGTTGCTTCCCCGGTCGAGCCGAGCCATTCGCGCTACAACCATAATATAGCTACAGCGTGGCTCTAGCACGTATAAATACGTCTGGTAGTTTGACGGACAGTACTCCAAGGATGACGCTAAAGACAAATACTCTCTAAATTGGAAGCGGTCCACGTTCAGTAGCTAATCTTCACAGGCCGATGATATACACACCACCGCAATGGTTTGCGCTCCACCGCTGTGCGATTCACTAGGTTTCTTCTTCGCACAACTCTCTTACTGAATCGAATACCACCAGCGATTTTTCCGGACCGATACGACTTAAGGACCTTCAAAAAAGAGCCTACTCTTTTTTAGAGGGCTGGCAACGCACCTGCAATTTTTCATAGGCAGCGATAGTCACTCACCATTAGGGTGAGCCGCATAATACTCGTTTGCCCCTTCTTATATAAAAAACAAATTCTTATATATGTACGAGTATACCGTATATTGTAGCAGAAGTAGTCTGAGCAGCAATCAAAGCATGACGCCTCGTAATTTCAACGCTGATCCTGTTGCCGATGGGTATCTACGTTTGGCGTATCGATTTTTTTTGTCTATCTCAAAGTCACCTCTTACGACATACGAAAAAAAAAATCAGCTGATAGATTTTTTTATACTGTCATCACACAGCGAAATATTTTGACCTCATGAACCACTAATTTATGATTCCTCAGGTATATCCTTCAGGTATATATATATATATATATATATATATATATATATATATATATATATATATTCAGGTATAAACTCTCAGACTGAAATGATTATTGTTAAGCTGTAGGAGTGAATAAAAAATTATTACTGAAAACCTGAGCATCTGTGGATTATTTGATTAATCAAACCACGTATCGATCTCGTTGAGGGTCGCACTAACGCCTCGTTAGCTTCGCTTCGGTTAACGAACCGTAGGTTTTAGCGCTTTGAGCTGGTTTGACAGACTACTTTGTGCGAATTTACTTGTATAACATGCGGAAATCTTTGGCACATTGGGAAAAAGTAGTGAATTAATTACGAACTTGACAATCAATATTTCATAATAGTTTCTTATTACGCAAATGCTACATTATTTATATATTATATTACGTTTAATTTTAACCTTTTCAATACCATTTATTCAATATTCCCTTTTATTTTTATCACCCCGTCAATTTTACTTGGGATTAATATCAAATAATTAAAATAGAAATGGATTAAATATTTTTTACAATTTATATATATATATTTTATTACAATTTATTTTTTAACTTTCATCTTTTGTGCGAAAAAACTAACATGATACTCTGCGGGAATTTTTTCTACAAAAAAATTACACAATATAAGTTAGGTTGAACGAAAATTAAAATATGTGATTTTCTAATACAGGCTCTTTGGAAGATGGGTGCAAAACCTAGAGACCTTAAACCATTTAGAACATATTAAACTAAACTTGTCTTAGATGAAGTGTTCTCCTTTTTATGTTGTCTTAGATCATTGAATATCCAAGATTTTTAACAATAAAACTCTTTTTGTACTTTAATTGCTAATAGAGTCCAATAACAGTTTTTATGTTACTATTTTTTATTAGTGTAACGTGTGATTACTCAAACACAATAATTTTCAAGCATCTTCAACATCAGAAAAACGTTTTACGCGTATTTAAGAACCAAAAACAAAATAAGGAAATGTAGTGTTTGTGTTATGCCATCATAAAAAAACAATAAAATAGCCTTTGTTTTTAAACTTTAAACATGCTTATTGTAATTTCTTAAATTTAAATAAAGCATAAAACGTTTTTAAAGAAAAATACTGTACATTTTATTTTATGTTTATCTAAAAAAAAAACATTTATGACGATTGATTACGCGTAACGTGTATCATCGACCTCCGGGGGTAGTTCTAACGCCTCGTTAACTTCGCTCCGAGTAACGAACCGAGCTCTGGCGCATTGAGCTGTTTTGGCAAAATACGACTTCTAGCGTATTTATTTTTATGAGCTACGTGTGTTTTGAAACAGTATACAACCATATATAATCACAACGCTACTTTCAGAACAAGTTACTTACACATACACTTGGGGGTATTAAAGTAGTCTAGGGCACCAAATTAAAAATAATAACATAGTTATAAATAATTTTCCACCCTTATTGCGGGGTTTATCTTACGTTGAATAAATACTATGAACGTAATAAAATTTCTCAACATTTATCAACAACTTTTAAAAAAAATAATAATTCGAAGTTAAATTTGGTTAAATGTCCGAATAACTATGAAGCAATCTATTTTGTAATCTTTATTGCGGGCTACCCTTCTTTTGAATATAATTATCTTTAACTCAAATTGTAGTATTTAGCAATCTCTAAAAATTGACATACACATCACCCGTTTAATCCCAGAGAGGGTAGACAAAGTCCAAAATGCAGCGAGCCATTCGGACCGGGTTTATTACAAAAATATGGGAACAAAATTGTGAATGAAATAATAGGTGAATAGCCCATCGCCTACACAACTCAAAATCCCATTAGTCTCTTAAATTAAAATTGTATAAATAATGTAACCACTCCTTTGCTATAAGCATAAAAAAGCAGATCGAAGCAAATCGTTTGGTGGATGCGTGGAATATTGACAACAAGGAGTTGAATACCCTTCTACCGCCTGGTCGTCTGATGATGGAAAGGAGAGGGAGGAGTTAAATCCTGCAATTCTTCCACACACTCACCGAAATGCAGAATACTTAGAGGCTGGCTACTCTGCGTCTGTGTTCGAGGCTGTCAAGGTTGGTGTCAACAAATCAAGTTCATTAATGAGCCTCTTAGCACGTCTGTCCACTGAGTCCAACGCGGCCAGGTGGCATTTTGCAGCACCAGCCCATATGTGACAGCAGTACTCCATGCACCACCAATTTATGATTCCTCAGGTATATCCGTCAGGTATATATTCAGGTATAAACTCTCAGACTGAAAGGATTATTGTTAAGCTGTAGGAATGAATAAAAAATTATTACTGAAAACCTGAGCATCTGTGGATTATTTGATTAAGCAAACCACGTATCGATCTCGTTGAGAGTCGCACTAACGCCTCGTTAGCTTCGCTTCGGTTAACGAACCGTAGGTTTTAGCGCTTTGAGCTGGTTTGACAGACTACTTTGTGCGAATTTACTTGTATAACATGCGGAAATCTTTGGCACATTGGGAAAAAGTAGTGAATTAATTACGAACTTGACAATCAAAATTTCATAATAGTTTCTTATTACGCAAATGCTACAAATTTTATGTATTATATTACGTTTAATTTTAACTTTTTCAATACCATTTATTCAATATTCCCTTTTATTTTTGTCACCCCGTCAATTTTACTTGGAATTAATATCAAATAATTAAAATATAAATGGATTAAATATTTTTTTACAATTTATTTATATATATATATATATATATATATATATATATATATATATATATATATATATATATATATATATATATATATATATGCAAGGCGGGATTTGCGCTTTATATAAGATAAGAAGATGCCCCGGCTTGAAGAACCACCGCACCCTTGCAAATACACCAAGTTTCCTTACGGTTACTTTAGCTCTGGACTCAATGAACCACCCATAGTTGAGGTTTGGAGAAAATTCAACCCCTAACAACCGAAAGCTGTCGGTATTCTCCAAGGATACATTCAGGAAAGTAGGCATCCGGGGTGAGCGGGCTCCTTTTAGCAGTGAAAAGACATGCTTGTATTTTGGAGGCATTGAATTTCACGAGATTGGCACCGCCCCGTTCGGAAACTGCCTGTAATGTAAGATTCAAACGCTAAACCATAGCCTCTCTTTCGCTCTGGATTTGATCCTGACATTTGATTTGTATTTCTCCAATACGTTGCTATCGTGTGCGTACTCATAGATACCGGATAGTAAGTAGATCATTAATATGCAACAGGAATACAGTTGTGGAACACTAACTTCTGTCGCCACAGGACCGGATGAGCAGCCATCGGTGACGACTAGGAGAGACCGTTCTTTTAGAAAGTTCTTTACCCATTCAATCAGACCAGCAGATAAGCCGTACACTGAAAGATTACTCAAAAGACTAGCGCGCCAAACTCTGTCAAGGCCTTCGAGGCATCAAGAGAATCAGCAAGTGTTCTCGAGTGCCTCGCCCCATACGTGTGTAGCATACGCTTGAGGGTCCCCAGGTGACCGATTTCAGTGAAACCCGTGTTGCCGTTCACTAAGGAGGTCATTTTTTTAGGTATGCCATTAAGCGTTCAAGGTATGCTCCGTAATATTGCAGAGTATGGAGGTAATTGAAATTGGCTGATGGTTGCCAGGGTCGACACGGCTGCCCTTTTCAGGCACAGGTTGCACGTTGGCCATATTCCAATATTTGGGCACTATTCCAGTCTTGAATGAGAGGTGGAAAAAGCGCGTCAAGAGAGGAGACAACTCAGATGCGCAGATCTTTAGAACATCTAGATTTCGCAAGGTTTAAAAAACCTCCTTGTTGGTGATACATAGCTCTGACATAGAGGAACCGCAGTGATATAATTGAGATGGTACGCTGTTGCTACTGTCTTGACGCGAATTTCAAGCAAAAAAAGAAGCAAATAAATCTGCTTTCTCCTTAGGAGCATGCGCAAGTGGGCCATCTGATTTTACCAGCGGAGGCGGTGTAGACTGATGCAAGTGTGTATCGACCGCTTTGGCGAGAGGCCAAAAAGCTCTACTGCCAAATGGTTTGACAGAGAGCTTTGTACCGATGCGTTTAATGAAGTCGAAACTGGCTTGACTTGGCCGTAATAGCTTTTTGCAAGACTTGGCGGCTTGATTATAGGCTCTCTTCTTAAGGCTAATTCGGAGCTTTGCGGTCTCGGGATCGACCCAGGATAAGTACGCCATATGCTTGTGCTTTTCAGCATGAGCGCACTCGGCGTTGAACCATGGGCGAGTTTTACGACCAATGGGCACGTCAATAAAGGGGATGAAATACTCCATCGCCTGACGTATCACGTCGGTATCAGTATCACAATAAAATAATGATATCCACACCGGATACTGGCCACGGATGCCGGTCTCAACAGAGACTAGCCATCTTTGTAGGACATAATTATAGATCACAAGTTAGTGCGCAATCAAGGGAACGCTTACAACTTCATTAGTAGACTTAGATGGATACGTGGCGGTGCAGTCGTCGCGCGACAAGCGAAATGTGCCGAAGTCTAAATCACGCTATCAAAGTTCTGAAGTATTGAGCTATATATAGAACAGCTCTGTATACGGAGCGTTAGCCGCTCTCCGGTATGAATACCTTTCCCTTTTAATTCCATGGTCAAATGTAACACATGTACTGGGACATCAAGATCAAACTCAGTAACAGCAAATTTACGTTTTATCCGAGGCACGGCGATGAAACATCGCCAACTTTTTGAATTCAGGCTGTCACTGAGAATTTCTTAGCAGAAAAATCCAATAACTGATTTTTGGCCTAACCCGAAATTCAAACCTCAAACGAGGCAATCAAAATAATTGTATAAAGATAATATAACAATACAAATAATATGAGATATATAAATGTGCGAGCATCTAACGACTGGTTTTGTGATACGCTCAGGCATTTGTTATACTTTATGCCAGTTTCTTTTTTATAAATATAACGGGTATTTAGATAAGGAGTTTGAAAAGGCGTTATTCGTTAAACACAATACTTCAAAGGTTTCTGAACCGCTATAAATGTTACTTTTTCTATTCAAAACGTTTCTGCGTTTGATATTTTTATTTAATTATTTATGAAACTAATGTGACAAATGAACTTAGAGCCCACCTGATAGTAAGTAGTTCCTGCAACCCATAGATATCTGTAGCCAACCTCAAAAAAATAGTTTCTAGAGGGACAACGCATCTGTAGCACACAGTTGCGTTATCACCTCTTTATTTAAAAAAAAATCTATAATAAGATATTATCCTGTATCATGATGGCAGTTTAAATACATGAATTTTAAAAGAAAAACATCCAGATCCGTAAAAATTACTTGTACGTACAAATACTTGTTGCGTGCGAGATTCGAACCCGCTGCCCTCGCGCCGTATCTCATTTCTAAGTCACTGTATCACGGAACCGTCTACATGTAATTATACTGGCTCTCTAACCCTTCTTACAAGAACAGCAGTGCAAGCACCTTTTAGAGCACCAGGTTGAAGACCGTGACACCACACGGACAGACTCCAAAGTAGAAAACCAGTCCTACCACTTATTAAAATAAACTTTGATAAATTATTAGATACCAAAAAATTGTAGCAATTAAAAATTATGAATATAAAACGACATTTCGTGTGAAAACATTTTATATTACAATTATGTTATACAAAATTAATTGAATTTAATGAAACACAAAGCAGTCAGGCGCTTTCATCGCTCATTTGTGAATATTGAAAGTGAAGTAATATTTTGTACAATTTATGTATTTAAAACAACTCAATGAAGCAGGAAAGTGTGAGAGAGACTTTTTTCAGATATTATTAAAAAAAGAAATAAAATTATCAAATCATGATAGTTAAGACGATAAACGGCTGTCTTAAAAGTCTTTAGAATGAGAGCAAACAAGTTTAATTCCGCAAACATTAATTAATTTGTTGATTGCAATTTCGGTTTGGATTTACTCACAATCGTGACATCTTTTCACTCCAGACCCAGAAATTATAACATATATTTCTAAAACATACGAAATCCAAAAACACGCAGTGAGAAGTCATAGGAAGTCGGTGGCTAATGGTACATGTTGTGTGGGTTATTTCTTTGTAACAAGGACATAAAATGTCACACCTGTCACCGAGATATTATGGACTTCCATTTGACACGATTGTGACCTTCCTTCCTGCTAACAACTCAAAATAATAATAAAAAAATGCAAAATCACAACAAGTTAACGTGTAAATTGCATTCTGTTGATCCATGTACCATTTTTAACAATACCAGTAAGGGGTCTGCTTGAAAATTGAATGCCTGTGGGTGGTGTAAGAAGTTACAAAGGTAATACGAAACTGGGAATGGACAGCAACATCTCGGCAACAACGCAATATTATTAAAAAAAAACTGTGGTTACTAACCTTCTTATCGCGACCGGAGCGACTATGGGAAATCCTGTCTATGAGGTATCTTTGGGGGAGGCCTATGTTCAGCGGTGCACCTTTATTGTTCAGCGGTGGACTTTTCAGTAATTGATGGATGGGTGGATGGCAGATATATTTCACGCCTGTCATCCATTGGGTTAGACGGAGATTACATAGTTATATTTTTTTGTATAGAATGAGAGTAACAAACGAGCACACAGTCCTCCTGATGGTAAGTAGTAGCTGTAGCCCATAGACATCTACATCTATCCTCGATTACGAATCAAAATGCAGATACGTTGTCATCCGTAAGGACTAAGATGGAACTAATTCCAGTATGAAGGGTCTTCAGTTCTCTACACTCACTATACGAAACACAGCAGCGTTAAGCTGTTCTTTTACGCTGGTATTCCATGAGAGCGTGGTCCTTACCCGGTCGCGTACAGACATTTGTGCCACAACTATACTACTAATGTAGCTGCAGCATGGCTCTACTACGTAAAAAGACTTAACACTATTTGTTCGTTTCTGATACACCTCTCTTGCTTCTTTCACATTCACATATTATGATCTATGATCTTATGATCTATGATCTTATTTTTTTTATCTACTCATATACCGATGATCTTTCGTCTAGGGCGCCCACTGCCCACTCCACCTCTCATTGCCACTCACTTTTTTCCTTTAGTTAACAATTTTAATTAGTACAAACATATTATATAATCCCCGTGCAGAACTTTTGACGATTATCAAACTCCACCCCACCACCGCCGATCGCGTCCCGCGTTTTGCTGCTCGGCGGGATTATCCAAGTTTCTTTTCTGAAATAAACTTAAACTACTTTAAAAAAGTGTTAAACTTTAAGTTGATCCTACTTTTAGTTAAAGTTTTCCATAATCGTTAAATCACGCATAACTTCAACGTGACTAACCCCGCTGTACCACTGGCAACATTCAGAAAGACGCGTGACGTCGTGACGCTATCGGAAAACCTGCACGCGGTTTGTATATTATTCTGGAGTAGGACAGGTTGTATATGTTAATACAGTTAGCCACAGGTATCTCTATGACTTACGCAAACCACTAAGCATTAATTATAAAAAGACACATATGAGGAACATCACATATAAGTAGGTCTCACAGAGTACCAGCGTAAAAGATCAACGCAGTACTGCTGTGTACGTACGGTGTGTCTAGAGAACCGGACACCCCTTTTTCCGGAAATGAGGCATTCCATCTTGATCCTTAGAAGTCTGCATCTGCATTTTAGATGTAGATGTCTACCCAAAACATCCAATTACCATCGGGTGGACTATGTGCTCGTTTGCAACCCTCATTTTATATAAAAAAATAGCTTGATGCACAAGTTTATCCCTTTTTATGTCCAAAGCTTTGTTATACTGTAATGTCCTAAGAAAGGGAAAAGCTATTTAATCTGTTCAAGGAGTACAATTTCGAACTTCATGCGCCCCAGATTTTATACAATTGCCCCATTACATTTCAACCAATTCAAAATAATACGTTTCAGTAAACTGTTTCATCGGAAACTATTTTAGAAACCAGTATCGTTTCTGCTCGGTTAAGCTCTAATATCAGGCACTCAATATTTACCTCGAAGAAACTGGAAATACTGAAGCAATGTTAAAGTACAGTGTTACATAATTAAAACTGTTACAAGGTAACACAAGAACCTATAAGGATTCCTTTTGAGTGCCGAGGAATAATAAATGAAATAGAGCAAGATAGGCTTTGAATATTTAATTTGATCGAGAATTACACTTAAAACTAGAAATGTTCTATGGCAATATTTTTGCTTCGGTTCGATTAAAAAAAAACTAAAATAGTAATTTTTATAAGTGGTAGAGTCATGCTTTAGCTTTATTATAGTTAAAGCATGAATGGGTCGGCTCAACTGGGCAAGGACCACGCTCTTCTGAATACCAGCATAAAATATCAGTTTAATTCTGCTGTTTCGTATAGTGAGTGTAGAAAAACGGAGACACTTTTTACTCGAAATGAGGAATTTTACCTTAGGTCTCAGGGGTGGCAATGAATTTTGATTCTTAATCGATAATAAATGAAGATATCTATGAGCAACGGCATCCAATTACCATCAGATTGATAGTGTGCTTATAAACTGATTTGATAGTTTATTAAATATACTATCTTGTATGTCTATTCATTCATTCATTCATTACAGCTCTTCACAAGTCAACTGCTGAACATAAACCTTCCCCAAGGAATGCCACAAAGCACGGTCCTGAGCCACCTGCATCCATCGACTTCCTGTATGTCTTACCAGGTCGTCACCCCATCTAGAAAGAGAGGGTGGTAGTCTATCTATCTTTTTCATTAAATAGTCTTTAGAGGTTGTCCCACATAATTAAGAAAAATTCCACCTCTAAACATTGCTAAATTGTGATAATTGTTTTCAATGTAACTATTTAGACAATGAAATTGTGATATTCCTTAGCGCCATATATACAAAATTTGACATGCTTGTATAAAATGGGTTATAATATTACGGAATTAATGGATGATACTAACTTCTGCCCCAGCGCGAGGGACACTTCCTTGCCCTAAAACCCACTCAGAAATGAGGGGAGGCCTGTGCCCTGTAGTGGGATGTATATAGGCTGTAACTTTTTTACTTAACTAACCTCTGGGAATGAGGTGATCGCTACTCAACTATTTAGAATATGTTTTGCGTTGATTAATTTTGTAACATACATGGTTGTAAGCTGTTAATTTTTAAAAGAAAAGTCCCGCTGGGTTTCTTGCTGGTTCTTCCCACGACGGAGGTTTTTTTCGAACCAGTGCTAATTAAACTTAAGAGTGACTCAATAAATATTATTTATAATCTATATCGAATAAAATAGTTTCTGTTTCTGCACTCAAAAATAAAAAAATACTTATAAATAAAGAGGCCAATTTCAGAAAACTAAAAAGAATAAAAGAATTTCACATTCTGAAGTGTTTGCCGAAGAATAGTGTACATATGCAGTAAGCTATTAACAGTCTGTAGGTCTATTATACTAACAATATCGTATCTTGTGGTGTCCATTCAAACTATGACTTTCTAACAGACTAATTACATTGCATGTTTAAGATTTCATATTATAGACTGACTAAGCGATACCATCTAACTGTTATTTACATCTTATTTTGTTCTTGAAGAATAATGAATAATTGTACGTGTAAAACAACTCGAACAATACGCTATAATTACGAGCTGTGAGAATCTTAGTGAGAATAACTAGATCACTGTTATGATATTATCAAATTAACGGGTTTCTAATGCGTCTGTTGAAAGTGTTTTTTTTATAGCATTAGGTGACAAACGAGCACACAGTCCACTTGAAAGTATGTGGATGCTGTGGCCCATAGACATCCACATTTACCCTCAATTAAGAATCAAAATTCAAATAGGTTGTCACCCCTGAGGACTAAGATGGAATGCTTCAATTCAAATAAAATGGGTCTCCGGTTCTCTACACTCAATATACGAAAAACAGCAACATTCCGTTGCTACTTTACGCTGGTATTCTGTGAGAGCGTATTTCTGCCCCGGTAGAGCCGACCCATTCGTGCTACAACTATAATATAGCTACAACGTAGCTCTTCCGCATAAAAACGTTTCGCGAAAACAAAATGAGATGCAGGCCAGTTATAATTTATTATGAAATTAAGATTATGTGCAAGTAAACATACGAACTTCACGACTACTAAATATACCAATTTCAAATTTATTACGAGGTAAATTAAAATATCATGTTTCGTTGAAAAACATATTTTCGTTTCGTTTGCGTATTATTATATTTCGTATGCGAAGACTTTGTAAGACCCCAAAAGGTTTTTTAAGGATTTGTAAAGCCTAAAGCCGACCGATTCGTTTGATAGACATACAATGACATTTATGGATAAATTCCCTCACAAGGCAACGTGTACCCGTGGTATAACAAATCAGCACGATCTTACGATCTTATGAACTTAAGAGATGAACAATGGAGCTAAGGAAATGTTCTATTTTTGTAGCAATAGTGTAGCAAACGAGCACACAGTCCATCTGATTATAAGTGGATGCTGTGACTCATAGAAATCGACATCTATCCTCAATTAGGAATCAAAATGTAAACGCGTTGTCACCCTTGAGGACTAAGATGGAATGCTTCATTTATTTTTAGAAGAGAAAAGGAGAGAATTGTTGGCAGTTAGACATTTAATTGTAAAGAATAGGTGAATAACATTTAAAGAAATTCAGCGCATTATGCACATTGCATCAGGAAGCGTTCACAAGATATCACACGATATTTTTTGTGTGAAAAGGATAGTTTCGCATCGGATGCCATCATTGATTACTGAATTTGTAGCAGACTCTGCTCGGCGTGTTTTTAACAAGTGATAATAAATCTTGGATATACCATTACAATCGAGAAACGCCAGTCAACGTTTGGCTGTTTCAAATGAACCAAGATCAATTAAGTTAAGCGATCGGGAAGCGCAGGGAAGAATTAAATCACTAGTTTTTTTCACTTTGACGGGATAGCATCAATGCGATATTTGTCAGAAATGTTAACTGCTATGGGAAAAAAGCGACCGAGCACTGGTCTCCGGGGCGAGGACTCGCGACGTTAAAAGGCTTTTAGCGCGAAGTGGACTTGCGACATTGAGCGACAAAAAGTTACTTTATATGAAATGTTTTTGCTTATAATCTGAAAATAAAGGAACTAAGTAAAATGTGGCCCATTAAGAATAAAGTGAATTCAATAACATGCCTTTCATACTATCCAAAAATATTATATGTATATATTAACGTATTTTCATCCGGATTTTTTTTTCAAATAGATGTACCCGATATGATGATGATAATAATCAAATATAAATTCATTATCTATAACATCGTTTATTATAACAATAAATAAACTGAATTTAAATATTATAATACAATCTTACTCCTCTTAGTATAGTGCCAAGAATGCTGGCTGCGTTTCCAGGCTGGATGATTTTAACCTTTGAGAGACAAAAGTACCAGCCCTTTTATCACCAGCGGGGACTATAAGTCACGGATAAGATTCCTTTAGGAATTTCATGGCACGTGGTAATCACGGACCAATAGCCTCTAAAGAAAATAATGGCGTAAATGTCAAGTTATGAGACCACTAGGTTATGAGATCGCGTACTCAGATATCCAGAAACATCTCGGAAACTTGATTACGTAGTCGTCACTCTATCTAACTTCGAGAAAGAATTGCAAAACACTTCTTTGTTACTCGGGTTTGGTTTGATTTTTTTAATAACGGTGATTAACAAGCACACACCTGTTTGTAAGTGAATACTTTGGCTCATAAGCACATATTTTATGCTGGATTCAAAATTAAAAGGTAAATGCTTGGACACCTTTGAGGCGAAGAAGATGCTTCGCTACTATTAAACAGGGTACCGGTTTTCGTCACTCTTCATATAAAATACTGCAGTACATAACTATTTAGCACTGGTACAAGAGTGAGAGTGACCCATTCGTGCTGCAGCCATAATAGAACAGCGGCGTGGATCTACTACAAATAAAATAAAAGTTTACGAGAGTTTTAAACTTTGATGACCGTACACCTTGTCTTGCTTGATCTTCTGCAGATCAATAATCCAGCCGTGTACAATCCTACAGTTCGACAGATTAAAATGGATTTGTTTATCACTAGATGACGTCCTGATACACCGTAAATATTTTTTGTAGGTGCCTTACAATGCATTAAGCGTTCCTATAAATCGTAATATTTTCTTTGCAGTTTCGACGTTCGCGGTCGCAGTTTCAACAAAGCACTGCACTGGTCGGACCCTATGGCGTTTGGTCGTCGTGCGTACTTTGTTACTATGTCCCGCCCATCCTCGCTTACTGTTGACGCAGTGCAGCTCGACGACGAGGGGATTTACCGCTGTAGAGTCGACTTCAAGAACTCCCCAACGAGAAATTTCCAAATTCGTCTCAATGTTGTTGGTAAGTGAAGCAAATTTTAAAGTATAATGTATTAAATATTACGGATTTTATTGCATTTAATTTTAGCTATTTCAATTCTCAACGTTTGTTAAATTTTTTTTGTAACAACTACTACACACTAGGATTTTCTCCTCTATTGTGGAGGCAGATAACATACATACATTTTTCAAGGACAAAAATGTAGACCCGGAATAATTATTTGTAAGCCATACAAATACTTTTTCCGTACTGGATTTGAACTCGTAGTTCAGCTTCTGCGCCATGGTGTCGTCACAATCCATAAAATTAGTTATATTCAATGTGTGGTAATTGCGTTTTTTATGTACTCTAATCATATATACGAATCATATGTATATTGAAAAGTAATTTGTCAACATTGGCTATGGCTTTTGCAACCGAATGTTGTAAATTCCACACAAAAACGTTAGCAGTTACGTTGACAAGCGGGACGTGTGTTCGTCCTTTGACTGGTGTTATTAACAAGTTGACCGAAAGACAACTTATTTTTCATACACTCTTTATTATGTTTTAATGCTTATAATATTATATATGCTATAAATTTACATATCTAGAGCAATTACATTAAAGACACTATACCTTAATATACAGATATATATATATATATATATATATATATATATATATATATATATATATATATATATATATATATATATATATATATATATATATATATACTTCGTAAATGTTTACAAATCGTTGCTGTGGTCGACGGGAAAATATAATTTTTATCAAAATGCCAATAAATTAATTACTCAGTAACATTATCGAAATTTCCTTTTTTAGCTCCAAGTAGTTCACCACAGAACTATATAAGCCTCTCAGATCTTGAGAAGAATTTGCCTTAGTCACCTGCTTCGTCTAGCCAGTATAGCTATTTTAATGTATCGAATACGATATAGTAAACGGCTATTTGTCGGTGGCTATGTCTTTCTGGTCTTTCTTATAGTTTCCTCTTACGATACCTAGGGAATAATATTGAGAAGGAATAATATGAATTATCTAAGCTGCGATCACTCGGCTATTGAAAACAGTTGTCTTCAATAACGCGTTTCCGAGAATGGTTTTAATAATGTAACAATACTGTTTGGTGGAGCCACGTGTTTAAGGCTGCCGAAGTCTAGTTCCCCGGTCGAACCTTAAACCTATTACGCGAGATATTAACTAAAGTGGACTGTATATGCGGTTGCTTCTACGCTTACGTAAAGGCGACTACTATAGCATGCGGTATAATGCACTCGCTCTTCCCTAAAACTAAACTATTATTGTGCCAAATCGCTGAAAAGGAATCCTGCCTTATTAGGAGAACAAAAAAATTGGAGCGGGTTAAAACTATGTAAGGCAGGAGCTAAATTAAGGAATGTTGACTCACCGGGGTTTCTTCTATCCTGTTGAGCACTATAGCTGCAACTTCTGGAACTTCTTCTGGAACACTCCGGAGAGAGGCGGTGCGCGACTATATCTCACACGAGGTGAGGCGGTTCTCCTGGAGCTCGACTGCTTCCAGGCTAAAGCGGTTTCGCGTGCCTTATATGTCCTCGGCCCCGATGATTACGTGACATTCTAGAATCATCTTCTTGCCCCTCCCACCCCACCACCCCGATGTGTCGATGGAGGATCGAGGAGGGTATGAATGATATCGTTTTGTCGGAAAGGAACAAGCGGCTTGGCACCTCTACCGTCAAATATAATAATCCAATGGTTTTTTCCGCGCAACCATCTCCCCCGCCCTTGAAGGATTTCCTTCAAAATTAACTAATACAACTAGAGCTAAGATCAACTAACAAAATAACTAACTAACGCTAAGATTACTTAAATTCAACTACAATTTAATCTAGAAAGCTAATTTAAATTATGGAAGAGGCAGGGGGCACAAACGGACAACCGGACGCAAGTAAGACCCAACCGTGGTCTTAACGCGAGCTATCCTAACTACTCCGTCGGAACCGTGAAAGACCTCTTCGACAATTCCTAACGGCCAGTGGAGAGGCGGCGTATTCTCTTTGGTGAGCACAACTACAATTCCTACAGCTAAAGGCTCAGTTGCTGTGTTCCATTTTTGCCGAGACTGCAAAGTATGCAAGTATTCCATCCTCCATCGTTTCCAAAACGATTGCACTAACCGATCTAATAATTTGTGGCGTGCGGAAATGCTGAGTCTGTTCTCATCCATACCTGCGGCTGGCAAATACTTTAAAGGCGTTAAATTCAAAAAATGTGCTGGAGTTAGAGCCAGCGGTTCCGAGGGGTCACTAGACAACGTACGACAAAGTGGGCGACTATTCATTACGCATTCAATTTGAGCGAGCACCGTACTTAGCTCTTCGAAGGACAAAATTTGATCTCCTATTACTCGGTATAAATGACTCTTTAGACTCTTGATATTAGTCTCCCAATTGCCTCCAAAATGGCTCGCGGCTGGGACGTTCAGAGACCACTCAATGCGGTTCTCGGCTAGAATGTGAGCGAACTCCGAATTATAATATTTGCTAGCTAAGAGCTCATGTAGTTCCGATAAAATACGTTTTGCACCGACGTAGTTCGTACCGTTATCCGAATACAATCTACTTACAGGGCCACGGCGGGAAAGAAACCTTTTAAATGCACCCATAAAGCCTGCTGTGCTTAGATCACCAACGAGTTCTATATGCACCGCTCGAGTAGTTAGACATACGAAAATGCAGACGTAAGCCTTTGTGGATCTTATACCACGCCCGCGAGTGAGCGTGACCTTAAACGGACCAGCGAAATCAGACCCGGTGTGCGTGAAGGGCTTTACTGATTGTATTACTCTACAAGATCTAAGTTCCGCCATTTCCGGAAATGACGGCTTGGGGCGTGCCCGAAAGCAAGCTATACATCGGTGCACCCGATTGCGTATTAAACTACGTGCAGAAAGAATCCAATAATTCTGACGCAAAATCGACATCAACAAGTCGGGGCCAGCGTGCGAGTTCAATTTATGATGGTAATCGACTAATAAGTTCATGATATGGTCTTTACGCGGTAAAACAATAGGGTGCCGTTGGTCGAAACTCAATTGCGAGTTGGACAAGCGTCCACCCACCCTTACAATCCCATCCTGTAAAAATGGCTTAAGGCGTTGAAAGGCGCGACTACAAGCTCTATTCGATTGTAATCTTCTAATTTCTTCAGAGAAGTGCGCACGTTGAAGTTCACGCAATACTAGCGACTCGGCATAGTTGTAATCCGATGCTAAGACATACGAACGTCGCGGTAACAGCTTCGCGAATCGACAAACGTAAATTACGCTACGCAATAATTTCGACCAAGAGGACAAGCGGTTCGCCAAAGCAATGATTGGAGAAACCTCACTCGAAACGTTCGCCACTAGAGCGTGTCTCTTCTCTTCCGGCGGTTGTGACACTGACGAAGGTTCGAAGTCGGTTATTGGCCATTGCGAGGGATCCAAGTGAACCCAAGCAGGTCCGTGGAACCAAAGCGGGTGGTCCATTATTTGCATCGGGGTGAGTCCACGGGATAGACAATCGGCGGGGTTTTCCGTACCGGACACGTGATAAAAGTTCCGCGTTTCTAACTCGTCTTGTATCTTGGCCACTCGGTTCGCAACAAACGTATCCCAACAGTGGGGTGAAGAATGAACCCAGCATAAGGCGACGGTGGAGTCGGAAAAGGCCAATATCCTTTCTATGTGAACTCTATCCCTACATGCGCTGATAACTGCGGTAATAAGCTTGGTGAGTACTAATATTGCGCAAAGCTCTAAGCGCGCCAGAGAGACAACCTTACGGGGGGAGACTCTCGACTTAGAACTAATGAGGCTAATCGAATTTCTACCATTATTCTGGACGTGGAAATATACAACGCCCCCGTAAGCCTTCTCGCTGGCGTCTGCAAACCCAACGACTGTTATGGCGCTACTTCTATCTACGTTTATATGACGCGGTATTTTAATTTCTCTTAATAAAGGAAGTTCCTCTCTAAAGCGCTGCCACAACCGAACAACGCTGTCAGGCGGCGAGTCATCCCAGTCGCATTCCAATAACCAAAGTTGTTTAATTAAAAGCTTAGCGTATAATACCACCGGAGCTACGAAACCCATGACGTCCCATAATCTAGCAACGCATGACAGTATTGTGCGCTTTGTGCATTTCTCTACGGGCGGATTTACCTTAAGGCTAAACACGTCGGACTCTGGTGACCAACATAGACCGAGCACCTTGTGTGTATCAGAATCGTCGAATTCCTTTATCGCCGAAAGACGGTGTGATAGTGGGATTGTATCCAAAACCGGACGCGAATTACTAGTCCACTTCACAAGATCGAATTGACCCGATTTCATGAGCCTTATAACCTCGGCGGTGGTTAGGGTTGCCTCCTCCACGCTATCGACCGAGTACACAAAATCATCCATATATAATCCGCTCTCAATTGCCCTCTTAGCTTTAGGATAAGAGGGACCTTCATCGTGAGCGAGCTGTCTCACCGTGCGTAACGCATGAAATGGGCTCGACTTTAAACCAAAACAAACGCGATTAAATTCAAACACCATTAGAGGTTCCTTTGGGTTGAAACGATATAAAATGCGTTGGAATCTACGGTCGCATTCACGGACCCCTATGCAAAGAAACATTTGACGAATATCGGCGGATAGTGCTATACTAAACAAACGAAAATTGACTATTATATTAAATAAACTGCTCTGTAAATTTTGCCCACTATAGAGGATATCGTTAAGCGACAGGTGAGTGCTAGTTTTAGCACTAGCGTCGAGCACTACACGTAACTTAGATGTAAGTTTGTCCTCTCTAATGACTCCGTGGTGTGGTATGAAATACGACGGTGTGTCTTCGTAGTTATCTAATTTCGAAGCCACAAGTGATATGTAACCTTCTCTTATATATTCGTTAATGACGCCGTCGTAAGCTTCCTTTAACTGGGGTGAAGCGAGCATCCTACGCTCCAAGCTGTAGAAACGTTTTTCCGCCATTTGACGCGAATCGCCGAGAGATAAAACATCTCCTTTAAAGGGTAGCGCTACACTATATCTACCGTCGCGATCACGAATGGTCGTGCGGACGTAAATTTCCTCGCATAACCTGTCATCTGAGCTAGCTATGGGTGGGACGTTCACCTCCTCCATCTCCCAAAATTTGCGGACTAACGACTCGAGCGGTTCGACAGCCATACCACAATAAGAGGTTGCCGAAATACTATCTATGATGGGGGCGGAGCCAAGGATCACATAGCCCAATACGGTTTCCAGTGCGTAAGGCGCGGTATGCGAAGAGTTGCCCCTGACCTTATTGTTTAACAAAAGATAAGGGAAAAGCGATGCTCCAATGAGCATGTCTATGTTTCCAGGAACGGCGTAAGTGTCGTCCGCCAGAGTCAAATTCTTAAATTCAATCATTGCCGAGGTGTCAACCGAAACGGTTGGCAACCGTTCAGTGACCCTATCTACTACTAGTGCATTTATATCAAAGTTAACATTACGATCTATCCGAGAATAAAATTTTAAATTTATATATCCCTGTGTCGATTTACTAGTGCCTCCGATGCCTTTAATTACAGGACATGAAAGTGACCTATTTATTACTAAGCCTAAGCGCTGACAACATTGTCGCGTTATAAAGCTATTTTGGGCTCCGCTGTCCAGCAGTGCACGGACGCTTTGTTCGTTTCCACGCGAATCCCTAACCAAAATACGTGCCGTACCCAGTAACACGGTTGAAGGAGGTTGTGCTCCCATATTTGCCAATGAGCACAGAGCGACATCACCAGGTCGACCGCCAGAATCGTTGACCTTAGTAGGGGCGAATTCCTTATCCGCTTTACTTGACGCCGCTATGTTGCTATTTTCAAAATGTAATAGCGTGTGATGTTTCCTGGCGCACTTGCTACATACGGAACTCGAATTGCATTTTGCAACTAAATGCTTATCGCTTAAGCAGTTCAAACATAGGTTGTTTGTCTTTACTAATTTATAACGCTCGCTTCGTGAATATTTACGAAAAGTCGCACAATTATAGCACAATTATATAAATTTATATAATTGTGCTATAATTGTGCGACTTTTCGTCCGTGTCTATCTTTACATACTAAACAAGTATGCTGGAGTGATGTTGGCGTAGCGGTTACGTAAGTTAACGACCCTGCTATTTTAGATGGTTGAGTCTGTCTACGGTCGACGCACCTTTTAATCTCCTGTTTAACGTTCGGAGAGCGCTGCATCACCTTTATTTGATCTCGCACGAACGATGCTAATGAATGAAAGGAAGGCATCTCCGAGCTACGATGCTCCATTTCAAATGCACGCACGGTGTCGGGGTCCAACTTCTTCAGTGCAATATGGAGAAACACCACGTCCATAAGATCATTAAATTTCAAATTCTTAAGTGCAGCCACCGATGCCACAAATTTATCTAGAAATTGCTCTAAGCCGTTGATGTTCGCGGATGATATAGATTTAAGATCGAATATCTGGTTCAAATATTCGGAAGCTAACATTCTCCTATCTTCATATTTAGTTTTAAGCGTTTCGAATATTAATAAGTAATTGTTTGCTGTAGGTGTAAAACCAGAGCAGATCGACTGTGCCCTGCCACTAAGTTTACTGATTAAGTAATATAATTTTTCGGCGTCCGATAACGATGGGTTATTGTGTATATTGTTTTGAAAACTACTGAAGAAGAAGGGTCACGTCTTAATATCACCATTAAATACCGGAATATCTATTGGCGGCAACCTAATCGAGTCGCTTGGACGTACCTGTTTTTCCGGCTTTGCTTCGTTTTGAGATAGGGATCTCGCAATTCTTTTCACGCGACACAACATATCTTCGAATGCCAGCAGCGGTTGGTAGTTCACTATGTATTTCGGGTCGATTTGTAATTCCAAATGATTAATTTGGTCTAATATTTTTTCGTAATCTATTCGTAAAGAATCTATCGTTTCGATTTCGGTCAAAAAAGTTTCCCGCACTGCTTCTATATGGATGTTCTTTATATAATCACTTATATTCTGCATACGCGAAAAGAGTATGTCCCTCTTAGCATAAAGCGTTTTAATTTTGATTTCACTTCCACTAACTGCCATTTTAAACTATTATAATAAAGTTATATCAATCACAATTAATCTCACAACGCACAAACAATAAAGGATGGATACTCGGTATGCCGTATTACGTAATTAAATCGAACACCTGCGCAGCGAGTCGAGGTGACGCGTCATTTGCTAGACTCAATAATTTTATCAAGATTGTGGGTAAGCGTATCAAACGGTTCCTATTACACTGTTTCAATTATTTAATAGGCTTTAAATTTAATCAAATACGAGCGCTATAAAACGAATAATTCTGTTTGCGAGTACCTAATCAAAATTTAAATTTAAACGAACACTATTTAAGTCTATTCTATAAATTGGAGTGCATTATCTAATTAATTAATTCAACAATTCGACCAAAATCCTGCTCGAAGTGACCATAAAATGGTGGAGCCACGTGTTTAAGGCTGCCGAAGTCTAGTTCCCCGGTCGAACCTTAAACCTATTACGCGAGATATTAACTAAAGTGGACTGTATATGCGGTTGCTTCTACGCTTACGTAAAGGCGACTACTATAGCATGCGGTATAATGTACTCGCTCTTCCCTAAAACTAAACTATTATTGTGCCAAATCGCTGAAAAGGAATCCTGCCTTATTAGGAGAAAAAAAAAATTGGAGCGGGTTAAAACTATGTAAGGCAGGAGCTAAATTAAGGAATGTTGACTCACCGGGGTTTCTTCTATCCTGTTGAGCACTATAGCTGCAACTTCTGGAACTTCTTCTGGAACACTCCGGAGAGAGGCGCTGCGCGACTATATCTCACACGAGGTGAGGCGGTTCTCCTGGAGCTCGACTGCTTCCAGGCTAAAGCGGTTTCTACTAGCGGTGTGGTTTCAACGACGACTGCGGTGGAAAGAGGCCGCGCAACGGTCGCGCGTGCCTTATATGTCCTCGGCCCCGATGATTACGTGACATTCTAGAATCATCTTCTTGCCCCTCCCACCCCACCACCCCGATGTGTCGATGGAGGATCGAGGAGGGTATGAATGATATCGTTTTGTCGGAAAGGAACAAGCGGCTTGGCACCTCTACCGTCAAATATAATAATCCAATGGTTTTTTCCGCGCAACCACTGTTCATCAAATTAATTTTAACATATTATAAAGTATGGTTTATCATAAGTCTGTGATTAGATCCTATCCCGATATGTATACGAAGATAGGAAAGCTCTACCGATTTAGCATTTTTTTCTGCTTTAAAGAGATACCTACTTTGCAATGAAAAATACAGCTGACAGTAAATGATTACACTCTATTGCTGTACGCGTTCCAAAGCAAACCACTTGGTTCGCTTTGCAATGCGTGGTATGTGGACAACAAAGAAGTACAACCCGTGCATTTTTATCCGGTTGTCTGATTGCAACGCATAAAAGTCCCGGTCATACTCTCCAAGTTATATTCGGTGTAACACAGAGAGACTGGCCAATACAATTACTCGTGATGTGCTATTATTCGTGCTCACAGTGTACATGTTTTTATTATTTGTCCGTAGTGCCCCCACACCAGCTGCTATTATACGATGAAGATGGTCGGGACGTAGCTGGCGTTGTTGGTCCTTTAGAAGAAGGTGGCAACTTTACACTTCTGTGTGAGTTAAGAGGAGGTGAGTAAAATACCGTAATATTGTTGTCGATATCGGTGCTACTATTATTAAATCGTCTGCCCTACGTAATGTGCGTGGAAAGAGTTTTTTTAAGTTATACATATCATTTTGCGAATCTTGAAGACACCAAACATCGTCTTCATACAATCCTCAATTAAAAACTCATGTGTTTTCACATCCAGTGGAAGTGAAACCTTCAAATGATATGAAATATAAAATTAAAATATTACTCGACAAATGTTTTATTTAATATGATTATCATATAGCGACAGTAGCCTAATGGCAGGGCGCGGATCGGGAACTCAAAAAGGTCGTTGATTCGAATCCACCATTCGACTACTGGCGTGAACCACTCGTAACACAAGCAATTTAAGCTTACCACGAGTGGTAAGGGGAATATTAGTAAGGTTTATACGGGTTGTACTATAGCATTGTTAATATTCTTTATTAAAAAAATTTAAACGGCGAGTACAAAATAAATATAAGATAAGTTTAATTTTACCGCATACAAAATGTTACAATCCTTATTTTATTTAGGCTTAATTCTTGTGTAATGTATCAAAAAAATATTTTCTTTCGAGTAAAATTGCGTTGTAATAGCGCCATCTACTTCATTCTATAGGTAAGGACAATTTATCGAACAAAAATTGATTGACCTTAAGGTGGTACGTAAAATAGACGCTAGATGGCCTGAAGTTATGAAATCATGGATTGATATAAATGGATCTGTATATTAAGATGGTTTTATTCAATATGGTTAATTTTATTTATTTAGTAAATTTTTTAATTTATTATTATATAAATATTTTTTAAAAGACAAAAGGATATCAGTCTAATAGCGAATTCGAACCCTGAATGTTTTGTGTTATGTTCTCGCAGGCCTAATCCCATAGAGTTATAGACATATGTTTGTGTCTTTTTTCTTCGTTTTATCGAGTCCCAAAAAACAAAGAAATTTTTGCTTAAAAAGACGGCTAACATAAAGAACAAAAATTATTACCGCAAAATTTTTTCGAGCAAGTAGTGAACCCTAGACGCTTACATCTGTTCTATTCTCGATTGAAAATCAGAATTTAGGCACTAATTAAATTGTTAATAGATAATTATTTGCTAATCTAATACGTGCTCGGCGAGGAAGGAAAATATTGTGGAAAACCTACATGTTCAAGGAACAAAATATTTTGAAGGTATGTGTTGCTTCATACCTCAAAACCTGAAAACTAGATTGTACAACCAGTGCGTGTTGCCAGTGAGGACTTATGTATCTAAGACGTGGTCCTTCACTGCTGGCAGTATGATGACGCTCAAGGTTGCTCAACGAGCTATGGAAAGGGCTATGTTCAGGGTTTCTATGCGTGATAAACTTAGAAATGAGGATATCCACAGTAGAACCAGAGTGACTGACATAGCCTAAATGATTAGTAAATTGAAGTGGCAGTGGACCGGCCATATATCTCGAAAAACCGACAACCGATGGAACAAAAATTTCTTGAGTTGCAGTCTCGTACCGATAGGCATATTGTAGGGCGGACCCACCCACTAGATATAGTGACGACCTGGTAAGACATGCATGAAGTCGATGGATGCAGGTGGCTCAGGACCATGCTTTGTGGCATTCCCTGGGGGAGGCCTATGTTCAGCAGTGGACTTGTGAAGGGCTGTAATGATGATGTTTTGATGTAATGATGATGATGTATTGCTTCATAACAATCTCAGAAATTAAAAGATTGAGAGGATGAATGAAGTCTGCAAACACGCCTTGGGGCGGACACTTTCTTGCCCTAGAACCTTTCCAGAAATAAGAGGCAGTCCCAGTGCCCATCATTAGGGAGTATATATAGGCTGTAACTGTAACCATATTTCGCTTTGTAATCACAAGTATGGACCGAACTACATAGATGTGAATTATTTATCATAATGTTTTTCATGTTAAATTTATAAATACCTAGCTTTGGCTGCATGTAAAAATGTTTTATAATACCAAAACTGTAATGAATGAACTGAAATTCATTGTTTATTGTTCTTATTCGATCTGCAGAAAATGGCGCTATTTAATATCCAATGATATTTGACTGTAAACGCAAATTACAAATTATTATTCTAATTATAGACAATTTAGTTCAATAATGAAATAAAATAATATAACAACATAAAATAATCATTTGTTACTTCAGTTTACAGTCAAATGTGATTGAATTGGATCTCATAATCATGAACTCAATTGCCTATGACTAAAATATATAAATGTATTTACTTCCATTTACAATCAAATATAATTGAATTTGAGATTACGTACTTTTTCAATTTAATACAAAAACAATCGTATTACTTATTATAACTTAATAATAAATATAAGGCTAGAGGGCTCTGCTCGGAGTTTTATTGCGCGATAGATATCGTAATGATGATATCCGCAGTAGCACTAGAGTAAATGACATAGTACAACGAGAATTAAAGAGAACCTGATGTGTCTATTTAAATTTTTTTATTATTGTTTACTTCTATAGGCCATTTTAACACTGTCTTTATGCGCCCTGCGTAGTGTATTGAGGGCCCATGGGTGTCGTAAAAGACAGAATAAAGCGAAAACAGAATATGTACAGCAGTATTTTACTCTTAACAACCAAAAACTATAAAAACAGCGGCTGCCAACCTGATTGCAAACCGTGGCAACAACAACAACAACAGAATCCGCCATTTGGGGCACAGTGTGTGCCTATGCTTAGAAGTGGACTTTTATAAATTGTAATAGGTAGATGGATGCAGTGTGTTGAGTATTAGGTGAAGTTTTCAAGTGCTTCTTGCCAGATAACACATTTCTTGAAAGCCCTATCTGTTGAAGTTGATGATGACGCAAATATTTTGGTGAAGATGTTATCAATTGAGAAAGTATTTCTTATTCTTACTAATAAATAACTAATATTATTAAAATTTTGTATAAGGAATAACTAAATCTTACCTAATTCCTGATTCTAATCTAAGCTCCAATGGCTACGTTAATCGGACTTTCGGATATATTTGTAGTATACGTTATCTGAAATTCGGTGCCCGTATATCCTATATCAATTCTTAATTCAAATTTTGTTGGTAATTTTATTATTAAACATATTTTTTCAGTGATAAAGGTAATTACTTTCAATATAAATTACTCGTAATCTATATATTTTTTATTGCCACACCTACATCAAATTCTCACCACTCCTTGGGTTGACTGGTAGAGAATGCCTCAAGGCATTAAGTCCGCCCTTTGTTTTCTTTTGTTTAAGGATGCAATAAAGAATAAAATAAATAAATAAAATAAATAAGTAAAACAATAATAAAATAAAGAAGTACGAATTTATGTATTGTATTTAAGCGTAATTACATAAGTATTATGTGGATACTTATGTACATGCCTGTTAGTGGCATACTTAGAGTGTACATAAGCAAGCCATGAGAGCTATGCATGCTTAGAGTAGAATACAACATAATACTATAAAGTGGCACACAGTAGAATTTTTAAGATGTGTCCTAATAAACTATTAATATTGAAAATAGTAGCAAGGTATAAATATTAAGTTCACATAAACTGACATAGGAACGGCCAATTTGCGAAATGACACGTTTGAAGTGACATCAAAGAACCATGTCACAGCCACGTAGAAAAAGAAAAGTAGATTAATGAGACTCCAGCCGTAAACAGACGTAATCTTGTGACGTTTAAAAATGAGAAGATGTATTTCAACCTATACGGCTTTTTAAAATTAATAATAAACGTTTCATTTTACTTTCATTAGGGCCAATCAAATTTGACGGCTCAGTGGCGCAGCAGGCTAAGCAATGAGTTGCGGCACTGAGGGCTGCGGGTTTGAATTCCGCACATCATCATCATCATCATCATTACAGCCCTTTACAAGTCCACTGCTGAACATAGGCCTCCCCCAAGGTATGCCACAAAGCACGGTCCTGAGCCACCTGCATCCTTCGACTTCCTGCATGTCTTACCAGATCGTCACTCCATCTAGTGGGGGGTCGCCCTACACTTCGTCTACCGGTACGAGGCTGCCACTCGAGAACCTTTTTTCCCCAACAGTTGTCGGTTCTTCGAGCTATATGGCCGGCCCATTGCCACTTCAGCTTACTAATCCGTTGGGCTATGTCGGTCACTCTGGTTCTACTGCGGATATCCTCATTTCTAAGTTTATCACGCAGAGAAACTCCGAGCATAGCCCTCTCCATAGCTCGCTGAGCGACTTTGAGCGTCCTCATACGGCCAGCAGTGGAGGACCACGTCTTAGTTCCATATGTCATCACTGGCAACACGCACTGCTTGTACAACTTAGTTTTCAGGTTTTGAGATATACCTGACGAGAAGATGCGTTGTAATTTCCCGAACGCTGCCCAGCCGAGTTGAATCCGTCGATTGACCTCTCGGTCGAAGTTGGACTTACCTAGTCGAACTATTTGTCCCAGGTAAACGTATTCGTCAACAACTTCGTGCTTAGTGCTCCCAACAACTACCGGCATAGGTGTGACATGGACATTAAACATGATCTTTGTTTTGTCCATGTTCATCTTAAGACCTATCCGTTGGGAGGCAGTATTGAGGTCATTGAGCATAGTGATTAAGTCCTCCAGTGATTCTGCCATAAGGACTATATCGTCGGCAAATCGAAGGTGAGTGATGTACTCGCCATTGATGTTAATGCCGTATCCTTTCCAGTCCAGTAGCTTGAAAGCGTTTTCCAATGCAGCGGTGAAGAGTTTCGGGAAAATAGCGTCACCCTGTCTTACACCTCTCTGCAGTTGGATAGGTTTCGTATTCTGGTTCTGTAATCGGATAGCCATCGTAGCCCTACTGTACAAACACTTCAGCACTTCGATATACCGACAGTCAACTTGGCACCGCTGAAGAGACTGTAGCACAGCACCGCCAAAATTTCGACGGAATCAAAGGCTTTCCACATACGCCAGGCAAAGTGGCAGATTGTACTCTTCGGACTTCTGTACAATTTGCCGAAGGGTATGTATGTGGTCTATGGTACTAAAGCCTTTTCGGAAACCGGCTTGTTCGGGAGGCTGGAAGTCGTCGAGTCTGCGTGCGAGACGATTCGTAATAACTCTCGAAAACAGCACGTAGACGCGGCTCGGAAGGGATATCGGTCTGTAGTTCTTCAAGAGGGCGTTGTCACCTTTCTTGAAGAACAAGACCACCGCACTTCTGCTCCACGCCTCCGGAATAGTGCCACCATAAAAAGCCTCTGAAGGACTTCAAGTACCGGTTTTCCATCCGCTTTCAGAAGCTCCGCTGTAATTCCATCCTCCCTCGGGGACTTGCTGTTTTTAAGGTGCTGGAGAGCCATTCTAATCTCGCTCGGACTGACGTCCGGGATATCATCGGAATATTGTCGGATAAGACCAGCTCTTGGATCGTTACTCACACTTGCGTGTGGCTCCAACGATGATGTGTACAGCTGCCCATAGAACCTCTCAATCTCACTCAGAATCTCAGGTGTCCCGGAAACGATGCTGCCTCACTCAGTCTTCAGCTTTGATAATTGGCTCTTACTGGCAGACAGATCTCTGGCAAAGATTTTGGAGCCCTGGTTCCACTCAGTCGCTTCTTCAATACGAGCAGTATTAAATTTGCGTAAGTCTCGCCGCATGCATTTGGAGATCTGTCTGTTCAGTTGCCTGTATGCTGTCGAATCTGTTGACGATTGCAGCTTCATCTCCCGTCTAACAGCCATGAGATTAAGAGTGTGATCGGAGAGCTTTTGTGATCTTCTGCGGCCGGTCTTGCAAAACTTAGCTCCGACCGC
This sequence comes from Parnassius smintheus behrii, assembly GCA_036936625.1. NCBI lineage: Eukaryota > Metazoa > Arthropoda > Insecta > Lepidoptera > Papilionidae > Parnassius > Parnassius smintheus. Next base: position 7,375,902 of record JAUPFT010000023.1, read on the forward strand.
ATGGACAGTTTCCACGAGCTTGTCATTCATATCGTCCACTGCATTGCAATCTTCTAGGCACTGAAAGCGGTTACGTAACTCGAGCTGATTTCGGGATTCTGGATTAGAGCACGAGGGGGACGGAGCGTTGACTTCATAAGACGAGACCTCTCCAACTTAACGTTTAGGTACAGTGTGCCTCTAACCATTCGGTGATCGCTGCCGGTTTTCACCCTTGCGATCACTGAGACATCACTGAACAGTTGGCGTCGGGTCGTCATTCTTATTCATTAAATCCGCATGCCGCGAATTCCGCACGAATCAACTATTTGTATGGCCTACAAATAATTCTTCCGGCTGTGGATGCTTGTCCTAGTGAAAGAAAGATGCCCATTTTTCACCAGACTGTGTATAGAAATGAAATAAATCTTAAAATGCAGCCAATTCAATTGTAAATTTCGGGATGTAAACACCAGCGCTCTAAAAAAGAAGTATAATTCCGCCTCTAGGTCCTTCAAAAGAGTCATTGCCAAGGCAAAGTCAGAGCACATAGGCAGAATTGGCGAGAAACTAGTTCGCCTTCCTTCTGGAACCCGTGCATTCTGGTCTCTCGCCAAGGCTGTCCAGGGGAATTTCTGTCAGCCATCTCTTCCATCTCTGCACAGGGAGGACGACTCACTGGCCCATACTGCAAAGGAGAAAGCCGATCTTCTAGGCTCTTTCTTTGCGTCTAACTCGACTCTCGATGACGGGGGGAGTACGCCGCCGACCATCCCGCGTTGTGAGTGCTCCATGCCGGAAGTGCAGTTCACACAGCGCTCGGTTCGCAAAGCACTCCTCTCCCTGGACATCCACAAGTCGAGTGGGCCTGACGGAATCCCCCCAATTGTGCTGAGGACGTGTGCTCCAGAGTTGGCACCGGTTTTAACGCGTCTTTTCCGGTACTCCTACTCCCTAGGCGTAGTCCCAAAATCATGGAAGACGGCTTTCGTCCACCCGATCCCTAAAAAAGGCGACCGCTCAAATCCGTCCAACTACCGGCCAATCGCCATCACCTCCTTGTTCTCCAAAACAATGGAGTCCATTGTAAACTGCCAGCTCATGAGGTACCTTGAAAACAATATTATCAAAATTCAGATAACATTGTTTCGTTTACCACTATCATAGCAGAGTGTAGGGCAACCTGACTTTATAGATAATATAGGTTGAATATGTACTAAAACCACATCACCACGCCCCGATTCCACGTAGTCTTGTCTGATCTACCCCTTGAGTATTTTTGTAAAATCGTAGGTGCGGAGGGAGTGTAGCCACTACTCGCTGTAGCTAATTGCAGGCACCTGTGCGAGCCGTGGCGACTGAGGCTTTTCATTGAAGGCGATCAATAAGCCAAAGCTATTATGGAGCTGAGCATGGGTGCCTGAAATTTGCTACGCAAGGGCGAAGGGACTGCACTTCCTGCAGCGCCGATGCCGTTGCAGAGGTAACTTTGGGTCAATATTCATGTAAAAAAAGTGAGATGAGATTCTTATAATATTTAAACAATAGAAAAATGTCCCTTAATTATACCTAAACTGATAAACTAACACACCGTAATACCCAATTGAGGTCTGAATGGTCAAACCACGTTTTCATGAAATTGAGTTTCGGCGTTGGCTGTACACATTTTAGTCTCTCCTAGGTTAGACAAAACGTCTTTACCCGAAGGCAGAAAAACGTCATTTTTTTTGGATTTTGACCAAAAATTTACGTCAGACGCGAGGTTTGACTAGCCAAACCTAGGGGCGACGGAGCTTCGATGTTTGACTATAACATAGCGACTTTATTTTCATCTTTTAGTTAAAATATTAGTGTCGAAATTTAGGATATATGTTTTTAAAACTACGAGCAAAGAACAGAACACCTCTCATTTCTGAAGGGATTTTGGAACATTTTTTTTAAATACTATGTTCTATGAGGATTTTCTCCTGTATGGTGGAAACACTTTACATACATAAATAGCACATGGACAAACATCTAAATACGGAACAATTATATATCCGTAAAAATACTAGTTCTGTGCGGAATTTGAACCCTCTGCAACTCAATACTAAGCCACTGCGCCACGAGACTGCAAGTCCACTATTGAACATAGACCTCCCCCAAAAAGTGCCACAAAGCACGGTCTTGAGCCACTTGCATCCATCGACTTCCTGCTTGTCTTAGTCATCACTCCTTCTAGTGGGGGGGCCACCCCACACTTGGCCTACCGGTATGAACCTTGCTTCGCCATCGGTTTTCGGTTCTTTGTCATATATGGCGGGCCCGTTGCCACTTTAGCTTACTAATCCGTTGGCCTATGTCAGTTACTTTGGTTCTATTGTGAATATCCTCATTTCTAGGTTTATCACGCAGAAAAAAAACCGAGCGTACCCCTCTCCACAGCTTGCAGAGCGACCTTGAAGTACTTCATATGGCCAGCAGTGAAGGACTACGTCTCAGATTCATAAGTCATTACTGGCAACACGCACTGGTTGTACAATCTAGTTTTCAAGTTTTTCTTGTTTCCAACTGTTGAAGCTGAAGACCGAATATCAGCATCGTTTCTAGGACACTTGAGATATTGCGTGAAATTAAGAGGTTATATGCAGCTGCACACGTCATCTTTGGAGTAACACGCAAATGTGGGTTGACATTACTATTCTGTACTCTACTACTTACTTACTTTCGATGATATTCTGGACGTAAGTCTGAGCGAGATCATAATGGCTCTCCGGCACGTTAAAACGGCAAGTTCCCGGGTGAGGATGAAATAACAGCAGAGCTACTGTAAGCGGGTAGCACTTGAAGTCCTTCAAAAGCTCTTTAATTCCGTCCTCCATGTGGCACTACTTCGGAGGCGAGGAGTAGAAGTGCGGTGGTGTCATTCTTCAAAATATGCGACAGCGCTTTCTCGAAGAACTACAGACTAAACTCCCTTCTGAGGTGCGTGTATGAACTCATTTTGAGAGATATTAAGAATCCTCTCGCATACAGACTCGACGGCTTAAAGTCTCATGAACTAACCACTTTCCGAAAACGCTTTTTTAGACTAGATCACATACATACCCTTCGGAAAATTGTACAAATGACTTAAGAGTACAATCTGTCATTTTATCTCCAAAGTGCCAAGTTAACTGGCTGTCTATCAAAGTGCTGAAGTGTTTGTACAGTAGGGGTACGATAGCTATATGAGTACAGAACCGGAATACGAATGCTATCCAACTGCAAAGAGGTGTAAGAGAGGGTGACGTAATATCCTCGAAAATATTCACCGCTGCATTAGAAGACGTATTAAGGCAACTGGATTGGAAAAGATACGGTATTATCATTAATGTCAAGTACATCACTCACCTTTTATGATATAGTATTTATGGCGGATTCACTGGAGGACCTACACACTATGTTCAATGACCTCGGTAGTGCCTATCAACGGTTAGGTCTTAAGATGAACGTGGACAAAACAAAGATCATGTGTAACGTTCATGTCACATCTGTGTCGGTATTCTCAGTCCGAAGTTGTTAAAGAGTATTTTTATCTGGGACAAATAGTCCGAATAGGTAGCAACTTCGACCGAGACGTCAATTAACGGATTCAATTCGGCTAGACATCGTTGAGAGATTACGACACATCTTCTCGTCGGGTATACTTCAAAACTTGAAAACGAGGTCGTCTATTGGTTTGAAATTGCTAAAATTACAGTGAGAGCTTTAGGCTCTTAGGCCTTTAAGTACTAATGTAGACTCTTAAGCATGAAACCTGAAATACGATATACGATAATAGCAAAAATGAATAAAATTAAATTCTCATATTCATATTTGCTGAGGAATTTTTTATTCGGAACCAGCTAGAGTAAATAATACACATTATGAATTGAAAAATTCAGTGAGTTTTACATAGATGTATATTATTCATAACAAAAAAAAATGACGGACCAATTTTGTTTACGTGATCAGACGTCGATATTATTATTTATTCTCAAGATACTCTAAACAAAATTTGACATCGTATAACATGTAGGTATGTCTACATAAGGCCTTTAGAAAATAGGACTGGGAAATTCAATTATGTATATTGACAACTCATTATTATACATATGAAAGATTACTATAACTGTAAATAACGTAAAAAAATATAGACAGAATTAGGTACATAATGATTTATTATATTTACGTGAACACTGCACGTTATACAAAACTATTTTTCTGATACTTAATTTCGTTTAATTGTACTTGTTATTAACTCCCGATGTTTCCAACTCATTGCAGTATCCATGGTCAAGTCCCTATCGTGACTATAGGTGTTGCAATGCGCTTGAAACATTGGAAGCTTATTTAACATAATTAGGTAGTTACGTTAATTAACAATTAATTAATGAATTAATAAATTCGTGCAGTGGCAGCGTTTTAGATTTTACTACCCCATGTCGTCCCGTGGGTGTCGAAAGAGGCGACGAAGGAAACTGGAACATCTGCTCAACCATCAACTCAATCATCAACTCAACGCGGTTGCCAACCCGTTTGCTAAGCGTGGCAACTGTGGCAATCCACGAGGGAGGTCCGTGTTCCTGCTAGTGCAGCAGTGGACTTTAATAGGTTGTGATGATGATAATGGGTACAATTAAACAGTGTGATCACTTCAATAATTAATTTTCATTATAAAGCCATGTAACCCTGTACAGGCAGTGTAAGAATATCCACTTCCCCATATCCTGCGGGTGTCGGTTTTTACGACACCCACGGGTGACACCCACACACCTATTGGCAAAGAGTAAAACTGAAAAAGGAGATGGGCAGCAGCGTTTTACTGATAACACCTTAATATAATAAGAAAAATAAAAAAATAGCAAAATCCCTCCCATGAGGCAAATGTTTATAGGCTGTTTGTTATAGATAAAATCATGGCTATAGAATATTTTTATAACGTAGTAATTAAAGAAAAAACTTTCAAAAACTATCAACTACGAAATATTCAATAATATTATAGCACTCAAAGAATTCTCAGTTTAATACAAAACGTTTTGAAAATCGTCTAACTGACAATACGTTCAGCAAATGAAAATATATTATGTGAGGTAGCGTAACGGAAATTCAACCTCCATTTTGTTTCATCCAGCGGGGACTGTAACATTAGCACTTTTATACGGATAATTCGAACAAATGATTCTTCCATTGTATTAGGACAATGCGTTATAAAATACAGTTAAAGATAAAAAATGTTGGACGTGAACTTTTTATCTAAAGAAGCTGGAAACAATGATAAAGATTATTTAAAAAGTTACTCTATTGTGGAATTTTTTCTTATAAGGTGCAGGCAATTTTTTTAAATTCAACTGGTAGAAGCGCGCTGCAGCCATGTTATGGTTTTAGCACGAATAAGTCAACGCGACCGGCGTAGGCTCACGCTCTCACGAAATACCAGCGTAAAACAGCAGTTTGATGCTGCTTGGTTTCGTATGGTGAGTGTAGAGAACCGGAGTCCCTTTTCTGAGCTGGAAACCATATTCTACTGAAAAAAAAGGCATTCCATGTTAGTCCTCACGGGAAAACCCATCTGCTTTTTGATTCTTAATAAATGATACGTGTAGATGTCTATGGAGCACAGCATACACTTTTCATCAGATTGACTGTGTGCTCGTTTGTCACCCTGATTCTACAAAAAATTAACAAATTCATAATATGGTAAGTCAATATGTTAAAACTATGTTGCAGTTGTGGCCGATAGACTATGAACTATTACTTTCATAGATTATGCGTAAAATAACAGCTTATGGTATGCTACATAAGTAATGCTGTGCTTTGTATCTTGAGTGACGAATAATGGAAACCCATTTTATTGATAACGAAGCATTTCATCGTAGCCCTCATTAGAGATAGCGTATCTACATTTTGATTTTAATCAAGGATAAATGTGGAGAGGTGTCTCCACTCGCATTTGTCACCCTTATTTATAAGAAAAACATAAGTTGCAGATGAAGAAACGCCCTTTTTCTCATTCATTCAATCTTTGCCTGCGACGGAATTATGTCAAGGGTCGTTCACTTCCCATTACAATGATCGGCGATGGCTGGCTGTTTGTGGATCTGGTCTGCTCGGGGTTGCAATAAATTTGTACGCTTTAATTTTTTAATTTATTTATGTAATTTCAATATAGAACATTAATTTATTTATAAAAATATTGTATCATAAGTCAGTGCTTAAATATAAACAAATATGCCCAATAACAACGCTGCCTCAGTTTCGGTGTAGCTTATGCTGAGGTAGTGACCGTTTCGTATGTTCGTATCATTTTATGTTGTCGTGATTTTAATGTGTGGTATTTTGTTGTGGGTATAAATAAATATTATTTCTTTAAAAAATGACTAAAAGAGAAACCCTGCGGGGTATGTTATGTATTTTGAAACGCTAATTGATTTAAAATATGTTGGTGTTTGAAGCACGAATTTATAATGTCTAAAATATAGAGTTTTTTTTAATTTACAAACCCAGACACGGAACGAAAATTTGCAGTCCATATTGACGTGTCTCTTTCCGGGCTTGAAACTGTCGTCTGAAGCACTACAGCCACTGTTAGATAGTGCATTCGTAGCAGTGCATGCACGTGTTCCGGTCTTGAAAGTATAGAGCCAGAAAAATTACAGACTTACGCTGACCGTCTTACTCCTATATATATATGCTCTGCCTCATTGGTTTAGCGGTTGATCATGAGGTCCTGGGTTCGAATCCCGGGTCGGGCCAAAAAATCAATTATTGAGTTTTCCTGTCAAGAAATTCTCAGTAGCTGAACGAAGTCAGGAAGTTGGCGGTGTCACATCCCCGTGTCTCGGAAAGCATGTAAAGCCGTCGGTCCTCCGCCTGATCTCTCTTTTTTGACAAACGAGCACACAGTCCACCTGACGGTAAGTGGTTGCTGTGGCCCATAGACATCTACATCTATCCTCGATTACGAATCAAAATGCAGATGCGTTGTCACCCGCGAGGACTATGATGGAATGCCTCGTGTCCAGTAAAAAGGGTATCCGGCTCTCTACACTCACCATACGAAATACAGCAGCATTAAGCTACTATTTCGGTTTAAAGAACTTTATTTCTCATTAAGACAATAAGTCACTTCATGAGAACAATAACATCTATATTATAATTTTAGTGCGTGTGGGTAGTAAAAAAATAAATAAAAAGTATACCGGTCGATCGTTAACCAAGAAGCGAGTTCATTGTGAGTTCACATGTTTTGGAAGTTGATTGTATAACTGTGCTCCGCCAAATGTTATGTTATTTTTTCCATAGTTTGTTCTTACGGCAGGTAACACAAAATTGCTGGCTCGGCGGGTTATATATTTGTTTATTTGACTTTTTGTTGTGAATGTTATGTGTGAGTGAATAAGCTTGTGAGTTATCTTGTAGATAAGTAGACATGTATTATACGTAAAAAGCTGTTTTATATTTAAAATTTTTGTGTTTTTGTAAATTGTTTTCGATGGTGTTAAGAAGTCATAGTTGTGTAAGATTTAAATTATTTTATTTTGTAATATTTGTATTGGTTTTAAATTACTTTTAGCTGCAGTAGTGCAGTATTTTATATTTCGATTTGATACAGTAAGTGAGGCTTCACCAACGTATTGTATATTAGTGTTAGGAAAACCATTTACATAATGAAAGCTTTACGACGTTGCGCTACTAAAGAAACAATGAAAATGGTTTACAAAGCACTAACCCAATCCCTACTATTTTACTGCACGCTGGCTTGGGGTGGAGCTATCAAATCAAAAATACTTGAAGTCGAGAGGGCCCAGCGAGCAGTACTAAAAGTAATGCTGTCTAAAAACTTTAGATTTCCTACTGACGAACTGTACAAGGAATGTAAGGTACTACGGGTTCGCCAAATTTACATTTTAAAGGCAGTAATGCTAACCCACAGAAAAATTATAAATTCCCCTGTGCCAACGTCGGATCTTTCGAGTGCCGATTCCCAATTCACACAGTAGCTTTTTCAAACGCCACTCACCATTTCTTCTGCCTAGCATTTACAATAAATTCTGCTGTCTCTTCCCAGATTTGAGGTCTTTGACCACAAGTAAAGTCAAACACAAAATAACAACCTGGCTGCTACATGCTTCTTATCAGGAAACGGAAAATTTACTTTCCTTTCATAGTTGACCCTATACATGCACACGCGTAGACTAACACTCACTCACACACACGCGCAAGCACGATCCCCCCCCCCCACACACAAACACACTCACACAGACACACACACCACACACTCACACGCACGCACACACACACGTTCGCACGCACACAAGCACTCCTAGAGTAAATTAGAGAAAAAAGATTTATTTTTCGCTTTATTTTAATTTAATCGGAGTTCTATGTATTTATCGGTGTAAACGGTGTCAGTCAATGTTCCTGGTTCCTGCGATACAAGCCTAGAGCTTAGTGCAGAAACCAGTGTATTGCTTAATTATGTAATGTTTTTTGGTTAAATAAATACATTTTCTATTTCTATTTCTATTAAAAGTCGAGCATGTTTCGGTATACATCGAACTATTTTATGCAGTGTGCCCACAAGTGAGGAGAGTTTGTTGTGAATATATTGCAAGTGAGCTTTCAATGTAATGTTTTTGTCCAGCGTTAAGCCTAGGTATTTTTCTTGGTTAACTTATAATACCTCACCGTTACTGCTAAGTTTAGGTCGGTCAGGTATTTTTCTATTTTTGGAACTAAATATTATGTATGAAGTTTTAGAAGTATTAATTGTTAATAGATTGTATTGGAGCCAACAGTGAAGTATGTTTGATGGAATGCCTCGTGTCCAGTAAAAAGGGTATCTGGCTCTCTACACTCACCATACGAAATACAGCAGCATTAAGCTACTATTTCACGCTGGTATTCTGTGAAAGCGTGGTCCTTCCCCGGTCGAGCCGACCCATTCGTGCTACAACTATAAGTCTAATATAATTGCAGCATGGCTCTACCACGTATAAACTCTCTCTCTCCGGTCGTGTCGGTTTACCGTCCCATCGGATTATGTGAGGGAATAGAGAGTGCACCTGTGTTTGCGCTTACACTTGGGCACTATAATCCTGTCCCGCGCCGATGGCTAGCCTCCGTTAAGGCAGGCCGCCGTGGCCAACATTCGGTCTGCAGGATATTATATATATATATATATATATATATATATATATATATATATATATATATATATAGAAGAGCCGTGGTAGCTCAGATGAATAACGCTCGCTGTAAATATAACAGAACGCGAGTAACCCGGTATCGATCCCCGCCGGCACCCATGAAATTGTTAATTGCAATTTTAAGTGCAGATTTATCACGTGCTCGGCGGTGAAGGAAAACGTCGTGAGGAAACCAAATTGTCTGAGAAATAAAAGTCTCTGAGTAAAAAAATGTCTGACATGTGAAGTTCGCCAACACGCATTGGGGCAGAGCGGCGGACACTTCCTTGCCCTAAAACCCTCTTAGAAGTGAGGGGAGGCCTTTGCCCAGCAGTGGGACGTATATAGGTTGTAACTTACTTAACTTACTTACTTTATATATATATATATATTTGTATATATTCTTTGTTTTAAGATGGTTTCAGGTACACTTTGACTGCATTAGGAATTTATCGTAAGCTCGACTATAAGTTTGTTTGTCGCTTCAATTGCATAAAAGTGTAATTATATTTTTCTTTTATACTACGTAATAATAAATGCTGAAAAATATACTCCATTTGCGCCATAACATTTTAGTTAGATGTACGATTGTATCATAAATTCTGTACAAAATGTACGTGACTTTTAGTCACATTTCATCCAGCAAAATATATTTTCACTGTACTTGACATGACTCATTCGCACGGACATACAAAGGGCACAATCTAGCGGGCAATAGGTGAGCGAGATTGGCGAGTATACAAGATATTCAGTTATAAATTACGCTGCGCGAATATTTATTTTGCGAGAGACCTTTTTTATATTGAACATTATTAAGATCGTGTATCACGTAAGAGTAATTTTGTCATATTATGAGTTTTTGAGAAATTCGGAAAGTGGCTTCCTGTTCTGCTTTGGCGTCTAGGTCACTTTTTCGGTACAATTACTTTATCCATTTATATATTCATATACCTGCCATTAAGCAAAGGTATCCTCCCATATTTTAGTTTTAAAAGAGTCGATTACATCAGAATTATAAAAAAAAAAGAAATTATAAAAATTAAGGAACGAAAGAGCTATCAAATTGTAATGAAAATACATACCTGCCACCTATTTAATAAGGCAACCAAATGCAACAGCTGAGATGTTACCTCAGATGATAAAATGTATTGCTTCAAAGTCTATAATTATTCTGTATCTTCATACACTTCAGGCCGAAGTAATGCAATGTACTAACACTGCTAGTAAAATGACAAGGAATACCACGAAGGATCTGTCAACCATCTATTTTTAAGTGTCCTAATATTGCTCATCCACTCTATGATATCCTACCCAATTACGTCCCGCGTTTTGATATTTACTTGTTAACTCAACTCCCATGACTGACTTGAGTGACACTGGCAGAAAATTATCAAGAGAAACCATAATATAAAATATTAAGAAGAATAAGACAAGAAATAATATTGATAATTAGTTTAAAAATTTGCTGATAACAGGAACACAAATAGTGAGGATTATGTTCTTATACAGATTTTACAAAAGAAACCGTTTTCATTCCATTAAAATAATTCTACTCGACGATTCTTTTAAGTCAAAGTTAGAGTAATTTTTTAATAAATTTAGGCATGCTTAAAGCTGTTATGAATATCAAAATCTACTGATCCGCAAAAACAAGACCTTCTCAGAAAAGAACCTCCAAAAACCTCTATGAGCTTATTATAAAGCCGCCTTATAATTTCATTTACAATAATTACAACTTATAATACAATGTCAAAGGTGTATGTGAAACGGTTGCAGGTGGTTCAGGACAATACAGTCCTGAGTCCATCTGCATCCATCGGCTGGCAGCGTCTCTCACCAGATCTCCATCTAGTGGGGTGTTATCCGACACTGAGCTTGCTAGTACTTACGTACTTAAAATAGGTCGGGGGAATGTTTTTTCGTATTTTGTTTTTATAAAATTAAATTGGGAAATATCACTTTGGTTGTACTGTTTTTATCGGTCTTTCATTATGATAGAAGTTGACACTCCTGTTTTATGTTAACCTAACACTACCCAAAGATCTGAAGAGACTGAAACAGGTGAAAATCTGAGTGTAAGGTCAGTACTATATGGTGGATTCATTAACACTTCCCAATCAAGCTCTCTCAGTTTTTGCTAAGTGGCCAAATATGTGTGTGGTCTGGCGTTATCATAATGAAAGAAGGAGTTGGTCTTTGGTCTTTTCAGAATTCTTTGGGTAGTGTAAAATAAACATCAAGACAGGACCGCTAAAACTTCTTGTCGCGTTTTGTTGATCAAAAATCTCAAGATTTCTACAGCAGCGAGATTATGTCATTACCTACAAGATGGTAACAAGTTATCGAACACACTGGTACATATAATATATGTTATGTAGACTAACTAACGGTTAACTGGAAGAAGACATTATAACACAAATAAACTCTCTAGGCTGTCGCACACAGAGAGAGAGGCAGAGACTATGGAGTTTCATTTGATACGACTCTGACACACCGCACTCGCTTTTTTCACATCCCTAATGTTTCTTCTTCGTCAATTTTTTTTGCCCAACCTCTATATGTATCACTAATTTGGTCGCTAAACTTCGTCTAGAACGTCCCTTGTCGTCACTCAATGTATAAACGAAAGTATTCCTTAATCACTTTTTAATAAATAAAATAAACATATATAATTTTTCCAACAATTTGAGGTTGGATCAAAAATAATATTTTGCTACAAAACCGATTCTCCGGAACTCAATTTAGGGATTGTTACTATTGACAAGCCCTGCGGCGGAATACTGGCAGGTAAAATAGAAAGCAAATTAATGAAATTTTACCGAAAAATAAATGGAGTTTCGTTGTAAGGAATCAGATGAGGTTTCGTTTTATTACATATTCTGTAAATGATCGACGTAGGATATTAAATATGTAAATTAAATTGTGACATGTATTGTTACACGATAAATAAGACCTTATTCGATTTTATTTAAATTAACGTTGAGATTATACTTAAAATTGGAATTAATATATAATAATTACTCGTATTTTTAACATCGACGCAAACAGAGGAGCTTTTTTATGTTTAACGTGTATATCTGTGTGCCTGTGTATATGTGTGCCTGCCTGTGGCATCGTAGCCACCAAACGGATAAACCGATTCAGGCTTAGTTTCTTTTGTTTTAAAGGCGACTTGATCGAGAGTGTTCCTAGTCAGATTCAAGAAAATCTTTACACCGTTTGAAGATCATCAGCTCTTTTTGTTTCGGGTTTTTATTTAATTTTAAATTTTCAAAAAAACATGAAGTAGTAACTTAACTTAGTACTTCACTTTTTTGCTAAAACAGGATTGGAATCCGATAAAGAGATAACCGTATAAGAACTCGAGAAACTGACAGTTCAGCGGAGTAGGCTGAAGTGCCAATAAGCTAGTTCTAAGAAACCACAACCGATAGGGAAGAAAGGTTCTCGAGTGGCGGCCTCGTACCGCTTAGCAAAGTGTGGGACATATAATGAAACGTGCGGTTGGTCGAAAGGTGCAAGTAACAGGGCCAGGGCTCTACTTTGTGGTAAGCTATAGGGGATGCCTGATTAATTATTACTATTATTATTCTTTATATCAGAAATTTCTTTCCATAGAGGTGGTTAGTAAATACAAAAAGTACTAATAAGTTAGGGTAAGTAAAAAAATTAAAATTAAGGAGTTACGTATATTACCTACTCCATCTACTTTATATTAATCAGAATAGATCTCGAGCCGATAAAGACGCTGTTCCATTGCCTCAAGATAGGACAATAATAGCGACTCCCTATCGCCACCAGGAGGCTGTTGGAGCTGGCCCAGTCATTTTTATATACGATAGGGTGACAAGCGAGCACACAGTCCACCTGATGGAAAGTGGTTGCTGTGGCCCATAGACACTACATCTATCCTCGATTACGAATCAAAATGCAGATGCGTTGTCACCCATGAGGACTTAGGTGGAATGCTTCGTTTCCAGTAAAAAGGGTCTCCGGTTCTCTACATTCACCATACGAAACACAGCAGCATTAAACTACTATTTGACGCTGGTATTCTGTGAGAGCGTGATCCCTCCCCGGTCGAGCCGACCCGTTCGTGCTACAAATATACTACTAATATTACTGCAGCATGGCTCTACCACGTTTAATGCGACGTTTCATGGCGCCACGCGGAGGCAACTCGTTTGCGCATAATAACTGGGAAACTGTCTGTACTGTCTGGTGTCTGCGAGCCTCAGCAAACATTGCTGACGCGCTGTAGTACCGAGGCAGCCCCATCAGCATCCTGAAGCCGTTATTATATTAGACGCGCAGTAGCATTACCGCGATGTAGACTGCATCATGCGATAACAGCCATGTCTCCTGCAACGCTATGATATCTGCAGATTTACATAGCACTCGTATGACCTCGACTGATTTTGTGACTGATTTTCAATTAAAGGATATAATTTTCAAGTATTTACTATCCATTCTTTAGGTGATGCAACATGATTACTGTGGTTTTCACCGCTGTACGAATGATATTCCCTCAAGCCATAGACTACTATCAAGAAATATATCAATTTAAATCTCGGCACATAAACCTTAAAATCATTATATTCACGCTCATACTTCATTTTAGTCTCTTAATAACGATGATCCTGAAGAAAATATTTAAAGAATAGAAATGATGAGAAGGAATGCAAACTTGAAAAGGCGTACAATAAAATTATATATGTTGCTCTAATTTAATTAGTGCCTATTGTGACGGCACAATAATAATTAAATTCAATATAAAGGGGCATCAAAAATAGTCTTAATATCGTAGTATATATCATCATCATCATTATCATTACAGCCCTTTACAAGTCCACTGCTGAACATAGGCCTCCCCCAAGGTATGCCACAAAGCACGGTCCTGAGCCACCTGCATCCATCGATTTCCTGCATGTCTTACCAGGTATATCCCCCCATGAGTAACGACGTATTATATATAAAACAATAAAATTACATTAATAAGCATAAAGTTAAGATAAATACATTTCAGACATTAGACAAGTAATATAGTAAATTAAAGGCAAAATATTGTCTTACAGAATAAATAAATTTATTAAAAAACTTGTAAAAAAATATTTAAAAATGTAAAAAAAAATAGAAATATTAGTCGAAATTATTATAAAAATAAAGATAAAAACCATTTATAAGAGTCTAAGTTATGGAAGGTGTACATGTATAAAAAAAAATTCCTAAGTTAAGGAAGGTGTTCATGTATAGATGTCTTGTATGGAGGAGCTGCCGGAGATATATACCTGCAGTTGTACACATACATGTGGTGGTGGGGAGCCCGGCTGCTTGAAGTACTGTAGCACAATGACTAGTCCTATATTAGGGTCTTATGATAATAAAACTCAATGATACAAAAGCGATACTATAGAAGGTCTCTGTGATGAATTTGCATTACAATAGTAGGGTCGGTGGTTGAAGACCTATATATTAATGACTTATGAAAGTAAGGTCTATGATATAAAAGCATTACCATAGAAGGCCTCTATGATGAACTTGCATCACAATAGTAGGGTCGTAGGTTCAAGTCCTATATATGAATGACTTATTAAAGTAAGGTCTATGATACAAAAGCATTACTATAGAAGGTCTCTATGATGCATAAGCATTATATGGGGTGGTCGGGTGACCGACTGCTCTTAGTACTGTAACAAAATAACTATTCCTTATTAGGGACTTGAAAAGGAATATTATGGTGGCGTGTATGCTGCTTCACGAGCAATTGGTCCGAGGTAAACTTGGACTCGCTAACTGACGTGTCCTATACATATCATCCTAGTGCTGGTGGTAAGCGGGTTTATTGTTGCAATGCGGCTTTCCCGTGGGCATCGCACACCCATACCGTTTGAGGGCGGCGTCGTAGCGCATAGCGATGCGTCGTCTATCTTTCGGATTTGGATGAGTGTCTTTGGTAGCACTTTTAAGTGTAATCAGCATACTGAACTTCATGTCTTAGTGCATTAGCGCTATGATACGTGGAGTTTTGCTTACCGGCACGAGGATGCCACTCGAAAACTTTTCGCCCATGTCGGTTGTAGATTCTTTCAACTGTTTGGCCGTACCACTGCCACTTCAGCTAACTGTTCCCTAAGACTTAGGTTGTTATTCAACTATTTAATATAATATTCTTATATAAGAAAATTGGAGACTTGGTTCTCAATGAGCATTTTCTTAGTGGTAATCGCAGCGTGATATCTCAGCATGAATCGCAGCATGATTATATTGAAAAAAAAATTACGTTACGAAAATAAGAATCGAAACAATTATTTATAAGACATTCATACTATTGTTCTGTGTGGAATTTGAATCCGTGGCCCCATAGCAACGCTGCAAGACGATTACCCACTGCGCTAACTCCCATAGTTATTAAAAGACATTGTGATTTTTTACATTAGATGTAAAAAATCACAATGTCTTTTGAGAATTTAGATAAATCGTTTGACAAAAGAAAAGGTTTTATACCCTTGTCTCGGACGGTTTGAGCCTATAGTATTTAGTAACGTACTATCCTTTTCCTTTGTGTTTAATTTTTTTATTAGATCGCTTTTTTCTCTCTAGGAGGACTTTAATCTGTACAGATACTAAGCTGTATAAAGCAATAAAAACCATTGTGTTATTATGTACTACGTACTAAAGGTGACACTGCATTCAGCTACGCTGTTCCATTCAACTGCGGTGCCTATACCGCACTTAATCAGTCACTCGCTAGGCGCTTATAGAGTTGTCACGTGTTGTGTTGATTTAAAAAAAATCTCTTGATAAAAATATGCCGTCGTGTGTACTTAGATATAGCACAAATAATTCAAGAAATGTCAGTAAAAACTGAGGAATTACTTTTCATCGGTTGATAAGATACTTAATTAATAAGAAAGTGGATCATGGAAAATAGATTATGAAATTTAATTTGTTCAGATGTGACATTTCTGTGGGTACTAAAGTATAAGTATAGGACGAACATATTATTGTACACATTTTTTTGTAGAAAAATATGTACAATAATATGTACACACAAGGCGCAGGTTCGGCCGCACGTGGAATACTGTTCCCATCTCTAGGCTGGGGCTCCCCAGTACCAGCTCTTTCCACTTGACCGCATCCAGCGCAGAGCGGCTCGAATCGTTGACGACCGAGTGCTTTCCGATCGGCTCGATTCGCTGGCACTGTTGATGTTGCATCTCTTTGCATTTTCTTTCGCATATACCATGGAGAGTGTTCTGAGGAATTGTTCGGATTAATACCAGCCGCCAAATTTCGTGAACGCACTACGCGGCAAACGTCCCGATACCATCCACACCATCTGGATGCTTGGCGGTCCACCACTCTACGTTTCAAGAGGAGTTTTTTTCCGCGTACAACCTCTCTGTGGAATAGTTTACCACCAGCGATTTTACTTACTCCTCCTTTCTAAAGGGCCGGCAACGCACCTGCAATTCCCCTGGTGTTGCGGTTGATCATGGGCGGCGGTAGTCACTTAACATCGGGTGAGCCGTATGCTCCTTTGCGCCCTCTTCTATATAAAGAAAAAAATAAGTTATCATAATCAGGCAAAATTTTTTATATTTAAATCTGCTCATTATTCTTTTATTTTATTTTTAGGTTTCCACATCAAAGTCAATGTGGAATAAGTTCGTCCATTTTTAATTCTCGCGTGGCCCTCATTTATGAACGACTCTTATGCAAATTTAAATAAATATAATATTATTTGTTATTTAAATGTAATATTAAAAAGTTTTGTTAAACATACATTTAGTATGTTTTTTTTATATTTGACATAGATACCTTTTAAAATATTCGGATAAAAATATCATTAAAATGTAATTGTGATATAATATAATGTAATATAATATTAAATATGCAAATATAATATACAAAATAAATGTCAAAATTTAAAAATTGTTCTCAATATAATTTACCTATTTAACAATACAATCTGCTATTACCTACTGATCATAGAGAACTTAGAGAACATGCTGAACACAGAGTAGCGCACATTTTTTGTTTGAAATAGCTAGTCTAGTACGTAAGTATATTACTTCAATGATAAAAACGAAGTCACTTAAAGGTTATATATTTGTCCTGTCTCTCTGTATTTTTTGTCTAAGTTCTTGTGGCGAAATACAGTTATTTATAAGTTAGTTCAGGTAGCTTGTTTCGAGAGATATGAGTCAATTTCAAAAAAATTGTACATTTGTAAAAAAATATTGTCCTTGGTCATTAAACGGCTATAAAAAAATTTGCGTCATTGAATTAACAAATCAAATATTTTTGTATCAAGCTTAAGCTATCTACTTATTACAAATAATTTTTTTATCTACTTTAATTAGTTCATGGATACACAAAAAATAAAATATTTATGAGGGTAATTTTTTTCCGCATACAAAAATGTGATGTCCACCTCGCCGAATTAGTTGATCATAGTGACATAACTCTATTATTTGCAGAGCTAACGAAAAAAACTTCATCAAATATATTTAGGCAGGGTTACGGTTGTATTATAAAATAATTATAAATTTTATTTAAAAGTGATTTCATTATTAAATTTAAATTCAAAATGTTGTCCCAAACTTTGGTATTTTGTGTAACAACGCTTGTGTGACGGTGCTATGGCCTTTATATAGATATTTGGAATTCTCCCGTAACTTTCTTAAGTCTGGTAACATTTGATCTACTACCAGCTTTACAAGAAAATGTGGCAGCTATCTTATTTTAGTTGCAGCCACACTGTGAGCGTCTCACACCAATTTCGTCAGTAAAAAATTCCCCACCAAGTGACGCAAATAATTATGACAAGTTTAGTGTTTTGCATTATTATATTTCTTACTGTAGTAGATAATTTAAACATTAACATTTGCTTTAGTTCGATTTGTAAAATTCGTTATACTTTTTTTGTAGAATTTTTTGTTGTTTTTGTCACAGGTATTTTTATCTCTTTTGAATGACATTATGTTACGTTACACAAAAAACAAACCTTAAGCTCTGTACACATTGTTTTTTATGCATATAAAAATTATGTTTGTATGTTTGTTCCACTATGCGCTTCTATACCATTCATCCGGTTACGTTAAAATGTTGGTGAGTTTTTGTGCACACGCCCGCATAGGTTTTTGAATAAGTAAAAAATACTGGGTTTAAAAAGAATTTGGCTCAATTTATTTGTTTCAGCGGGATACCTTAAAAAACTTAATGAATTCGTAATACGACATCGAAATCTGTTAATAATTTCCATATCTCTTAGATTTAACTATATATATATATATATATATATATATATATATATATATATATATATATATATATATATATATATATATATATATATATATATATATATATATACTGGCGAAGGGGTACATATACAAACATAGCGCAAGTTTTTCTTTCTGTTTTTGCTGTAAAGTATTGTGTTTTTGTCTTCGTAGGTACCTTCTTATGATAATTTTATACTTTCGCGGTCACCTTGTTTTTTGGCTCTAGAAAATCGATAAATCATCCGATTTCGATATTTTTTTCTAAAATCTTCGTTTTCATGGCGGATTTATGAAAAAAAAATGGAAAAAGTTATTAAGTTTTTAATTTTTATTTCATTTCATTTCAAGTTTAAGAATTTATTCATTTTTGTTTTTCTAATAACTACGTTTCGTTGATTTTATCAGTTTAATTTTTTTAAATATAATGGTGTTTTTATTTTCTAAGTATCCCATGTGAATACTGCTTTATGATTGATTTTGTGTAACATATCTTCTTCTGTGCAACAAATTCCATAGTGTTTATTTTGTGTTACGTATAATTTTTTTGAAATTGACTCATATATAAGTGGTAGAGCCATGCTGGACCTATATTAATTGTATAGTTGTAGCACGAATGGGTCGGCTCAACCGGGGAAGGACCACGCTCTCACAGAATACCAGCGTCAAATAGCAGCTTAATGCTGCTGTGTTTCGTATGGTGAGTGTAGAGAACCGGAGACCCTTTTTACTGGAAAAGAGGCATTCCATCTTAGTCCTCAAGGCTGACAACGGATCTGCATTTTGATTCGCAAACGAGGATAGATGTAGATGTCTATGGGCCACATCAACCACTTACCATCAGGTGGACTGTGTGCTCGCTTGTCACCCTTTTCCTATAAAATAAAATAAAAAATATATATACAAACACTAAAACTAAAGTAAAATACAGTGTTTATACGTCCCGCTCTTGGCGACAAGCCTCCTTTAATTCTGAGAGGTACTAGTCCATCGCGCTGGTTCAGTGCCTACAATGGGAAAGGAACTTAAAATAAAAATAAAATATTAGAAAATTTTAATCATGATTTAATTTGTATTTCCTAATGTGGTAGCATCGTTTCCGGGACACCTGAGATTTTGTGTGAGATTGAGAGGTTATACTGGCAGCTTTTTACGTCGTCATTGGGCCCACAAGCAAGTATGAGTTATAATTACAAGAACAAGTCTTATACCACACCATTCCGATGATATCCTGGTCAATCTGAGCGAGATTAAAATTATTCTCCAGCACGTTAAAAAGAGCAAGGCCCAGGGCGAGGATGGAATTACAGCGGAGCTTCTGAAAACGGGTTAAAACCCTAAACTAGATATCCTATTTATTTCTGTCCTACATGGTGACGCTTTTCGCAATTGAGAAGAAATGTGAAGGTCTTGTTCTTCAAGAAAGGCGACAGTGCTCTCCTGATTAACTACATACCAGGGACTTAAATAACATTAAAATACAGAACCGTTATCAGCGCAAATGCGTGATAAAGTTATGTTTAAGAGAAACAATATATCAAAACGATATTATGCAAAGTTTTGCATGTGTATAACGTTATAATTACGTTACAATAAATCGTTTTGTCAATTAAACGTTTCTCTAATATTGTCATCACATAATAATAATGTTATTATTTATTGTTCTATGCCATCTCTTTTACTCGTGTGTTCTTTTACTCTCTAAAACTATAGGTTTTGTGATCGTCTGCGCAGCAATTGAATTATCAACTGAGACATCAGATTTTACAAATGCACATACAACTCGGAATATCAAATATATTTCTATATTTTTTTACATCTTTCTAACGACGCGCTCTACCTTTGCACGGGTGCAATTTTAAAAGCTTTTAATTAACTTGCAATGTATGTAACTATGTTTGTTCAGGTGGAATCTAGAAAGTCAATTTTGAAGCAGATATTTTTAACCGACCGAAAATTTGTATACACGTTAGTTATAGCATAGCCTCATAGGTAAAGAGCCTACACAGCAGCGACCCCGATACATTGCAGCGGCACGAGGCGCAACTCAGCAGAACATGAGCATTGACGTCAACGGATGCAATCGGAGCTCTGCAATATTACTTTACCTTATTTTAATGTAATAATTAAAAATCAATCTAGATCTAGCATCGATCTGATTCACTTCTTTTTTAGTTGTAATAATTATATTGTAATTTTTATATTATAATAAAGTATTTTATATTAGTTTCGGTTTTTTTTGGGTCCTTCGGTTGCAGTTAACGTAATTGGCGCAGTCGGTAGGATACTCAAAAGTTAGTTACACTATCGTAGCTTTCAAGCTTTAACCGAGTATCCGAATCTACTACGGACCAACTGCAAGCCAAGAGGATACATCAAGACATCGATCCCGAGAAAACCGATATGAAATCTATGTAAGTACACCAGAATTTTATCTAGTGTTGCTTCCTCTTTCCTAGTGTAAATCTTTCCCGTCAAAATTTTCCATCCAAGGAAATCATCCCACTGCGAACCTACATCGCGTAGGCAGCCACGTAGACAAAGTTTAGACTATAATAGAGATTTAGGTTGTTATTTAGAGTTAGATATAATTACCGAGGAACCAAAAATAGCCCACGACCCTGACACTATTTTCACGGTTTTACGCCCAGTGCCAGAGTTCGACGGTAACCCTAATGTACTGACTAGATTTATAAATTTATATGACCAAATATGTGCGGCATACCTAAGTAATGAGCCTGGCAGTGAACTATCAAACTTATGTCTGCTTAACGGGATATTAAATAAGATAACTGGACCCGCCGCGACCACTTTAAATTCAAATGGTATTCCTGAAAGCTGGCATGGCATACGCACAGCCTTAATCAATAACTTTTCTGACCAACGAGACAAAACGGCACTCTACAATGACCTCTCGTTAGCTACTCAGGGAAACAGCTCACCCCAAGAATTTTATGCACGATGTCAGACATTATTCAGCACTATCATGACGTATGTTACACTTCATGAAACCTTGCCTACTACAATAGAAGCCAAACGTGTACTGTATAAAAATTTTACAAAGCAAGCTTTCGTACGCGGTTTAAAGGAGCCACTTGGCTCACGAATACGTTGCATGCGTCCTGATACAGTTGAAAAAGCCTTGGAGTTTGTACAGGAAGAACTGAATGTCATGTACCTACAACAACGCGGTGAATCTTTCGCTGAGAGGAAACCTCAAGCAACTAAGCCTCTCCAACCTAGTCATATGACCTTACCTTTGCAAAAACCATTCAGTTTTCCTGCACCGATGCCAATGCCCAATTTACAGCGACCTCAACATGTACCACAGCAACATGCCTTTAGGCCTAACGTGCCATCATAGTTTAACATGCCTACTCGAACTCAACAAATGTTCCGTGCTTTGCCACCTAATTACACACCCCATAGTAATATGTTTAGACTACCAAATAGGAATCAACCCCATGACTCAGGTCCGAAGCCTATGAGTGGCGTTAGCCATTACGTACCTAAACCAATGCCTCCAACAGGTCTGACTGGTCACGATTGGCGTAGATACGGTAACCCACCGCCTTCAAATTATTTCAAAAGTAGGGAAATGAATTTTAACGAATGTGCGGATTACAATAGTTACTATTATCCCGAATACCAATACGACTATTACAACTATGATGATAATTATGACTATACCAATACTGTGACCTATGACTGTGACGACACACAGCATTACCCTTACCAAGACGCGACTGAGATAGATGAACACGATAACGTAGACTGTCAACCTTCTACAAGCAGTACAACTCAGGATTTTCAAAAGGCTCGTTCTTCAAAAAAGCCAAAATAGAAGTTAACTTACATACGCAGAGACAGCTTCCATACTGTACGAATTGCAAATGGACTATCTTTATAGTAAATTAGATAAAGTTTTAATACAACTAAATAGCTTAGAGCCTAGTCACACTAAGAGAGGTCTAGTAGACGGCTTAGGCTCGGTAATCAAAAGCGTAACCGGTAATTTAGATTATTTAGATGCCGCGAAATATAATAATGCCATAAAAGTTTTAAAGGATAACTAAAATAGGATCGAATCGGAATTCAATAGTCACATTAGCATAAGTAAGGAGTGGATGTCTCAACACAATAGTGTAATATCCCAGATAATTGAAAATCAAAACAAAATTAACTCAACACTTATCCAGTTATTAGATAGAGCCGCTTATGGAGATAGTAGCCTCATCAAATATGCTAAGTTTGCCCAACTCCTAACAATTTTAACCGAAAATATCGATGGATGTGCTCAATGAGCTTAATAGGATAGAAAATATATTAGCATTTAGTCATGCATCGAGCACCCACCATTCTACCTTAAGTGTTAAAATAATTAAGTCCATGTTAGTAAGATTAAGGCAAATTTATGATAAGGAACATATATTAAATTTAGAGACTAGAGAATATTACGATATCATTAAGTCAGGTTATTATTTCACGGAGAATGAAATAGTAATTGTTCTGAAATTCCCCGTTATTTCCAAAGACAACTTCGACCTATTCCACTTATCCATTGTACCTAACAAAAACCACCAATCTATTATTCCACCCTATCCTCTAATAGCAACCAATAGAGAGAAATTCGTGTACATGGAGACAGAATGTCCGAAGTTGAGTAATCGGTACCTATGCGAAAAGGAAACAAACACCCAAATTCGAACACAATCCGACTGTATCCAGAACCTCATCATCAATCAGTCTATAGCAAAATCCTGTAAGATAACCGACATCGCACTATCAAAAGAAACCATGGAACGTCTTGACGACAAGCAATATACCTTCTCCTTCCCTCAACCAACTAAGGTCCACACAGTATGCGGGCGTGAAGACATTACTACATTACAGGGCAGCTACTTAGCCACAATACCAATCAATTGCTTCCTGCGAACACAAGAATTCACCATCACTAATATCAATGATCAAGTAGAAGTTCATCCCCTGAAACTAATGGAAATACCAATGGATATAAGCGCAAAAGATACCCCAGCAGTACCACGAATCAGCATTAATACAATCAACCTGAAAGGACTCCACGCAGCCCAGGACCAACTCATGATGCAACCACCACTTCATCTGCGAGAGATGCACCCGCTAACCTTATATCATACTACTATTCCCTTTTACGCCGTGTTATCAAGCCTAGTAGTATTCGCTATCATAATCTCAGTTCGTTACCACTACAAGACTAGGAAGCAAGAACAGACCCAGGATAACACCCAACATAACTATGAAAACCCCGAAGGAACAAAAGTCGAAAAGACATTACCAGCACTTTTTTCTCTCAAAGTTCTAAAATAGTTGCTGATCTGAGGGTGGAGGAGTTATAGCATAGCCTCATAGGTAAAGAGCCTACACAGCAGCGACCCCGATACATTGCAGCGGCACGAGGCGCAACTCAGCAGAACATGAGCATTGACGTCAACGGATGCAATCGGAGCTCTGCAATATTACTTTACCTTATTTTAATGTAATAATTAAAAATCAATCTAGATCTAGCACCGATCTGATTCACTTCTTTTTTAGTTGTAATAATTATATTGTAATTTTTATATTATAATAAAGTATTTTATATTAGTTTCGGTTTTTTTGGGTCCTTCGGCTGCAGTTAACGTAATTCGTTTAACTTGGATGACAATACATGGTTAGCTGTGTGACGTCATTCTAAATCCAACATGGTGGAATACAGAAGATGGCGGACTTGTTATTGTATTTTTATATAATGTTCTCCTACATTACGGGTATGGTATGAAATGAAAGGACTTGTATTCTCAATAACTTGAAAAATAAAGTGACGTCACACTGAATCCAAGATGGCGGCCTAATTTTTTATGCATTCCTACAAGTGTAAGTGTGTACTAGTGTAAAATTAAATGACTTACTGAGAATACGAATGCGAATTAAAAAAATAGGATAGTGATAATAAACTCAGCTGTCGACTATAGGTGGTCGACTGAATATGCTTGACCAGCAGCGAAGAGCTTCAAGCCTAAGTATATAGTATATACTTAGGCTTGTAGCTCTTCGCTGCTGGTCGAGCATACGTGATCTTAAGCATGGTAAAATCGTTAGAAGGTCTCCTTATTGAAAAGCTAGACTGTGCGAAATTTACTGGCAAACGAAGTTGTCACAATGATGCGATAACTAAAAAGTAAAAAATAAATTAAAGGTAAAAAAACTTTTTTAAAAACAAGCTTTTATTTAAATGCGCCTAAAAGAATAAAATAAAACTTTTCCCTTAAAACTTTTACTATCAACTTATAACGTCATAACACAATTTATATGGTATATTAGTTTGTCACGAGATTGGCCTGTGTAGATAAACAAGTAAATTAAATAACTTGATCTGATTGATTTTAAGTTGTAAGATTTTCAAGATGATTAAAAACGAGTAGTTAAACCTCGCGGCTTCAAATTTCTTCCCAAAATTTCAAAACACTTCCCGACGACTTTAGAAGCGGTTCTTCTAAAAAAAATTAATTTTTAAATGATGCTTATTGGTTATTTCACCAGTTTGATCGTTCCTTCTTTCTAAAGTTGAAATGTAATGTACACGTTTTTTAACATAGCTAGAATTTAAGGAATTCTCCAAGCACTGACTCGAACCTGCAGCTTGTATGTCATTTGAGATAGATGGCATATTTTCCATTTCACGCATGAAGAATTTTTTTTATAGGATAGGGTGACAAACGAGCACAACACGGTCCACCTGGTGGTAAGTGGCTGCTGTGGCCTATGGACATCTACATTAATCCTCGATTACGAATCAAAATGCAAATGCGTTATCGCCCGTGAGGACTGAGATGGACTGCTTCGTTTCCAGTAATTTACATCGTTTTCACTATTTTACGCTAGCTTTCTGTGAGATCGTGGTCCTTCCCCGGTCAAGCCAACCCATTTTTTATTAAATTTAGCATCTTTCAACTTAGGTATTATTGCAATTTTCATAAAAATCGCTTCAGTACTTTTCAAGATATGTATGTTAAGGCCTTTCATTGAATAGTATAGGATTATGATACCACTAACGAAAGTGAGATTTTGATATAGGTAAATTCATGTCTTTATCTTGAATTTGATTGCTCAAAAACACGATTTTATAGTTTTGACTCGATCGTAATTATTTGCGAAAACACCTCTAAAAGTCACTATAGTTGAAATTACAACGAAATCGTTTGATCTATATGCTTGGGAATCACACAAATATATTCATAACATCAATATTCATAATTTACTTGCTCATTATTTTGATAACTTAAATCAATAATATTTTTAAAAATGTTTTAAGATTCTGACAATTTCTAAGCGCTTTTAATCGTCGCGGGCGCTACGCTATTTTAGACCTTATGACGGCGTTTCTTCAAGTCTTTATAGAAATTATGTATTCACTCGGATCAGTACGGCGATAGCGTTTTCGATGTGTCGTCTTAAGCGTAAAGTCGGTTTGAATTTTAACAGACTTCAAAAAAATCAATTCGACATGTATGTATGCAAAATTATAGGAACTACAAAATATTGACATGATAATTTATTTGGGATTCCAAACAAATATACAAAAAAGTTGTATGTACGTTAGTATGTTTGTCCATGGATTTCTTTGAAAATAGTATTGGGATCGCGATCATTTTTTTTATCTATTTTCACTTAGACATTATTTGCTCACATTTATCAGTCAACTTAGAGAATAATAACGATTTTATCATAATAGGTTCACTAGTTTTTATGACATTAACTAAAACGTGTAACTAAAACTAAAATAGTTTTGTAAAAATAAATTAAAGTTACAGCCTATATACGTCCCACTGCTGCTGCATTATTTGCGAATGTCAAGGTTGCCAGTTCGCTTCTGGAGAATTCTGGAAATTCCCCATCCGTTCGAGCTATCTAGTATACCAATTGGATCCTAAGCTCCGCCCATCTCGTAAGTCGGGCAGATTCGCGCGCTTTTGAAAATGAGTAGGTTCGGCAACGTCGCATATTTATCGTTATTATAACGTTAACTTGCCTGTCATAATTTCGTTCTGTTACTCTTAAAACGTTATACTAAATATTGAAAACGATTTGGCTTGCTAAAGTAACGACACCATTATAACGTTATCATATCGTTAAAAATTCTGATATTTATAACGTTTTAAGTCCCTGCTACATACTCATTTTCCTTCTGTGCTGCATCTACGTGTTATTTTCGAGGGTCATTACGATTCATCACGCACGCAAACTCGACGACTTACAGCCTACCGAATAAACCGGTTTCGGAAAAGTTTCTAGTACCATTTACCACATACATTCGGCATAGTTCTTTAGATGAACATCGATAAAATGTGTCATCTAAAAGGTAAAGGTTACATCCAATTCAATTTCTGAGAGGGTTTTTAGGCCAAAGAAATGTAAGTCGCATTGCCTCAATACGTGTTGGCAGACTTCATATTTCTTTGAAATATTTCGTGATTTATATATAAGTCAAAATTTTCTTTTAATTTATATAATTTCTTATTAACAGTCATCGTGAAACGCAAAGATTAATGTTATATTTCACCCACAAAACTTCTGAGATTCAAATCATTTATAAATCTGCTAATCTATATAGGTCTACATTAAGGAAAAAATGTTTAACAGAAATCATTTAAGTACATACTTGATTAAAAAAACTAAAAAATAGTATATTTTATGGGACTGTGATAAAATTTCTGAAAAAATAAAAGCGTATGAAATTTTACACCACTACAACCAAAAATGTTAATGGACTGGACTTGAAGTAATAGCAAAATCCAGTTTATCAAACGACGCGCTGTCAGAAAGATCAAAGGACACGACACGGACATAAACAAGTGGATGTGAAGTCAGACTTGAATAATTTTAAAGGAAAAAAATATTTTTATACACAATTTGGCAAAAAACAAGATTCTGAAAGATATCATAATACTCCAAGCGATAATTGTACACAAATAGACATAACCCAGGTTCAAAGAGATTAGTAGACAGAATTTATACTTACATACGTGGAACTATATGAGATATCCACTACATCCATTATAGTTTACAAAAGTCCACTGCTGACCTAGGCTTCCACCTTTGATGACCTCACAGTGGGAAACTTACTTGTTATTATAATATGTTAATTACCTTTAGCCGTAGAAATCCAATACCCTATATTATCCCGTGAACATAGGCCTACCCTACAGATTGCCTTATAGTTGTTATTTTGCCATAGTTGCCATGCTTTGCGAGCAACCGCAGTGTTTTATTATTTTGAACTGTTTTCAGGAAAACGCCGTATCCCCTGTTTTCTTTAACTCGGTCGCCTCTTACGAAACCCATGGGATGATATGAGTTAGTGATTTCTCTTAGGCAGTCACTACACGGCAAATTCGAGATATAGTCCAAATTTTGTTAAGCCCTTTAACTACAAAAAAATCAATAAAGGAGATTTAACTTTTACTTAAAGGATAATAATGATGAAGTAGCTCTTGGTCCACCTGTTGGTAAGTGGATGCTCTATCGATTAAATGCAGATGCATTGTCACCCCTGAGAACTAATATGTAATGCCTCGATACTAGTAAAAAGGATCTCTAGGTCTCTTCACTCATACATGGTAGAGCCATGCTGCATCTATTTTATGGTTGGAGCATGAGTGGGTCGGCTAGTCCGGGGAAAAACTACGCTCTCACAGAATACCAGCGTAAAATATCAGCGCAATACTACTGTGTTTCGTATAGTGAGTGTAGAGTTCCGGAGACCCTTTTTTACTGGAAACGAGGCATTCCATCCTTAGTCCTCAGGGGTGACACCGTATCTGCGTTTTGATTTTCAATCGAGGATAAATGTAGATGCTTATCGGCCACAGCATCAACTTAACATCGGGAGTGGACTGTGTGCCACGTATTTTACCCTTATTCTATTTAAAAAAAAATATAAAAGGCAGCAACATTATGCTGGTACCTACCATCATCATATTATATCATATCTCGACCCCTTTTTGTTTCTTGGACTTACCCTACATAATAGGGGATAACCTTGATATAGTATTATTTGCAGATAGCACTTCATTAATTTTCGAATTAAAACGACATTTATTAAATTATGCCAAATTAAATAATGCTATATTTAAATTAATTAGTTCCGCAGCATATGCTGTCAAAAAGATTGCAGTCTTACCAGTGTTGGAACAGCTAGACTAGTTTAATTAAGCTATTTCTATAGCATAATGTTGTACGGTATTTTGCTCTGGGGACTAGCGTCTGACACTGAAATTATATCTGTTTTACAGAAAAGGGCCATTAAAGCAATATATAATTTGAAAGGTGAAGGGGATCTCAGACTAAAAGAAATTAAGGAAAATTACATAATTTATTAACTTTGGCCTCTAAGATAAGTTTTAACAAAATATTTCTAAGTATTGCGACAATGAATATAAATAATAACAAAATATTATTATTTATATTCATTGTCGCAATACTAGGAGAGACACAAGCTAGTAGTATATGTTACTTGACACAACTGAGTCAGTTATTCATTCTTGGGGCGATGTAAAAATAATACGCCTTACAACAAAATCCTAACGTTCCAAAACTTTATTAAACTATGTTTGTGTAAAAAGGGTTATTATAGTATTGAAGAATTTATGGATGATAATAACTCCTTGGAAAACTGATCACTTCCAAGCTTTTTGTAATTTGTTTTGTGTTGTCAATTTTAACATGATTGTAAACTGTAAATTAAAAAAGTAATGCTGGATTTTTTGCTGGTCTATCTCAGGACGGAGATGTTTTCCAAACCAGTGGTACATTAAAAATAACTTTCAATATGTAATATTTATAATACCTATTGAATGTAAAAGTTTCCCTTTTCGGTTCTGTATCATATGATCTGGTATTTTTATTCCGTTTTATACTGATATTCTGTGAGAGTGTCATACTATACTGGTGGAGCCGACCCATTCACGCTGTATCAACTAGTGTAATTGTTAACTACGAGGGTGGATTGAAAAGTACTCGGCCTAACACAGATCCATTTAATTCTAAAAATCAAATCTACCCACATTATTTAGTTCAGTTCAGACTAGTTCATTGTGTGAAGTTCGAAACGTGTGCGATAATTAGTTGTGATTTTATAAATTTATTAACAAAGTAATCGGACATAATTTCCGCGAATGGAGCAAATCGAGCAGCGTGCCGTCATTAAGTACCTCCATAAGAAGGGGCTATCATCAAAAGCCATCCATGATGACATGGTCAGTACATTAGGCGATTGTGCTCTGTCATATTCATCCGTCAAAAAATGGATAGCAGAATTTAAGCGTGGTAGAGAGAGTGTGAAAGATGAACCCCGCTCTGGAAGGCCTTCGACGTCAACTACTGACGAAAATATTAAAAAAAGTACTTGATTTAATAATGGGAGACCACAGATTAAAAATTAGAGAGATAGCCGAGATTATAGGCATCTCTTATGAACGAACTCAAAACATCATTGTCAACGAGTTGGGTTTCCACAAGGTGTCTGCGAGGTGGGTTCCGCGACTGCTTTCAGTTGAACAAAAAAGGACGCGATTGACTATTTCACGCGACTGTTTGGAGTTATTTGAAGCCGATGCAGATGATTTTTTGAATCGTTTTGTTACTATGGACGAAACATGGGTTCATTACTGTACACCGGAAACAAAACAACAATCAAAACAGTGGAGAAGACCTGGTTCACCACCCCCTAAAAAGGCTAAGTCGATTTTGTCGGCAAATAAGGTGATGGCTTCAGTATTCTGGGACTCGAAAGGTGTGATTATGATTGATTATCTCGAAAGGGGTCAGACTATAAACTCTGATTACTTCTGCACATTACTACGTCATTTACGAGAGGAAATAAAAGAAAAACGTTGAGGAATGCTCAGAAGAAAAGTCCTGTTTCATCAAGATAACGCCCGTGTTCATACGTCAGTACAGTCAATTTTTTTTTATGGAAGAGGGGACAAACGAGCATGCGGCTCACCTGATGTTAAGTGACTACCGTCGCCCTTGATCAACCGCAACACCAGGAGAATTGCGGGTGCGTTGCCGGCCCTTTAGAAAGGAGTAAGCTCTTTTCTTGCAGGTCCCCAGGTCGTACCGGTCCGGAAAAATCGCCGGTGGTAAACTATTCCACAGAGAGGTTGTACGTGGAAGAAAACTCCTTGTGAAACGTACAGTGGTGGACCGCCAAGCATCCAGATGGTGTGGATGGTATCGGGACGTTTGCCGTGTAGTGCGTTCACGAAATTTGGCGGCTGGGATTAATCCGAACAATTCCTCAGAGCACTCCCCGTGATAGATGCGATAAAATACGCAAAGAGATGCAACATCTCTTCGCAGCGCCAGTGAATCGAGCCGATCGGAAAGCACTCGGTCGTCGACGATTCGGGCCGCTCTGCGCTGGATGCGGTCAAGTGGAAGGAGCTGGTACTGGGGAGCCCCAGCCCAGAGATGGGAACAGTATTCCATGTGCGGCCGAACCTGCGCCTTGTAAAGTTGCAGGCGGTGTGCCGGCATGAAATACTGACCCGCTCTGCTGAGCACGCCAAGCTTTTTAGAGGCCAATTTGGCCTTCCCTTCCAAGTGACCACGAAACTGCACGTCTCTCGATATGTCGACGCCGAGGATTCCGATACTGGCTGAGGCAACAAGGGGAGTGCCTTGAAACTGAGGGGATACGACAAAGGGGTTCTGTTTAGCGGTTAACGCGCAAACTTGTGTCTTCTGGGGGTTAAACTGGACTAGATTTAGTCGTCCCCAATCCGAGACTTCAGCAAAGACTAGACTTCAGACACAAGTTTGTCCCGGCACTCGGAGACGTTTTCCCGAGAAATATTGGCTCGGCCGGTGTAAAGAGCATCACCAGTGCTGTCATCTGCATAGCAATGAATGTTACAGGTATGCAACATATCATTGATATGCAGAAGAAACAGCGTTGGCGATAGCACGCAGCCCTGTGGAACACCAGCATTAATAGGCTTTCAATCGGAGCTTGCACCGTCTACAACGACCTTGATGCTCCGATCTGCAAGAAAGCTGGTGATCCAATCGCACAATTTCTCAGGAAGCCCATAGGAAGGGAGCTTCGAAAGAAGCGCTTTGTGCAAACCCGATCGAAGGCCTTCCCAATGTCCAAACTAACGGCCAATGCCTCCCCCTTGAACTCTACTGCTCCGCCCATCTGTGAGTGAGGTACCAGAAGATCACTAGCTGACCGACCACGGTGAAAACCGTATTGGCGGTCACTAATCAGCTGGTGATCCTCAAGGTACCTCATGAGCTGGCAGTTTACAATGGACTCCATTGTTTTGGAGAACAAGGAGGTGATGGCGATTGGCCGGTAGTTGGACGGGTCTGAGCGGTCGCCTTTTTTAGGGATCGGGTGGACGAAAGCCGTCTTCCATGATTTTTGGACTACGCCTAGGGAGTAGGAGTACCGGAAAAGACGCATTAAAACCGGTGCCAACTCTGGAGCACACGTCCTCAGCACAATTGGGGGGATTCCGTCAGGCCCACTCGACTTGTGGATGTCCAGGGAGAGGAGTGATTTGCGAACCGAGCGCTGTGTGAAATTCACTTCCGGCATGGAGTACTCACACCGCGGGTGGTCGGCGGCGTACTCCCCCCGTCATGGAGAGTCGAGTTAGACGCAAAAAAAGAGCCTAGAAGATCGGCTTTCTCCTTTGCAGTATGGGCCAGTGAGTCGTCCTCCCTGTGCAGAGATGGAAGAGATGGCTGACAGAAATTCCCCTGGACAGCCTTGGCGAGAGACCAGAATGCACGGGTTCCAGAAGGAAGGCGAACTAGTTTCTCGCCAATTCTGCCTATGTGCTCTGACTTTGCCTTGGCAATGACTCTTTTGAAGGACCTAGAGGCGGAATTATACTTCTTTTTTAGAGCGCTGGTGCTTACATCCCGGGACGCTGATGCATCAACCCAGGCTTGGTAGCACTCCTGCTTATAGCATGATGCTATTTTACAGGAGCGACCAAACCATGGCTGAGATTTGCCTCCAATGGGCACCACAGAGGAAGGAATAAAAAGTTCCATACCCTGAAGTACCACATCAGTAACAGAATCCGCAACAACGTTGGGATCATCCGACGAGAAGCAAACCCGCCCCCAAGGGTAGGATGCAAAGAAAGACCGCATCCCATCCCAATCGGCTGACCTATAGTGCCAAACACGGCGGCAGCCTGCAGAATGCAACCGCGATTTCAGCGTGAGTGGCACAACACTCCGGACCAGACAATGGTCCGAGGAGCCTAAAGGGGCGTCGACGGAAATCTGATATCCGTCCGGGTGAGAGGTCAGCAGAAGGTCCAACAGGGAAGGTGCATGATCCTCCACATCTGGAATCCGCGTAGGTGAAGTAACCAGTTGTGTCAGACCATATGCCAAGGCAAAATCATGAACAGATCTCGCCGCATGATCGGTTAAACGTGAACCAAACCATTCGGCGTGATGGGCGTTAAAGTCGCCGAGGATCACGATCTCTGCGGAGGGAATCTGCTGTAGCAACGAATCTGCAACCATTTGGACGTGGTCGAAGAGTCGGTCTGTTTCGGCATTACCGCTATGGGACCTATAGAGGCACCCGTAGACGCGCGGATGGTCGTCGCTGTCTACGCGTAGCCAAAGGATGGACAGGTCCGAACCTTCAAGTCTGCCGAGGCGTCGAGAACAGATGTCCTCTCTGACGTAAACGCAAACTCCAGCCCGAGGCACAAAGGAGTGTTCCAGTTTGTACCCCGGGTAGGAGAGATACGAGACATCAGCCGGAGAGGACACCTGCGTCTCGTTCAGAAAGAGCAGAGCCGGCCTCGCCGTCCCGAGATGGTAGTAGACGGCGTTTAGGTTAGAGTGAAGTCCCCTGATATTGCAGAAATTCACGGACAGCGTGGCAGGGGTCACCTTGGTCTTGTTGCTCCGTTTGCCCCGAGCAGTTGTAGTCTTGAGCGGAATTTTGCCCCCCCCCCCAGAATACGCGGGGCAGCCTGATCACCCACGCTCAGAAGTGGAGAAACATGGTCGTGGATGCTCAGCGAGGGATTCTCCAGGGGTGCTGGTACCCTCCTGGGGTAGTCTATCATTATTTAATTCCGCTACCATGTTGATGGGGGGGGGGATTTGGGTCTCCGGCCACCTCCACTCACCAGACGAAACGCGTCAATGGCTGAAATTCACAACTGTGGCTTTGAACTGTTACCGCATCCGCCGTATTCACCTGATCTGGCACCATCAGACTTCTTTCTGTTCTCTAACCTAAAAAAGCACTTGGGAGGTCAAAGATTTTCGACAAACGACGAGGTCAAAGCAGCTGTAGACGCATATTTTGACTCTAAGGAAGAATCATTTTTTTTCATCGGTCTAAATGCTTGGAAGGGAGGTGGCAAAAGTGTATTGAACTTGATGGTGATTATGTAGAAAAATAAAAATATAACTGATTTAGTATGTGTTTATTTTCTTGGTTAGGCCGAGTACTTTTAAATCCACCCTCGTATGATTTAAATTTGGATAAACAGAAACAAGTGGCTTATCACTGGATTTAAAAATAAAAGTTGCTGCGACCGAAATTCGGTTCCACTTCTCTCTGTTGTTGATATTTTGTTTTTATATAGCCTTGGGTGACAAACAAGCACATACTCCACCCGATGGTAAGTGGATGCTGTGGCCCATAGACATCCACATTTGTCCTCAATTCAAAATCAAAATTTAAATGCGTCGTCACCCCTGAGGACTCGGAATGCTTCGATTCCAGTAAAACGTGTCTCCGGTTCTCTACACTCATCATAGGAAACAGCAGCGTTACGCTGCTATTTTAAGCTTGTATTCTGTGAGAGCGTGGTCCTGCCCCAGTAAAGCCGACCCATTCGTGCTGGAACTATAAGCTGCAGCGTGGTTCTATCACGTTAAGCTGCTATTGGAGGTGCTAACGATATCCACTGGATGATATGGGGTGGTACATTATTTTACGCTTTCACTACACGTTGACACAAAATTAATGACAGTCCTGATGATAGGTGGTTACTGCAGCCAGTAGAACACCGTCCACCATGAAGCAAAAAAGTCCACAAATGCCCTGTCATTCTTAAAACGAACATCATATTTATATTTAAGCGAACCTGTTATCCTCCAAGCCAGAACATAGCAGTGAAGTTTTTATCGCAGTAGAGCCACGCTGCAGCTATATTATGGTTGTAGCACGAATGGGTCGGCTTGACCGGGGAAGGACCACCCTCTCACAGAATACCAGAGGAAAATAGCAGCTTAATACTAATTCGTTTTGTATGGTGAGCCCGAAGACCATTTTTTACTGGAAACGGGACATTCCATCTTAATCCTCGGGGGTGACAACGCATCTGCGTATTGATTCTTAATCGAGGATAAATATAGATGTCTATGGGCCACAGCATCCACTTACCGTCAAATGGACTGTGTACTCATTTGTCACCAATATTCTACAAAAAATGCTACAAAAACTGCTTAATGGCAATGTACAATTTTACAAGGTGGACTTTATCTGCCTAGGAATTCGTATGGGTAGGTACCATGAAGACGGTGGTATTGTCTCTCTTCTACCCACCAGTGCAACGTAACAATGCGTACATAGTGAATACGGTCTGAAGAGTTTAGAGGGCCAATATACTTACATGCTACGAGACACTTTATCTTAGTCCTCAGAGGTGACAGGCTTCCACCTGCTGCAGTAACCTCCTACCATCAGGTGAACTCTAAAAACTTAGAGACACACACGTTTGTCTCTTCAGTTTATTAAGATAACTCTGTCTGACTGCCTCGTTGGTCTAGTGGTTGTAGTACTGCGACTGCTGATCATGAGGTCCTGGTTTCGAATCCCGGGTCAGGCCAAAAAAACTAATTAGTAAGTTTTCCGTCGAGAAATTCTCAGTAGTTGCCCGGAGTCAGGAAGTTGGCGGT